>OX123181.2:77063598-77663598 GCA_944739405.2 Euclidia mi
CAATTATTTAGTGATCAATGGTAGCGTTACTTTTGGTGAGTTTTTATTATGAATGTGTGTACCTAATGAATTCCTCACTCCATGTAATATCAATGTAATCATGTTATCAATTTAAAAAATAAATGGATATGTTAATGAGTCTAGGAAACTATTAAGTAAAATAAAACAATGTATATTATCAATTTAAAAAAGTTTTATTATCAATGCACCATTTTTTTAAACACAAAACATTTTTTAAAGCACATATTGAGTCATGATAAATACAATTGTACAAATCTTCAGAACACTTATAGCGATCATATAAACATAACAAATTAGGACAACATTTATTTTCTAAATTAATTAAATTATTAATATTTAAAATATCCTTCAACCATAACATTTTTTCAAGACCTTTAACGTAAATACACTTATCTTTTAAAACATCTGCAATTAAATATTGATAATTTGAGTAAGGTATAAATCCTTCACCCCAGTCAAATCGTAAAAAGGAAATGGTGGTTTGATTAAAAACACTTGTAGGTTTTTACTACACCATACAGCTATTTCTTTTAGTATAAATTCATTTGCTTCTGTTTTAAAGCCTTGAACGTCAACAATGGCCGTCATGATAGCCTACGCACGATGTTGCTTAGAGGTTTGTATTCCACAATTCGGTACTGAGCTACTAAATTCAGCCACAACATTTATTTAATTTTTACATAAATATAAAGCATGCATACAAACATTGACTCATAACAATTACACATTTTTAAAAAGATAACATTTATTTATTTTTAGAAATACAACTAAACTTAAATAAAAACATTATCTTAATACTACTCAGTATCACACAATTTCTTACTTATTTTTTTATTAATGTCTCTGTGATATCCATTACATCATCATAAGGCTCCTCAACCACATATTGTGCACTTAAGCAAGCCTCGTTTTTTTTATTTTTGTCTACATAATCTAATTCACGAATATCTATTTTAATTAGAAGACGTCCTTGCTTAGGACGATTTCTTCGAACAATGTACGAATTTGCCGATGACGTTAATAAACTTTGGCGCTTTTTAGACGGTGACAATTTTTTTGACTGTGTAGAAAAGTTTGGTTCAATGTATGTTATGCCATCGTCTTGAGTGGAGAAATATGGGCTAGTAACCTGTAAAAAAATAAATCACACATAAATATATAAAAATGTGGACGCGCACAATAAATGTTTATAAACATAAATACATTTTATGTAGTGCTTACCTGATCAGAGGATTTGTTCCGATGCTTTTCAAAACATTCATAATTTCCTTGAGAGTAAAAAAATGGCTTGTTTTTTAACTGTCTACCATTCTCTGCCAAAGCATTGTCCTGCAATATAATAACATAAAAAATATAAATTAAAAGTTCATAACTATATGAATTTAACTATGAGGAATAAAATAATATTTACTAACCTCTTGTATTTCTGTCTGGTCAACTTCGTCCAAAGGACTTGGGATTTGAGAATCAACATTATCAAATACAAATCTGTTAAGTCCTCCAATGTTGAGAATGCTGGGGCTGTATGACATGATTCTGAAAATAAAACTAAAGTAAGATATCTAATTATTCATATAATAATATAATATAATATTGTAATAACTAATAACATTAAAAACGTACTTACCAATAAAACATGATTTCTCTGCTAGCAACAGGTCCTGTTTCGGCTGACTATGACAGCATAATGAAATTAAATATGTATGATATTCAATACCAAATGAAATCAATTATTAAAAATATAATATTGTAATACGAGAATACAAAATTCCTAACTTTCTAGACCTGTTCAAACATGTTAAATGCTGTTATTTATACTTTATGATTTGTATATCTAATTTAGTGTTAAAGTTATAGCTACCTATAAATATGCGTGTTAGACATTCATTACAGTAATTGTCAAAATGAAGTTGATCAAGCAACCCATATCTTTGAAAATTAATAATATAGATTTAAATGAAACTTCTCACCAGATCAGACATAGTCCTTTATTACCGAATACGATTCGATGTATAATGTGCGGTCCATCGAACTGTGGTAAAACAAACGTTATGATTAGTTTGTTGTTACATGAAAATGGTCTAAAATTTAAAAATCTTTATCTTTATTCCAAAACTTCATTTCAACCAAAGTATCGTTTCTTGAGTGAAGTATTAGGAAGAGTCTCGCAGATTAACTTCTACAAATTTAGCGATGATAAAGAGGTAATTTCTCCGAGTGAAGCTTTAACAAATTCTGTGTTTATTTTTGATGATGTTGCGTGTGAAAATCAAGTTAATATTCGCAATTATTTTTGTATGGGTAGACATAAACAAATAGATTGTTTCTATTTATCTCAAACCTATTCCAAAATTCCAAAACAACTGTTGCGTGACAATGTGAATTTTCTTACTATATTCAAACAAGATGATGTGAATTTAAAACATATTTATGAAGAGCATGTTACTTCTGATTTACAGTGGAAAGAGTTTAGAAATATTTGTCAAACTGTTTGGAGTAAACCTTATAATTTTCTACTTATTAATAAAGAATCGTCATTAAATAATGGAAGGTACAGACAGAACTTTGATATGTTTTTTAAATTTGACTGACTGTTTATATGTATATATATAAGTAATTAACATGGCAAATCAAATTCAGTATAATTTGTTATTTAGCTGAATACAGTTGTTACTAAGTATAACATGGAGAAAAATATTAAAATAGAATTAATGAAGTCTGTAGACTCCATAAAGAATAAAATGAAACAAATGAAAAACCAGGAACACTCTACGAACTTATCACTAGATGTTAAAACCTGTCACAGATCCCCTTAAAACTCTAGTTGATTCAAATAAAACATTAGAAAAAATACAAAATTTTGAGAATACACACTCTAATTTTGAAGACGTGGAATTAGGTGACATTAATACTAGCTCATCTACTAAGTTTGAAGAATGCTATGACCCAGAACTGAATTCTGTACTGAATGTTAAAAAGCCTCCCCAGACGGAATTACCGGATGATTTAGAAATATCATTAGAGGGTCGTGATGTCCATGATATTTATGACCTAAACATACCATTTGGAATAAGGAGTGAAAACAAAAAAATATTAATGGGTAATTCAATAGTTTCGTTTTCTAAAATAGATAGTGCAAATAATGATAATACCATTTTAATTAAAGTTGGTGACAAAAGCTTCAATTTAACCCCTGGTTTAAAAGAACTTTTACTTCGAAGAAAACCTGATTTGAAACAAATATCGAGCAAAGATAAACTTGTCTATAAAGATATGTTGCATTATACAAATGCACATAAGAGAGATTTCAATCCTAATGGGCAAATAAGAGGCGATAAAGGTATAAAATATCGTGAAATAATCAAACCATTGTTTTCTGAATCGTCAAACAATAATATTGTCACTAAATTTGGAGGAAGCTTACCAACGTTAAAGAAATACAAAAATAGCACTGCCTTGGTATATTGGGACGATCCTAACGAACTGGTTGAAAGATTGAAACTATTAATTGCTTCCCGAGATGCTGGTAATACAAATCATGATAATGAAATTTTATCAATAATCGAAGAGTTAAAAGAAGCTGACATAATTAAATAATAAATAGTCCTAATAATATGCTTTTTATTCAGTATTATAGCAGAATTCGAGACAAACATACCTACTGAGTTGTGAACATGAGCAAAGCTGACGTGGTAAACGAAATTCATAAAAATGCGAGAGTGAACTATCCGCGAAAACATGTTGTAATGAGAGATATAGATGACTTGTGGCAAGCAGACTTAATTGATTTGCAATCAATTTCAAAAGAAAATAAAAATTATAGATATATTCTTACCGTTATTGATTCATTTTCGAAATATGCTTGGGCCTTTCCTATGAGAAGTAAAAGCAAAGAAGATGTGTATAACTCTTTCAAAACTTTGTTGGATAAAGGGCGTGTTCCTAAAAATCTGCAAACCGATAATGGAACAGAATTTTATAATAACAAATTTCAGAAGCTTATGAAATCGTTTCATATTAACCATTATTCAACCTTCTCAACAAAAAAAGCTTCAATAGTCGAACGATTTATCAGAACATTGAAATCTAAAATCTATAAGGAATTTAGTTTAAAAGGCAATTACAATTGGGTAAATAATACCCTCAATGATGTTATTTACAAATACAATCACACTCACCATCGCACTATTAATGAAATCCCTGCTAATGTGAACAATATGAATAAAAAACTGATATTAGAAAGGTATTTAAAGTTGCCAAAAAATGATAATTTAAAAAGCAAGTACAAAGTAGGTGATTATGTGCGTATCAGTAAATACAAAGGTACATTTGAAAAAGGTTATACTCCCAGCTGGTCAACAGAAATATTTAAAATTCGTAAAATACAAAATACAACTCCTATAACTTACTTAATTTAATACACTATCAGAGGTCTGCCTATTTTAGGAGCATTTTATTCACAAGAACTTCAAAAAACAAAACATCCCAATATATATCTAGTCGAGAAAGTTCTTAGAAGAAAAGGTAACAGGGTTTTAGTAAAATGGTTTGGTTTGTCTTCAGCTGAAAGCAGTTGGATTGATAAATCGAATGTAATATTATAAATAAAATAACGTTAACAAACTCGAATCACATAACTATTTATTAAAGTATTCAAACCGGAATCATCAGTCTTATAATGTGTTTTGGAGAGAGTAGTCTTCTCAATTGGCTTATTAATAATTTACCATTTGAATTACACTTACCAGGATATAATTACTGTGGCCCAGGTACTAAATTAATAAAAAGACTAACAAAAGGAGATAACGGCGTAAATAAGTTGGACGAATACTGCAAAGATCACGATATTGCATATCACAAGTCCTCAAACTTAAAGGATCGACATAAGGCTGATTTAATTTTGTTAAAAATGGCGAAAGAGCAAGCGGTTGCTTCCGATGCCAGTATAGCTGAAAAACTCGCGGCACGCTTAGTAAGTAAGGCTATGTCAGCAAAAATTAAAACTGGTTCTGGTTTGGACAAAAAGCCTTCTCCAAAAAATACACCTGGAAAAGGGTTAAAAAGTAAATTAAAATCTGTTATTACAAAAGCAAAAAGGCATATCAAAAAATTAAAACCTAAGAGCAAGAAAATGGCAATAGAATTAGCTATTGCCGCTACTAGAGAATTGAATGATGATTCATCGATTAAGCTCCCTCGCGTTATTCCTATTCCAAAAACTGGGGGAGTATTACCTTTGATTTCTATTTTTGCGGGATTATCCGCTGCGGGAGCTTTAGCAGGCGGTGCAGCTGGTATTGCTAAAACCATAAATGAATTCAAAATGGCTAAAAAGCTGTATGAAGAATCGAGAAGACATAATGAAAAAATGGAAGCTCTATGTATTGGGAAAGGACTACACCTTAAACCACATAAAAGCGGCCTTGGAATTTTCGTATCAAAAGAAAAAAACTAAGATATCGGCTACCCAAACGGGCCTTAACTAACTTTGACATTTTAAAGTACGGGAATAGAATTCCTTATTTTAGAGGTGTCTTTATGAGAGATGAGCTCCCTAAATGTCCTTATAAAAAAGAATGTGGAGTTATTAATTTGGATAGTTCAAAAAATCCTGGTTCTCATTGGGTAGCCTATGCAAAATATAATGATTATGTTGAGTATTTTGACAGTTATGGAAATCTTAAACCTCCGAAGGAATTTATAAAATATGTAGGTTCTAACATTCAATATAATTATGAAAATATACAACGTGATCACCCCTTCAATTGTGGACATTTATCTTTAAATTTCTTAAAGAATTTTTGGTATAATCATGAAATAAAATAAAAAGGATCATCTAAAAGAGTTCAGTATGCAAGCATGTCTGCTACGGTTACCATCTCTGGAAATAAATCGGAACTGATTTCGTATTTTCAACCACCTCTTCATTTGTCTGATCAGTACGAGTGCGGTTTACTATACTTTTCAGTATTAAAAACAAGACCGAATGTGGCCGTTAATAACAGCAGTTTAACAGCTGTTATCAGAATTGAATGTGATCTTGTACACGGTTCATACTGCAACGGATTACCGACTCATTTTATTCATGAATTTATATCTGATACTGCTCCAAGTCACGGCTACATAGAAATACCTCAGAACGTTATTTACTTTCCAGTTAACAAAAATATAATTTCATCCATATCTGTTAGGATTGTAGATCAGTTTGGTTACCGTATTGACTTTGGTAAAGAAAATATTCAATTACGTCTTCATTTAAGAAAAGCAAAATGATAGTATATTATAAAAACCCTTCAGTGAAAATAAAACGTCCTATTCCGTCAACAACCATAAAGGTGCACAGACGTAAGAAAAACGTGAAGAAATTGACTAAATCAAATAAAGATTTTCTTAAAGCTTTAGGGTTTAAAGTATGAGTATACTACAGATTACCGACTTACCACACTTTGATAGTTCGATCGAAAGTTATGAAATCCATTCATACAATCCCTACAATAACAGTTTTAGAGAAAACGATGAAATCAGAATCCCCATACACCAGCAAGATATATACGTGCTACCATCAGCCAGTTCCATCTACATCGAAGGTCAAGCAAAGCTGTTCGGTAAGGGTGGGCATCAGATCAAGAAAGCTGTTACGTTTACTAATAACCCTGTTATGTACTTGTTCCAAGACATCAGGTACGAAATGAATGGAATTGAAATAGACCGTATAAAAAATTCTGGAATAACATCAACAATAAAGTCATACATCTCATTTAATGAAGCAGAAAGTAAAGTTTCTGCATTATGGGGTTGGAATTTAAACGGTTTCCAAAGTGATGGACATTTTAGCGTTGTGGTGCCCTTAAATAAGATTTTAGGGTTTGCAAAGGATTACAATAAAATTGTGATAAATTGTAAACACGAACTTATATTGAATAGGAGTAATTCTAACTTAAATAGTATTATTCTTACTGATGAAGTCGTTCGGCTTCAAATAGATATACAGAGAATTCAATGGAGAGTACCACATATAAAAGTTTCCGATCGAGAACGTTTAATACTTTTAAAGCACTTAGAAAGAGATAAACCTATTCAGATGGCCTTTAGAAATTGGGATTTATATGAGTATCCTTTACTACCTAAAACCACAAAGCATTCTTGATCAGTAAAGACTGCTTCTCAATTAGAAAAGCCTCGGTATGTCATTTTTTGCTTGCAAACTAATAGAAAAAATAATAGAACTAAAGACAGTTCGGTATTTGATCATTGTGAGGTGACAAATGTTACGCTCTTTTTAAATTCGCAATATTATCCTTATGAGCCTTTATCTTTAAAGTTTTGTGAGAACAAATATAGTATATTATATGAAATGTATGTGAAATTTCGCCAGTCGTATTACAACTCTCCGGTAGAACCGTTGCTTGATCTGCAGGATTTCAAAGAAAAGGCCCCAGTCTTCATCTTAGACTGCTCGAGGCAAAACGATAGTTTAAAAACTGGTCCAGTGGATGTAAGATTGGAATTTGAATGTTCAACACAAATACCAGATAAGACAACTGCATACTGTTTGATTATAAACGACCGACTTGTGGAATACAAACCTCTGAGCAACATCGTGCGTAGATTATCATGACTGCTATTGTAGACATCCAAGGCTTTAAAACAGAAGCAAATGAATTTATACTAAAAGAAATAGCTGTATGGTGTAATCAAAGCCTGCAAGTGTTTTTAATCAAACCGCCATTTCCTTTTTACGATTTAACTAAATCGGAAAGACAACAAGTTTGCTGGATTGAGCGTAATAGAAAAATATACTGGAGCGAAGGATTTATACCTTACTCAAATTATCAATATTTAGTTTTAGATATCTTAAAAGATAAGTCTGTTTTCGTTAAAGGTCTTGAAAAAGTACCATGGTTGAAAAATATTTTAAATAGTGTTAATGTAATTAATTTAGAAGATAAAGGTTGTCCTAATTTGTTAACCCTATATGATCGCTATAAATATTCCGGAGATTTGTACAATTGTATCTATCATGACTCAATATGTGCATTAAAAAATGTTATGTGCTTAAAAAAATGGTGCTTTGATAATAAACTTTTTTAAAAAGATACAATATGGATTGTTTCATTTTACTTAATCGTTTCCTATACTCACTAACATACCCATTTAGTTTTAATATATACTATGATTGGAATTTTACATGAATTGATACACATTCATAAGTACAATAAAAAACTCAGCAAAGAGAACAGTTACATTGGTCACTAAGACAAGGAGTTAAATTCCTAACCTGAAATCCTTAGAATAGGTGTTATTATTCTAAGCTGAAAACATAATGTTAATAATCTATATCGTGAATAAAACGGATCGCAGATAACAAAAGTAGGTATTATTGGAGGCGTCTGCGTCGCGAAACGAGCGAAGCGAGTTGAGTGACGCAGAAGTCAGAACACATTTATATTAATCGATCGAACACTACACGTGCAGTCAATCTGCTTTATCTCGATACGTCCGCATCACCTGGAATCCGAGTGACCGTGGGTTCAAGTTCCATGTAGACGAAGTCAGAGGCAAAAGCTAGTTGTGGATAAAACAATTATATAATTCATAAGTACATACATTCATAGTCTTATGCCTGTAACCCTGAAGAGATAGGCAAAGGTGTATTACTACACCCACTTTTCGCCAGATATATTTAAGTCCCACGTAATAGGGAGGCGAGCCTATTGCCGTACCGGGCACATTTCTAGACTTCATGCTGTTACTGAGAATTTCCTAACAGAAAAACCCAATAACACTTTGGCCGACCCGGGAATCGAACCCGGGAGCCACCCGATCCTACTTTCAACATTGTTAAGATTTTGCATTCATTCATTAAAATTATCAACGAGCTGTGCAAAGATAACAGTATGTACATATAAATTATTATGAATGCATCGCTGTGCCCGAGCCGCACTGAGCGCGTCGAACGAACTTGAGAATGTTGTTTATATTATGTCATCCCAAGTAAAAACATTGTTACTATGCTACCAGTATTACGATGCATCGATGAATGAAATAATATTATACTTCTAATGCCAACCGTCCGTATCGCAGATCATGTTAGTAGTGTGATTTTTGGGGCGCTCTGCATTGCGAACGGAGCGAAGCGAGGTGAGTGATGCAGTAAGCAAATGAATTTATACTAAAAGAAATAGCTGTATGGTGTAATAAAAACCTACAAGTGTTTTTAATCAAACCACCATTTCCTTTTTACGATTTGACTAAATCAGAAAGACGGCAGGTTTGCTGGATTGTTGTTGTTGATGTTTGAAAATGAAATGCATAATTATTATTATTAAAAGAGTAATTAAATAATCTTATAAGAAATAAGTGATTCCTAATCTAACATTTATTGTATTTTAAAGTGCTATTTGTTTTAAGACTAAGATATATAAATCATCCATCAAGAATCCTAATTGTCTACTACTTAAATATATTATATATTAGAAGATTTTACTATCGTAATTATAAAAAATAAACGTTTGTACTGAGTTATTGATTGTCTTGGATAATTCTATACACGTCATGTTAAGACAAAGTGGTCCAATATTTTATCACATCTTTGACGACACGTTTGGCGCATTGGCTAAGAGTATGACTCGCATCACAATGTAAATAGTAGGTTTAATAGACGCAGCAACTAATGCACCAACGTGTTGCGGGTTCGATTCCCGCACGGAACAAATGAGTATTGTTCCAGTTTGGATTTTGTTTTTATGTTTTTTTTACTTTATTTTTTTTTGTATTATAAGCAATTATTATGTCTCCATAATACCTACTGTTGGCTACTTACTAAGAAAGAAAGAAAGAGAAAAACTATTTATTTGTCACAGACACAGAAAAAGTATTACATATAAAAGAAAACATTGCAAGGCATAAGATTAGTCTGTGACAAATATGTGCACTTGATGTGCACACTCAGCTATATTGTTGCATTGTGGTAGTGTCCACAACTCTATTATTGAGTTATAGTTGCTAGTAAAAGCTAACCTCTCATTATACGGAAGGCCCATGCATTCATTAGTACAATATGTGCACCAAATCGTTTCGATGCAACGATGTGCCGTGATCGAACATGATATTGTTGTTTATTGTACTTATTTAAGTGCGCGCGATAATTTTTGCTTGGCTATGTCAGTTCGACACCATACCAGATTATGATACACACAATAACCGATCGGACTGATCGCGTCGACTGAACACAGCAGTCTAACTTGAGAATGTTGTTACATTAGCATCTCAAACTAGAAACGACAGTAAGTTGTCCCATTGCATTGCTACTACAATGATATGTCGGTGAATGAAATACAATATTATATCGTGAATCAGACGGATCGCAGATAACAACGGTATTATTGGGAGCGTCTGCGTCAGCTCACTTTGTTCTGAGTGATGCAGATCACATTTATATTAATCGATCTCGATCGTAAAATTGGGGCTTCTGTATCACGCAGCTCGAGCGGCGACGCGAGAGCAAGTGATGCAGAAGCCCCAATTTTATGCTACTCCGGCTCACTTTTGTACACCCACGAAAAGAAGTCCATGGGCGTGAAGTCAGGTGAGCATGGAGGCCAAGCTACAGGCCCGCCTCGACCGATCCTCTGGCTTCCAAACTCTTCCCTGTTCAAACGCACAGCTGCACTCGCGATTCCTCAATTCAAAAAATACGCACGATGCATAGCTTCATACTCCCGTGATGTGAACTGAAAAGCCATCGCGTCGGGCAAACGTAAACCAACAATTAACTGTTGCGGCGAAAAAATTATGCGCTCACTTCCGCTAACAATTTAGAACTGTTTGTCGCATCGGGGCGTGGAGCGGGCGCCGAGGGACACGGGGAATTTATCAATGAAGCAGTGCCGCGTGGGTACGCAAGCCATACTAATATTACTACTCATAGTACTACACATAGGACGCGGGTCTGTCATTGATTTAGTTATGTATTTACCAATTATTACGTATTTTTGTGGACAGTTTTGGGACTTAGTGTTTTTATTTTTTACCTACACAAATATCATCAGTTACAGATACTTAGAGCCTTGATATTTTTTTGTAATTAAAAAGTAGTGGTGTATAATTAATAAATAAGAAGATTGATTATTGAAGATCTCATTTGTTTGTTAAGGCTATCAGAAATTACCTGTTTGTAACTTGCACGCTGTGTTCTCCTGTACATGAGAAACACAATGCGAACAATTATAGTAATTTTCTATTTCATGATATGTGTATTCTTTGTTCGAGAACCAATAAAACAAACATTTATTATAGAAGTTATAATCGGGTAGGTTTTAATTGCACACATATAGGCAATCACTCCAGGCAAAATGATCAATTAAAATGTTTTTATTCGAAGCATTATCTACAATACGCTCTATCTACCGCTACCAAATGGTGGCGAACCATTGTCGCATCGCGGTGGATCGCAGAGGAAGAGGAGATGCGGTGTTGCCAGGTTGCCGTCCTCCCTATCCTCTACGGCCGCTATGTGTTTTGGCGGCGGAGCCCAACACCTTCATCCACCGCCAAGGGGGTTTTGTTCCCCGTGGGGGGTTGCGACAATCGCTTCGGCGAGACCCGACACACAGGTACATGAGAAACACGGGTTGGTTTTTAGTCAGTAAGAGTCTGACAGTCCCCTTCGCTCTTCCCCCAGGCCGGAGGGACTCCATGAGGATTTTCCAACCAAAACCAAAAAAAAAGAAAGGATGTATGGATGCTCCTTACTCTTTCTTATTTTGATGAAACTTTGCAGCAATACCTTCAATACTTCAGTTTAACAAATCGAAGATTTTGTCCCGATAACCGACATCCACGCGGCCGAAGTTCAGTAGACAATAATTTTATTACAGGCCACCTGGCTAAACTGTTATTTTGCTTACCACGCACTTATTAACACTGTTGTCCTGTTAAAATTTCAGTAAAATATAACTGTATGTATAGCAGGTCTTAATAATATTCAATTGGGTACTTGTAAGTTATGTTACCAACTTTTTTCACAACGTACATATTGCCCCAGGCCATGTAGTACCCCATTGCACAATACAGTGGCAACAAGACTACAAGACATAAATATAGTAGATATTTTTTAGTTCGGTAGCCCTTGATCGAAATGCAAAAAAATCTTATATGTTCCAAAGAATAAAAATGAAAATATAGCTAGAATGTGTTATTATTCTTATCGCATTCTCCGCGGGATGGGTTTCTCTCGTACTTAATACGGAATTTAGACTTTATTTATTATACAGTCAGAAATATTCAGGTATTGTGTATCTAATAATTACATATAGTTTCATGCATCTAACATAGGAATTAAGTTTTCGATATTTCTTATTCAAACCTAAGCAACTAGATGTTCCATACGAGTGGCAATGTCGTAATTTATTGCCAGTGTTCTGATATAATATTTTAAATACTTATTTACCTACCTACTCTACCACCCAAGATTCGCCGTTTGACTAACACCTGTTTCCAATATTCTACTTCTATCCGTGAATTTGGCTGTTAGAGATAGATATTTTTCATAATCATCAACATCATCATATCAGCTGAAAAATATCCACTGCGGGTCATAGGCCTACCCCAAGGCTCTCCACATGGACCGATCCTAAGCGAGCCGCATCCAACCGCTGCCCGCGATCCCAACAAGATCTTCGGTCCACATCAGTCTTTTTCATAACCTCCATACAAAATAATAATATGTCAAATATCTTTAGTAGCTAAATCGATCGAACAGGTCGGCGATACGCCAGGGTTATCATGTCCAGACTCCATTATAATAAATACACTCACGTAATATTACTTGGTTTATTTTCAGTCGATTTCTAGCACAGAACTGAATTAAAATGTGAGCTACAGTCCCTTTTATAAACTAACCGTCATTACACTTAATGTTTAACAACTGCCACTTCCTTTTCAACATATAATTGAAATTACTGTAAAATTAATTATAAAATATAAATCAAAAATCAACATTAATATTGTAATTAATTTTGCACAACACCAAATGATTTATTTCATATGAATAACCAATTTATTTTAATAACCAAACGCTGCTTTACATCATTCGTCAACAGATGGCGCTATCAACAAGATGTAAATATAAGCGCATGTTATTTATTACCGTAAACATAAAAATAAGTGTCAGAATAATGTTATTTAATACTAATTGATTTTACTTTAAAAGTTTCTGGAGTTGTCTTAATAATTAAGCGATAATTAAATACCCAATCTTTATAAAACAGTGAAGCAGTCAATACAGTGTCTAATATTCTAAAGTAGTGAAGTTCTCAGTTCTGTGTTCACAAATAGTTATTTAAATATCAATCTTAAATATTATTAACATTTTCGTAACAATATAATCATTATATATTAATTTGCGCCCATACGGCCATTCTGATCCAGCGCGCTCCTCGCGCTGATTATTTAACGGTTGCAGAATAAACAGCATAACAAACAAAAATAATGAATATAAAAATTACATAAATAAGCGTTTATCATACAGAATGAACTAAAAGTTATTTACAAGGCTTCACCTAGTCATAGGATCTTAGCCTGTGGCATGCGTCACCCATCACGGGATCTAACAAACAAGGCTTCACCCATGACGGGATCTTAGCCAACTTGTGGCATCACCGACATAGGGATCTAGCGCACAAAGGCATCACCCACATAGGGATCTAGCCCACAAACGGCATCACCCACATAGGGTCGATCTAGCCCACGCGGCATCACCCATCACGGGATCTAGCCAACACACGGCATCACCCATCACGGGATCTAGCCAACACACGGCATCACCCATCACGGGATCTAGCCATCAAGACCAGGATCAAGGATACGCATGGTGGCCAGCCAGCGTTTTGAGAAGGATGTTGGATAGGAAAAATAAAATTTAACTCAAACACATAAATGCAAAATTTGCCTCATAAACACATTAATGCATATACATAAAATAATCATCATCGTTCGTTATGATCAGTTATATCAATACAATGCAATTACATAGGTCCAACAACGACAGTGGAGGAGGTAGAGGATCCCAACGTAAATCGGTATCTGACGAATCCTCCGCCCATACGGTCAAGCTGCTCATGCAGTTGTTGATGTTGATCAGCAACAAAGGTTAGCAAACAATGCCTGACTCCAGCTCAGTACAGCACTCATGCGGCATGTGTGCGCGTAGCCCACAGACAAAACCACAGTCGTCAAAAGGGTGGGCCACCGTCATCCATACATATTAATCAGTAAAGGACCACTCGTCCATCCTCTCTTCACACTAAGTTCAGGTCATCTGCCAGGATGTCATCAACCTGCAACACTCAAAAGGCAGATGGTGGGCAATATTTCCCACCCAAGTATTAGTTCCATGAACCTTTGTTACTGTAGATGTAATGAAATTCTACTCTTACAAAGTAGTCTGGTCTTTTAAGCTATATCTATATATCAGGCATGTTCAAACTGTGCATTGGTCTATAGTTATCTTTGCTACAACAGTGTTAGAGCCCATATTTTATGCATAAGGTAAAATACAAAAGACACTCTGAATTTTCTCAGGTTCTGTCTGACAGTGCCATTTTAGATAGTCAAATATAAAGTTATCAGGATACCCATATTTTGCAGTTTTATAAAACAGTTAAAACTTAATATATTCAAAATAAGTTTTATCCACATCAAACAGGAAAACAAAATGGCAAGAACAAAGAGAGGCCTTTGTTCAGCTGTGAACAGTCGAACTGTTGGTGATAAATATGAAATGATTTCAAACCATGCAGATCCAAGGATTTCGAAAACACTAGTGCTATAATTATTTTTAATGTAAGAACATGTTTAATCCAATATTAAATATTTTTAGGCATAGTGCAAGCTGTGAAATGGTTTAACTGTTTAAATTGAGTCATAAAAGATAAATTTACAAGCTACCAATATTACAAAGCAAGATTAGTGCCGTCTGATTTCTAAAAATGATTCCACTCAGTTAAGAAATTTACTACAATAAACCATAAAAGTTAATGAAGACATTCAGATATTGGTATTTTATAATTAATTCAATATTTTATTTATTTATATAAATAGACTTTTCTTTCTGAAATCAATGTTTTTATTTATTTCAACTTTAATTTTATGTATTGTTTTATTATTAATGTGTATAGTAAATATGGTTTATACCAATAGTTTTATTTGACATTATATTTAAGGGAATTTTCTAAATAATGTTAATATTTATTTTAAACTGTTAACATGTGGAGTTAATGTAATTCTTATGAATTCATACACAATTAATAATTGTTTATCTGAATAAATAAACTTAAACTGACTAATCACAACTGATTTAGATATAAAGCATGAGTAGCCCATACAATTACTTTTATTTGCTAAGAATAAATACTGCTAAATGGAAAAAAAGATAATATGGATTTTCACATCATGTTCTTTAAACCCACTTATCATTATCCTAATAATCATATTTCTAACCGTCTTGTATCCCACAAGAGCTAAGCAATCAGGTTGGCACTAAATTTTATTGGTTTATCACTGGTTGTCATCTTGAATATAGATGCAACTAACTTTGCAAATGAACTTACAAATAAAATACATACATACATAGACTCACGCCTGTTTCCCCGAAAGGGTAGGCAGAGGCATATTAAACGCCCTCTTTTTGCCAGTGTTTTGATCCCACGTAATAGGTGGCGAGCCTATTGCCGCTTATCGGGATATTTTGTTTGCCAGAGCCTCGTCCGTTGATCGGCAGGTGCACCACTCGCAGGTGAGGTTGGCTTGGGACCCTTAGTTGTTTTGGCAACCCTATGCAACAACAAATAAAATAAATTGTATTTACCAAGTAAAACACAAAGGCTTGGTATTTATACAAGATTAGCAGTCACCTGCCTTAAGACTTTAACCTAAAATGCTTAGAGGTGGACTATTATAGAATCTAATAAAGGTCCATAAAGGAATCTACTGTTCAGATCTCATGTTTCTAGCTTCAGTAGTTCGGGTTAAGCAAGGACTTATCATGGTCGGAACAATTCATTCTATACAGGTATAAAATTAAACGACAAATATTAAGATATGTTGGGTTCCCTTGTCTTATTATATAACCTTAACTTGAGCTGCAAATTGTCAGTGACAATTTCAACATAATGTTAAAATAAAATCATGTAGCACGGCAGGTAATCTTCATACAAAATATTTCAACCTTAGTCTATGGGGCTCACATATCTTATTTGGCAGTTACCTCCCGCCCCGAACCCCTGGAATCTATCGCCATGTTTGCTAATCCGTCAATTTGTCAAACTTTTGACAAAAGTGACAGTTTTGTCAACAGCAATATTAGTTTCAACTTCCTTTTGGTATAGTTACTCTACTCTGTAGTTCCAACAAAGTTGATCGAGTGAAGTTTTGCGTTTATTTATTTCCGTAACTTATCCTCTCAATTTCTGAAGCTGTGATATCATCATGTACAACAAGTGCTGTGTTGCGACATGTATAAGTAGATGAAAGGACGTCAGTTTTCACATGTTTCCAAAAAGTGAGACAGGACTCAAAAAGTGGTTGAAGTCCATTAATTGTGAACGATTGCGAAGCTGGAGTTTCCAGGAACTTCGTAAACAGTTTGTGTGCCAAAAGCATTTCGAGAAGAGGTTTCTTTCTGCAACGTGCGATAGAGTTCGTCTTTAAATATTAAAAGGCGCGGATGTCTTCCGACTACAACACAAATCTTACTAAAGATTATATAACGGGTCTGAATCGTGTTAATGAATGAAAAGAAAGATGAAATACCTTTCTGTTTTTCCCGACGTTTCGGCATGGGTTACACCAGCCGTGGTCACGGGATGACTGATGTTCGTCAGCGCTGCCTCCGAGAAGTGCGGGTTTTGGAAACTACCCACACTTGGTCTTCACAATTACTAACATTTATATGTTCGTAACTGTCGGTACTTCGACACACAATACTAATGGTATCTACACACTGGCGCGTAATGTCACCTCGTCGGTGTCTACATTTGCTGATGACAGGATTCCAAGATGTCGATAAACGGTAACCATCCTCCCGGTTGAAATTTGCGTGCTTTTTGATTTCAACCGCTTCCCGTGCTATTCTTGAAAAATAGTGACGGTCTGTGGAGAGAACCTGGGGCCGATGTAGCTCAGTCCAGTGATTGGATCCCGACTCCAACAAATGCTCAGCTATGGCCGACTTGGTGCTTTGTCGGTTTTTGATGGCCGTGATGTGTTCCTTAACTTGTTCGGCGATGGTCCCTTTTGTTTTCCCGATGTAGGAACTACCACAGCTGCAATCCACCTTGTACACGCATGGTGTTTGAAAAGGGATGACATCCTTTGGAGTACGCAGGTGATTTGCTACTTTGGAGTACGGACTATATACAGTCTTGATGGAGTATTTTTGTAGTACTGTTCCAATTTTATCCGTTTCTCCTTTTATGTAGGGCATGAACGCTGGCGCTCTGTTCACTTCAGTCAGTCTCAACCTTTTCCTTCACCTTCGCATATTGTGTTTGTTACCGTTTTGCTTGAGTACCCCGAACATGTGTGAGCTCACTATCTAAGTGTTCGGGGTCGCAAAGGTCATATGCTCTGTTTGTCAATGAAGCAATAACGGAATGCAAATGTCGCGGGTGATGATGTGAATTGTTGTTGGAATCGGGATCTAATCACTGGATTGAGCTACATCGGCCCCAGGTTCTCTCCACAGACCGTCACTATTTTTCAAGAATAGCACGGGAAGCGGTTGAAATCAAAAAGCACGCAAATTTCAACCGGGAGGATGGTTACCGTTTATCTGCATCTTGGAATCCTGTCATCAGCAAATGTAGACACCGACGAGGTGATATTACGCACCAGAGTGAAGATACAATTAGTGTTGTGTGTCGAAGTACCGACAGTTACGAACATATATATGTTAGTAATTGTGAAGACCAAGTGAGGGTAGTTTCCAAAACCCGCACTTCTCGGAGGCAGCGCTGACGAACATCAGTCATCCCGTGACCACGGCTAGTGTAACCCATGCCGAAACGTCGGGAAAAATAGAAAGGTATTTCATCTTTCTTTTCATTCATTAACACGATTCAGACCCGTTACATAATCTTTAGTATGTGTGCAAATCGTGGTAGTTTAAAAGTAGTTAAAACAAATCTTTACCTGTGATGCAAGGTAAAGCTTTAAAGAAATTTAAAAACTAAATTAAAAAATAAAGCGAAGTGAAAATGCAGTGTTTTATTTTAGAAATGCCCTTTCTTAACTTAAAATAGTAAAATGGATATTTCCTTCTAGGAAAAATTAGGCTGAATCATTCTTAATCATTGCCCTAAAAGTTACCGATGAAAAAAAAAACACGACTGTCATATGATATGTGAGCCTATTACAGTCCAGTTTTGATCTATGGGAGTGCTCCGTCTGTACGTTAGTACAATATAGTCTGTGCCATGTAGGCACCTACAGAGCCCACAAATATATAATAAAACCTATTTTGTAACTTTACAAATATTAGCTTTAAAAATGTGTATCACAAATTTATTTTTATATCTACCTTCTGAATATATATCTGTACTAATATAATAAAACTGAAGTTTGTTTTGTTGAATGCACTTATCTGTGAAACTACTGGTTTTATGCAAACAATTATTTTTGTGGTGGATAGTCATTTATCAAGAGAGGCTTCATATAATCGCGCCGTGAGCACTAGCCATAAGTAATGCAGTTAGTTAGCCTTATGTAATGTGTAACCAAGGGCTATCAATAATGTTTTGATTCCTTTAATGTTTTACTATTGAGATAACCAAATGAATTCATATTCAGCACATCAATTAGCTTATTTAAACTAAAAGCAAATCAGGTAATTTATACAATGGATCTGTATCAGAGCTTCAACTTGAAAAGGGCAGTTATACCGTTCTTTACTAATAATTATATTAGTAGAACCACATAACAACAAAGCTTTTTTGTCTTTCTTGTGTAGATAAGTAAGTTTTACAGAGAGTTTCCGACATGGCCTAACGATTAATAAACAGACAAGAGCCCCAGCCGACGGCATAACATGACTATAAGCACAGTAGCACTGCTATGTACCAAACGTGGATAAACAACAGTTACCTATAAGTTCTATTTGGGGTGTAACGTTCGTAATTTTGACTGTATAATGTTTATCTGGTAATCCTTACAGGTACAGTAGGTAATCGTGTAAGCACCATAATTTATAAAATAAGGATGTTTCTCAAAAACTCTAATCAAATCAGCTCTGGATAAATACCTCTGGTCAGTGCATCAACAACCCGCATCTGCAACCTCTGGTAGCACTCATAGCAGAACAGCGTTCACGCCACAGCACACCCCGGTGCGTGCATCCCGTCGTAGTCGCTGTCGCTCTCGCTCGCACGTGGCCTCACGTGAAATGTAGACGTGCTCGACATAACACCCATCACTCTCGCGCCAACCGTAGATCGCGAAGTCTCTTAGGGGGCGTTTATCCCACCGCTGCTGTCGGCGATACGCCAGGGTTATCGTGTCCAGACTCCATTATAATAAAAACACTCTCGTAATATTACTTGGTTTATTTTCAGTCGATTTCTAGCACAGAACTGAATTAAAATGTGAGCTACAGTCCTTTTTATTAACTTACCGTCATTACACTTAGTGTTTAACAACTGCCACTTCCTTTTCAACATATAATTGAAATTACTGTAAAATTAATTATAAAATATAAATCAAAAATCAACATTAATATTGTATTGAATTTTGCACAACACCAAATGATTTATTTTATACGAATAACAAATTTATTTTAATAACCAAACGCTGCTTTACATCATTCGTCAACAAATGGCGCTATCAACAAGATGTAAATATAAGCGTAACGGCAGATGGCCATCATCGATCAATTCAGGGTTCATGTTGATTTCCAAACTATTGTGGGTAGTCGGGCGAGGAGAATTAAAACCACGCGTTGAAGACAATTAACGACGTACGATTATTATTTTAACGAAATATTCACAGGATTACAATCAACACTTTCTAATTAACTGAGACACAGCGACGCTTCACCGTACACGTCTTGCTTGAGTGCGATGCAAACGGATTATGATCTGTTCGACGACCGCGCGCAAAAGAGCCCGGAGCTGCGTCACAGTGGGGAAACGTCAACCGCACTTGTCAAATGTCAGCTGTCATTCTTGACGTTTCTTGACACTCTTAAAACATCAAAGCGCCGTCAAGCGCATGTTATTTATTACCGTAAAAAAAAATAAGTGTCAGAATGATGTTATTTAATAGTAATTGATTTTACTTTAAAAGTTTCTGGAGTTATCTTAATAATTAATCGATAAATTAAATACCCAATATTTATAAAACAGTGAAGCAGTCAATAGTGTCTAATAATCTAAAGTAGTGAAGTTCTCAGTTCTGCGTTCACAAATAGTTATTTAAATATCAATCTTAAATATTATTAACATTTTCGTAACAATATAATCATTATATATTAATTTGCGCCCATAAACACGTATATAATTTAGTTAATTTTCTTGTTCATTTTTGTTTGGCGCCTAAATATTTCTTGTAATTAATTACATAAATAGCCTACTCTCATCACATGAAAACTATTTATTTAGGAGACTATATCTAATTATATTATTGCAATGTTCTGGTACGGCTATTACGTAGATTTATGGTCAGTTTGTATACTGTTACATTCCATTATTTAAGCTATAATTGCTTCGGCCAATGTTCTCGAACTGCGACAAAGTGGATCATTATGATTTAACTAACACCCTTACAAGTTTTCGTGGTTTGACCTGGTACATACGATTCCCTAATCACAGTGATGTGGCCACAACAGAGGGTGGAATGCGCATCGTGCGGCGTCTCTAACACAAATGTGCACTCTCCTTAATTATAGTAAATGTAGAATGATGTCTGGATTTACGATTCGTTGTCGGAAGTGTTTACAAACAATATAAAAGCAGGTACATGGGCTTTTCAACAGATTACAAAAGTTACCGAACAGGCGATAATAAAGACCGAACGGATACCGGCATAGAAACTGGCTACGTTTTCGTCTCGCGGCGAAATCTCAATTCACTCTACTGTTAAATGTGATGTGATAGATGATATTAAACTTTCTGTTGTAAGAGAAAGTTACTCCAGGAAAAAGTTACGTCTTCGAGCTTAAGAAAATTCTTATACCTCGAAGATTGTCTTTTTATGGTTGTCGTTTGAAAACTTTTCAGTGAGGCGTTGATAATAGCTTTAAGGTTGATAATACGTGACTTCGATTGAGAAAAATACACAAAATGACGAGGAATATAGTATGGCGCCAATGAAGCGACCAATTTGTATCAGTGTTATTACCGTCGTATTTAGCGCTGCTATCGTGTTTAATTAGTAAACGTGATTATCTGGGCGCGTAATACACCCACGTGCGGCCTGTTTATTTTATTATTGATACACTTATACCTTCTGGCCTCTTATTTGTACAATAATTGTGTTAACGATAATGGCATTATGCCGACCAACAACTGATAATTATATTAACATTCCCGTGCGTAAAAGTAGCAAAAGATTTAACACCGGTTTATGCGCATTGTTGGTTTAATTTCAATTTATTCGATTTTATATTAATTAAGTAATGTATCAAAGGTTGTAATTTTATGCGAGACATTAAATTAACAACAATAGGAATGGTGATGGATAACAAATGAAATGACTCGAGTCACGCGACCGGCATGCGTATCACATTGTAATCTTTCCAGACATTTATATTGATTGTAGTTTGTAATATTTTGCATTTCAATTTTTGAATATTGTAGCTATGAAAGTTGGTACAACTCGGGATTAGTGTGGCAACGACTGAGAAATGGGCGGATGGAATTGGAAAAGTTGAGGCGAGCGGCGGCTCGCAAGGATTACAGCTGCCTGTTTGGTACATTGCGACGTGTACAAAGTTTTATTGGTACCTACGTCACTACAATGTTTGTTTTCTCGGAACTTGCATATTTTCGTTTAGAAAAGTACTTGAAAAATGTGTTTTCACGCGACCAAGAATGCTGACTTGAACTAGGCCTCGCTAGAACTTTCTTACATAGTTTTTGTTGAGATTGCGTTGGTGTCGGAAAAGATTTCGTCCGCTTGTTGAACATTATTCTGTTATGTATAAATGCTTCGTTTCTGAGACTTATACCTACACAAGTTTTATTTGAAATGTCTATGTTTGTAAATTAAGCGGATATTGGAATTTCCAATGTGAAAATGATCTACTAATTTTAATCTATTTATACTATTATAATGTCAGCTTCTGTCCGCAGCTTAACCCGTGTGAGGTCAGTTATCGTGACAATAGGTAGCCCATGTGGCATTTTGACACAAATAGTAACGTAATAAGAATAAACAAAACAAACAGTCCATAAACACGAATAAAAGCCATTTAAAGAAGTAATTTTATTTTAATTAGTTCTGAAATTAATTGAGGCAAGCTCGCTTGTGCATTGTGCAAGTGAACAATGTAATTAAGTTCACAAAATTTGTTACTACTTTTGTGCATGTTCATTTCTTCATGTTTCTCATAACTGCGAACGCTTTGTACGCCCAGTTGATAAGCTGAAATAAAACAGACTTATCAGTTAGTTTTACACAATATTTACGAAACATGATATACTTTTGTGCGACTACTAGTATCATTCTCGTAATTTGGCCTATGAATAGGCTTGTGTCCACTAAGAATAAATCGGTTTGATTGTAGTATCTATAAATGCAATATGATTTTAAGATGTCAATAAAGTTTATTAATTATTATAAAATGGTAAGATTAATGTTATTTTTAGGATTCTAAAACTAAAAATCATGTTTTTATTGTTGACAGTGAACACCAATCAGAGAGCATTACGTGTAACAGTGCATCCACATGTTGTTGACGTTTTGGTAGTAAATACAATTAAAACGTCAAACTTTGTTCCTGTCAAATTGAATACAAAATAAAAGTGGGTACACCAGAACAGACTTCATTCACGATTTGTTTTGTTTTGAACTTTGTGATATTACTCAACCGCCATGATGGTTTACAGCGTTTTCGTGTCAAATTCAAAAAGGTTTTTAAAAAGCCGTTATTAGTAATGTTGTTGAGCGATTTTTGAAAAACAAACAGTTATTTCGGTTTAAAATTTAATAAAGGAATGAATCAATCGCTAATTACATTTTAGCCTATTATGAAATCTCTCTCTCTACGATAAAGTAGTACCTACTATGTTAAGCAAGCTTGTAGCTTTTGGCATTCATTCCAGCAGTACGTATGATGATGATATAAGAAATTGAGAGGCCAATGCTTTGACCATTACCTATGCGTTCATCTGACGATTCAAAGTTGTTCATGTATATCAGTTTTAACTTAAGGAGCTTAATTATTAGGATTAGAGAGAGGTTTACTTATATTTCTGTTAACTTTTTGTTCAATTATTGTCAATTAACTAATAGCAGCTTTCTTTCTCTTTCTTCTCGAACGTGCACGTAATCCTGAAGGTGTTATTTATTGTCCGTCCGAATATATAATTGTTCATACGTAATAATTAAGGATAAATCGGCAGCTCATATACCTAAGTCAAAGAAGTGGCAAAGATAGGGCTTGGGTAGTTCTACAATCTTAGAAATTTTATGGAGTGCATATATCCATGAGAATCGCTCATGAAAATCTACGACGGAATAGATTGGTCAAATCTTTTGACCTACCAAGTTTATTTGCAAGCTTCCAGTAGAATCTCATGGCTTCATTTAAAAAAGAAGAAGTGATTGCTTTAAGCAACAAAGGGTTTACGTTTATAATTATAATTGTTTATAACGCCATTTTGCTGTCTTTGTAGTATGGTTTTCTTTGATTGATAGGGTGAAATAACATCACCGTACAATAGGGAAGATTACTGCCAAGTTAAACCACCAGATGGCGGTATCACCGACTTCAGTAAACAATGAATTTTGGCAAGTATGACATTTGAATGACAACTTGACAACTCGTTTAGACTTCAAACTTTGGATGCGCGATCTCATTATCTCATAGTCATCTCAAACAAGTCACTAAAACAGAAACATTGTACCATATTTATTGTTATTAATAATTACATAATTATATGAGAACTGTTTTGTCTATTTAAATAAGTATAGATATCGTAGGGTGACAAGGAAAACTCACTAAGTACAGTTTTTGGAAAGAATGACTTTTATTCACTAAATTCATTATTTTTGCATAAACGTTTACAAGAAAAAGTCACCAAGTACGTACTTGCCTAATTTTGCCATTTAAAAAAATATATTATCATTATCTACTGCTTAGAAAAAAAATGCCGGCAGGTAAAGTTCATTTTGTATTTAATGACTTTGTGCTGGCAACGTAATGCGGCCGGACCACTACTTTAAGTCACTAACTTTACGTCAACCAACGCTCAACGTTAATGTCACCATTAATTGTCCGTATTTATGCAAAAAGGAACCACCCAGCAAAAACGCACTTCTGAGATGTCAATGGATTTACAAAAAAATGTGCAGCTCTGTTAGATGACCTAATATAGTACATTTATTTTATATAAATGTAAAATGTATTGATAAATAACTCATTTAAGTATGTGTATATAAATTTGCTCTGCATACTCTTGTAAAAGCTAATATTCAGCCAAATCCGGTTAGACTAGTAAGCGGACTCCAGATTGAAACTAGGATAACGCTAAGAGAAAGAAGACTCTTAAACTTTCTAGATAATTAAGAAAATGTACATGTGGTTCCTTTTAATATTTACTAACTAATAGCTTTCATCATATGGGTTGTGGTTCTTTTTACGTACCTAGTACTTATACTTAGTTTCATGCATGTCGGTAAAGCCATGGATTTACCGATATACATGAAACTAACTATTATCGTAATACCTATACCTTTGATATGCAGCCTAAAGCAATCCACTGCTGAACATAGGCCACTTCCAACACGCACCACAGTACATGATTCTTAGACTTTCGCATCCATTCCGTCCCAGCCTCGATTTCAGGTCGTCTCTCCACCTAACCGGGGGCCACCCTACCTTACGCTTACCGAGTCGTGGTCTCCACTCTAGGACAAGCTTGGTCTAGCGGCTATCAGTACTTCTGCAGATATGATCAGTCCACTGCCTCATAAGCTTACTTGTTCTATGAGGTGTGTCGGTAATTCTGGTTCTTTGTTGGATAATTTCTTTGCGGATTTTATCCTTCAAGGAGACGCCAAGCATAGCCCGTTCCATAGCTCGCTGCGTGACTTTAAGTTTGTGAACTAGTCCCGCTATGAGTGTTCACGCCTCGGTACTGTACGTCATAACGCATTGGTTGTAGGCCTTGGTCTTCAGGCATTGTGGTAGGAGCGAAGAGAAAACTTGGCGTAAGTTGCCAAACGCTGCCCAACTGATTCGATTTCTTTCTCAAAGTTATTGCTACCTGGACGACAAGCTGTTGCTCAGGGTAGACGTACTCTTGAGCAACCTCAAGCATCCATCCGTGGACATAACCCGATCCCGTCATGATGTGTTCGTCTAGCATAATCTTGGTTTTGTTCAAGTTCATGCCAAGACAAGTTCACGTTGAGAGGCTCGGTTAAGGTTGTGGAGCATCCCGCTCAACTCTTTCAGGGACTCCGTCAGGGATATCGTCAGCAATCCGAAGGTGTGAGATGTACTCGCCATTCATGTTTATGCCCAGCCCAAGCCAGCCCAGCATCTTAAAGGGGTCTTTGAGTGCGTTGGTGAAGAGCTGATTAAAATATTACGTCTCGCTGCCTCACACCTCGTCGCAATCGCGTCGACGGGGCTGGAGTTGGATGGTCTTAATGGCGATATCATACAAACATATCAACGCCTCGATGTAGCGCCAGTCGATACAAGACCGCTGCAGAATATCCAGAACCGCAACGGTTTCGATGGAGTCGAAGGCTTCCTCGTAGTCCACGAAAGCCATGCACAGCGGCGTATTGTAGTTATTGATCTTCTGTATGATCTGCCAAACAGTATGGATGTGATCTAGTTCCTGTGGCTGTAAATCGTTCTGTTTTCTGGCGAGGCTGTCTGTTAACACTCGAGAACAACTTGTAGAGGTGGCTGAAAAGAGAAATGGTCTATATGTTTTCTGCGAGGTTAGTAGAAGAACAGAACAACGGCATTCCCGCTCCACACCTGTGCTGTAAGGCCCTGATGGATAACGGAATTATAAAGGCTCGCCAGCTCTGTCAGGACTACAGTCCCTCCTGCTTTTAAGAGCTCTGTGGTTATTCCGTCGTCCTATGGAGACTTGTCGTTCTTAAGTTGCTCGAGACCTTCTCTTGCCTCGCCTTGGTTGACATCAGGGATTTACTTCGTGCATTGGCGCGGGAGTTGGGCTCTATAGTTATCATTGCCTGGTTTCAAGAGCTTAGACTTCCGTGATGCGTAAAGGTCTTTGTAGAAACTCTCATTTTCAGCGAGAATTTCGAACTTGAAGTTTACGCCTTCCGCAGTACAATGAAATCACATACCTGCGGTTCTGCTGTTTACAATATTAATTTATACATGGTAGAACCGAATGCCAGTTCCATTTTGCAAAAAAAATATTAGTCATTAAATTATGAATTTATTTTACGCATAACGGTACCACAGAAAGCTCCATTTGGTGTAATATTGTTAATAATATAAATATTTTTATGTCTAATGTTACCAAGTATCTGTGGATCTGTTATGTGTAAAATGACATGGAATTTATATGGTTTATTTGTTTGATGAAACGAGTCCCATGGTGCTATGGTTCGGTTTTGCAATATGTATAATGTGTGTTTTTGCTGTTTGTTCCTTTCTGCTTTTTGTATAACTTGTTTCCAAGGAAAAAATCATGTGGATCCTTCTTGAATAAGAAATAAACCAATTTTAAATTAATATTCTTCAAAAAAAAGCCAAAATTGAAATTTGTCGTGTGGTTCCTTTTTGCATAAATACGGATAATTATTGTGTCAATTTTCATTAAATACCTATACATAAGTAAACTCAAAGCAGGTAAAACTCATTAAGTACATTTTTATAAATAACTAGTATAATTTAACTTTTTTTAACACAAGTTATTTTAGGTAATGTAGGATATCCGTTATTCTAACAGTCACCACAAATTCTAAGTTCTATAACTAAAATCTGATTTTTAATAACAAAATAAGTTTAAAACGTCATTATCTCTAATTAACTACAAATGCAATTAGTGAGTTTTACTTGTCATCCCACGATATATTGTTGTCTTGTTGATGACAATATTTGAAAAGCGCTCTACGAAAGTTTGTTTACTGTAGTTGCTCGTGCTGCCATCTGCGTCGAGCTTTGCGTAATGTTCCCTATTTGTTTGAATATACATAGTACCTACAAGAAATATGTGGTTTTCCTTATGTTACTTTACAAAATTATTCGCCGCAAATTTAGACAAGTAGTTCCTGATATTATATAATCAAATACTATAATGTTCACGACAGTTCATATTATACGTTTATCGACGCTTCTATTCTTTTGCGATTGTTTTTACGAAAGTTTGTTTTTTTATGTCAAACAGACAGCAACAAAAAGAATTTGGATCTTGCTTTGGGTTCTATTCATAGTTCTATTTTATTAACTTTGCCGCGCTAAAAAGTGAATCAATATCGCCAGCGTTAAAAAGAGAAGTCTACAGCTGCGAATTTGTTAGTCGGTTTTCTTAAAAATGTTAATAAAAACTACGGAAACAGCGTGACGGTTTGCTGTTTTAAACTTTGACGAGTGGATTTTGTAGAAGTATGAAGCGTTTTTAGATTTGTAGTTTTCTTCCTTTCAAAGGAGAGACCTAGTCCAGCAGTGGATTTTTAAACGCTGATGACGATGATGAAGCGTTTTAAGTTATCCAGGATGACTTTCGATCGCTCACAATTTTTGAATTTTTCAGCAAGATCATTATTGTGATAATATTTTATTTCATACTCACGACAGTATAAGTGTCCATTATCCTGGTTGCATCTAAGACTTTCGTCTTGAATACCCGGATCCACGTCAAACGAGATTTTACATAATATTACCTCTTCCGCAACACATTCAACGTCATTTTGCCATAATAATGTGGTCGCGTCATTATACCTACATCGATTTCACTAGGTCATCCCCTTATATAATCAAAGGTGACCCGAAAGGTGCCGAGGTTCAACTATTTACTGCGAGTGCATCTGTCCATGCGTCAGGGAAATGTGATCAAAGGATGCCAAGAGTTACCATCATTCCGCCTCTTTGATTTCATCGATTGCGGTTTGTGGTACAATCTGCACGTACATACGCATCGCTGGAAGTTCAAATGGTTTGTGCGCAATCTTCATATTTGATATACCGTTCTATTTATAGGTTATATCATCGATTTAAGAGACATTTATTTGTGTAGGTATCTATATACATATGCATAAGTTTTCCATCACAAAATTATTTGTAAATAAATAAGTTTAAAAACTATAACCCGACTACGTTTGTAATGTTGGGGTTTGTGAGAGTAAAACAACCACATCGGTCAACCTATCTTTAATGAATAATAATCAAACATACAATATAAAATGCGCACGTCGCGGTAAGGCAAGTCAGCAAAATATGTATCTATCGTTATAAAGAATCGTACAGAATATACCAATTGCTATTAAGGAGCATATATACTTATTAATTATTACACTTCACCTCCCACAGAAAAAGAAAAAAAACAAATAATTCAATGTGTTTTTTTTTTTACAAATGAAAATTATTTATATTACTTTTACGCATAAAAATTATAGAACGTAATACAGACAATACAATTTCGTATCAATGCCTCTAGTAAACATGTTAACATTATCCTGGGTATCCATCTTACATACCAACTAATTACATAATATGTTTAACTTAACTACTTAAGTATTACTACACTGCAGTGAAACAATACATTAAATTACTGATAATATGGTCTAATTCTATTTTTATGAACTACATCAATTTTATTATTTTTATTTATCCTAACATTACAACCTAAATCTTCTAATACTATATAAGGGCCTTCAAAAACAAGATCTAACTTACGACCTGTTTCATTTTTTAATAGAATAGAATCGTCTTTATTATATTTAATACAATTCATGGTTTTGTCATACATAGCTTTTCTCTTATGTTTACGACTTATTAAGTTTTTCTTGGCATCGGCATGCGCCAATTGTAATCTATACTTTAACTGTAAAGCATAGTCATCGGCATTGTGTAATGGTTCAACAGATTCACAAAGTCTACTAGGTATTTGACAGAGTTTACCAAAAACAAGTTCATATGGTGTATAATCCGTTTCAGAATGAACAGTGTTGTTGAAACTAAAGCACCAGAACGGTAACCAATAGCTCCATGCATCGGAATGATTTTGACATTGTAGTCTTACAAATGCACCCAGAGTTTTATGGGAATTTTCAAGTGCACCGATCGATTGGTTGGTGATGGTAAGTTGTTGACATTAATTTATCGATATTTGACATTTTACAAACGTTTTTCATTGTTTCTGAAATGAATTCCGTCCCGCGATCAGTTGCTATACATTGAGGTACACCAAACCTTAATATAAATTCTCTTACGAATGCATCAGCAATGGTCACGGATTCTTTATTTTTAAGTGGTATGGCCTGTACAAATTTTGATAATTCGCACTGCAAGGTCAATATATAACAGTTATCATTTATATCTCTATCTAAAGGATCCTACTACGTCTAAAAATATCTTCTCAAAAGCCGTGGACGCCGTTGTGGTTATTTCCATTGGCTCTTTAATGTAACGAAAATATTTTGTCTTCTGACAATTCGTACATTTTCTTACAAATGTTTGTACGTCTTTATAGATACCTGGCCAGTAGTATCTTCTTTTTAACGTATTTATCATTCTACGTACCCCAGCATGTCCACTGGTAGGTAGTAAATGAAAATCATTAAGAATGATTTTTTTTCGTCATCATCAGTAATTCTTTTAATTCCTCTTAAAACATTTATTCGTGGTCCGGACCAATTAGCACATGACATTATTTCATCGCAAATATTCTTTATAAATTCTACATTATCTTTATTCTTTACTACGCAAACTTCATCAATGCACATTTTATTACAAAACAATCTTAATTTTTGCACAAATTCGGGTCGCGAGAAATGCGCCTTAAAATCAAGAGTGATATACAATATTTTCTCACTAAAATTATAAGCAAAACACTCGTCTTCATGCGTTATTGTCTTATCATGTCTTTGTTTTTCCAAATCACTACCTTTCATAAGAACCATTTCTACAGATTCGCACGGTTTTCTTAATATACCTACGACTCGTGGTTGATCAGGCCGTTTATCTGTAGATTTATTAAGATCCGTATTCACATTCTTCTCCTGGCTTCCACTCAACTCATTCAATCTTTTCTTCTGACCTCTCGTTAATACTGCCATAACTTGTGCATGCATACTCTTTAATTCATCCGATGTCGTACTTATGCGTGATAAGGCATCTGCAATGACGTTTTCTTTTCCTTTGACATACACAACATCAAAATTATATTCTTCCAAAACTAAACGAAATTTAAGTAATCTACTGGATGGATCTTTCATTCCAAAGAGATAAACTAATGGTTTATGATCTGTCATGATGGTAAACTTCCTGCCATAAAGATACGGTCTAAAGTGCTTGACTGACCAAACTATTGCCAAAAGTTCCTTTTGAATTGTTGGATAATTCTTTTCAGCTTTACTTAAAGGCCTACTTGCATAAGCAACTGGTCTTAGATCTTTGTTACATAAAACTGAACCTACAGCCGTACCAGAAGCATCTGTTTGTAAAATGAACTCATTATTGTTAGAAAAATCAGGATATTGCAAAATAGGTGATGATATCAGCGAAATTTTTTAAGAAATTCAAACGCTTCTTGACATTCTTTTGTCCAAACAAATGGTTCATTCTTTCTGCATAATTTATTTAATGGTAGAGTTATATTCGCAAATGACTTAATAAATTTACGGTAATAGTTACAAAAGGCTACAAATCTTTTGACCTCATCAGTATTTGTAGGTGTCGGATAATTTTGTAAAATTTTGGTTTTTGCAGGATCGGGCAAAACTCCTTTTTCTGACACTATATGACCGAGATATAATATTTCTTTCCTAAGAAAGTCACACTTTTGGGGATTTAATTTTAAGTTAACTTTCCTTAATCTTTCTAGCACGTTTATTAAATTTATGTTGTGGCTACTCAAATTACGTCCAAAATTTATTAAATCATCCTGATACACTAGACACTTGTCGTAATTTAGACCAGACATTGCAATGGACATCATGCGACTAAAATAACTTGGACTTATCTTAAGTCCCATTGGCAAACGTTTCATTTGGTATTGGCCATCATTTGTAGTGAAAGCTGTTAGCTTCCTACTGTCCTGCTGTAATTTCACTTGATAGTACCCTTGGTAAAGGTCAAGATGAGTAAAATATATAGCACCAGAAAGAGAGTCTAAAATTTCGTTTATATTTGGCAAAGGAAATTTATCATCACACACTTTTTCGTTTAGCTTTTGATAGTCTATAACTAAACGCCACCGTTTTTCGGTTCCTTCTTGATTTTTCTTCGGGAGTAATAGAATAGGGCTTGACCATTCGCTATTGGATTCTTCTATTATATCGTCGTCTATCATTTTTTTAATTTGCCTAGTTATTTCTGGTTTTAATGCTTGGGGTAATCTATATGGTTTTACATATTGGGGTGTTGAATTTGGTTTCACTGTAATAGATTGTTCATAAATATTAGTAGTGGATAACTTGTCACCATTCAAATAAAAACATCACAATACTTTGCACAAATTGATTCAATAGATTCCTTTTCATCTGTATTTAAATGATTTAACTTAAACTCACCTAGCAACATTTTTAACCTATTAGCATTCACTTCACTTTTATCAAATTTATACATACAATACTCACTTAACGGTTGCAGCTCACCTAGAGAAAACGGCAATGTTAAGTCTTGATCAGTTACATTTAATATTTTAACAGGAATTCTATAGTTATTTTCTTTCGTTATTGCATTTGCCAAAAACACATCCTTCGCTAACTCTCTCCCACAAACAACAACATCATCATTCATATGTTTTCCTAGATAAACGTAATGTATAGATTCGGAACGACTTGAAATATAAAGTATATTATCAGTTTTATGCTGCTCTTCAATAAATTCTAAATAATGTTTTTTATTTGCCTTACCAAGTGTTAACATATTTGATTCCAAATTAATATTCGCATAAAATTTGTTTAAAATATCTAAGCCAAGTATACCATCTGCTTTCAGTGGTAAACTATGAAAAACAATAAACTTATGACGAAATATTTCATCGCCATTTCTCAAATTTAAATCAACTAAACCTTGAGACCGTTTCTGACCACCTATTCCATTTATCAAAGTATCATCATTAGAAACTAAAATATTTTTAGGTAATGCTTCTTTCTTTATAATGGATAAAGAAGCACCCGTATCCACAAGCCAGTAATATTTAATGTTATTGACATGAAATGCAATATATTTGGCATTACCGTCACATGATAGAATTATATGTTTAACCTCGAAAAAACTTATCTGCCTCCGACTGAATATTATCCTTGTCGTTCTTACTACCGTGTGGTAAATCATGCTATTCTCCTACAAAAACTTTGCGTGTTCTACCACGGTTATTAAAATATCGCGCTCCTCTGTTACTGCTACCTCTAGAAACCCTATTACGATTCTGTACATAATCAAAACTTGAATTTGAATTCCTAAAACTACCATAACCACGTGGCATTCGACCTTGAAAATGACTGTTATGGTATTGAGCTCGATAGTTGTGAAAACTACCTCTTTGCTGGTGATAACCACGGGAACACGTGGCGTTATGATTACGCCAATTGTTAAAATAATGCAGCACGTTACCTGATATTGAAGATGGGGACGATACCTCTTCGTCCTTTGCAGCTTGAATAGCGTCCTTGAGGTTGTCGTAGTTGCGCGCGGTAATGATTGTGCTCAACCTTGGACTGCGAAGTCCTTCTGAAAATTTTTTAAGGGCCAACTTTTCATTTCTGGGTTTTAAAACTTGGAAAGCATTGGAATCATCTTCTGCCTGTGCGATGGTTAAGTCTGTTAATAATTTTTCTATTTCAGCACCATATGTCTCAATGGATTTATTACCTTGCTTAATATTCTGTAATTGACTTTGTATTGCAATAAAGGATTTTTTCGGTAAAATATGGGTTTTTAAATCTTTAATTAAATCATCAACAGTTTTGTAAGACTGGGCAAGTCGTAATTTTGCATTTTGTGATAATCTACTTTTTAAGACGAACGTAATTAAAATAATTTTACCTTTTTCATCCAAGATGCCCGCATACATGTCTATCGAGTCAATCATCCGCTGCGTTGTCTCCTCAACACCGTCCATAGCTGGAATCAGACTACACGCCACCTTCATATCGAACTCCATTTTGGTAAACTTTGTCTTAGGTAAAATACACAAGTTCTTTATTTCCTCATACACCTTTCTAATATTTTCGAATAACTCTACAGCTGATGTCAATAAATTGCTATCATTAGATTTTTTGACAAGCAATATTATTTCCTTACATTTATCAAAACTATTTGACGCTTCATTCAACTTATTTTCTACAGTTTTACCTAAATATCTACTCTGACCTTTTTTAATTAAGTATTGTCAAATAGTTACTAGACTATCATACTGCTCTGTTAAACATTCAATCATTATATAAAAGTTATTTTATAAAATGCCATATCTAATGATTCACTACTCTATGTATAATATTAGAATCAAGTAAGTAAAGTTATTGCGAAACGACAACGCATGAAATGTGCCAGCTTGCATTTTTGTCGTGAGGTATCAAGTTTGCTGTGCCTTTGTGCACGATTCTATGTCGTTTTAATATTAACGTTATAAAACCAATGTTATGCCACAAAATATGAAACATCTATAGGTACATTATATAGTAATATTATTGATATATGTCTAACGCTACATAATTATTTACTACAGAAGACGTATATAATCGAAATCTAAAGACATAATAGGAAAAAAATATAAGCCACTAAAATATAACTTATTAATAAACATCGTTATCGAAAGGGCCAAGGTCGTGGCATTCGACGCTAGGGTTGCCGCGCGTATCCATATAGCATGCACATATTTTTTTTATAATAGTTTAATTTGATTACTTGATATGTTTATGTAATTAAGAATCTATATTTCAATTTGTCCTTGTGTATCTTATTAAAATATCAAAATTAAATTATATTTTAATAATCACTCTTAACGTATTGACTTACAATACAAAATAATTAATGAAGGATTTTCGTTAGAAATAATTTTGAAATAAAACACATAAATATTTTAAAATTACTTTTTATTGAATATTTTTGTTAAAATATTCCTTGAAGATCTTTAGGTCTACTTGGAATAAATAACCAACAACTTATTCATACTGCTTTCTGTTAGTTTATGACGTCTGCTGGAAAAAAACCATTTTAAGTAAGAAAATGACCTTTCGACTTCAACAGATGTCACTGGCAAATATTTTAAATCGTTAAAATGTCGTAAAGTATTAATATTTATTTGAGGGCTGACATGGACTTCATTATTTTTAAAAGCAGTTCTATTGTTTTAATAGTTGCATAACCCGGATTATTCTTTAAAATACCCTTAAGTTTTAAAAATATTTCTTTACCCTTTGGATGTAAATATAATCTCGATAAATGTTTTTGTACTTCTGTAACTATTGACAAAGAATCAGATAATTTAAGATCGCGGCTTTCGAGTTTTTTTATTGATACTGATATTATTTTGAAATTATTATCTATAAAATTAATTTGTTTTTTTAATTCACTAAAAGACAAAATTCTTTTTGCTTCTGCTATGGCGGTCGCTTCTCGGCTATTTAAATTGTTGATTGCTAATGTTATTTCCTCTAAATGTTCTTTATAATATGAAACCGCACTTAGCCAAGTTCCCCATCTAGTTATAACAGGTTGGGGTGGAAGGGGTATTGTTGGGTACATTTCTTTTAACTTTTTTACTCTTGACGGTGCTTTTAAATAAACTTTTTTAACCGAATTTATTAATTTATTTACCAAAGGGTAAAGGTCCCTAATCTTTTCTGCAACCCGGTGAAGTCCATGTGCCAAACACGTCAAATGAGTCATATTTGTGTACTTAAGAGATAGTTTTTTGCCAGCTTTGAGCATGTAAGACCCAGCGTCAGTAACGAAAAACAACAGCTTTTTTAAATTTAAAGTATATTCTAAGCCCCAAAGATCTTCAAGGGTTTCATTTACAACTTTTTCTATTGTAACATGATTAGTTTTTTCTAATACTTTGCTCGCGAAAATATGCGGAGTAGTAGCACCTGAGTTGTTCAATGCACCTATCACGACATTTGCTACATTTTTCCCCGAAGCATCTGTTGTTTCGTCAATGCTCAAGTAAATAAATTCATCCTTGAATTCTTGTCTTATTTTTTCCTTTTTATCTTCATATACTTGAGGAAGATAAGTCACTCGAATGTGAGATTCTGTTGGAAGATTTATTTCATTTCCATACTCATTCTTCAAGGAGTTGTCAATGAATTTTCTAAACTTTGGGTTGTTTATCTGGGCCCAGGGTATGTTGCAACTCACTAAGAATTTAACTAAATCTTTATTAAAGTGTTTTTGCAAATCCTTCTCTTTTGTATGCGTGGCACTTTCCAAATGTCCAAATGTCGATCAATATTGCTTTTTCTTGGATAAATCAAAACTTCACATGAAGGACAAAATATTTTATTCTCCCTTATTTGCAAAGATGGGTAATCCTTAATTAAGGATTCTAAATTCATACTGCATCCACTGTCTGTTATATTTTTGATATGGGATCTAGATTCGAGATGTCGCCTGATATTATATCTTTTCTGTTTGAGAAAAACATTGCATGCTTTGCAATATATGCGATTCCCGTCGTCCGACAGTTCTAAATGTTCTTCTGTACCCATCTCCATATTGACAATCTGTAATAAAAACACAAGATTTATTATAAAAATATTAACCACATATTTGCTTCAGCAGCTTATTCAACAAATAAGCTTTACGTTATTTTATTAATATTATTAAAACCGTTTTTTTTTATTTCATTATTATAAATAAACAATAGTGACCAATCAGGGCGCTGATCGTTGCCGAAAAGGGTCTACCGCAGGTAAATAACCGGTTACGCAAAAAGGTTCACTTCACTTTGTCATGCAGAAAACATTGTTTTTAATAATGTTTTTAACACAAAATATTAACTTTTGTACCTTTTTGGATAGCTAATGAAACGAGCAAGATTTTTTAGTGGTTTTTACATTTGGTGTCATAGATTTTTTTTTGACTGGATGACTCGAAATAATAACTAACGTAAAATAATGAAATAAATTCAAATTCGTTTTAAGCCGTAGTAATCAAATTCTCAATGAAATGGAATATTTTATTACTTATTAAGGGTAATTGCTAACTCACTTACTAATAAAAAAATACATAGCTAGCATTGAATCAACTATTTTCTTTAAAAACTCGTCGTTAGCTTCGAAAATGGGATATTTCTAAAAAAATGTTTTTTCTTGAATATCTCACAAACTACTAACTTTCGGCCATACATTGAGGGGGTTCAATTTGTAGCATTTTTGCCCTTCTATCTCATCCTGGCTGGAACACATCGAATAACCAATAACCATGTATAACAATTTACTAAATATACAATGTTACTTTATTTTAATAAGTTTTAAGAGTTATATGAAAACAATATGGCAGTGGTAGCAATGCATGAGCGTGTCATCCACCGAATCATTTGTGGATCATGGGCATCAAGTCATTATGATTAGTATGATATCAAATAAGTCATATATTTATCTTATACATCGAGGCAAATAAGTAATTCAACTTACATGAAAAACTCCAAAATGGCTTCAAATCCAATCTGTAGGTAGAATAAATCGTAGTCCAGGAAACACAGCCAGAGTCAGTAGTTTTGAGGCAATCAATTTCATTAAGCACGCAAATATAAGTCCAATCCGTAAAGCAAATCGTAGTCCAAAAAACAAAGCAGAGGTCAGTGAAATTTAAGAAAATGATAACAGAAACTCAAACGTAACTACTCCGAAAGCAAGCACGTGGCCGACTGACTCACAGAGTAGGATCTGACTAGCGTCAGTTAACTTTAGTGTTGCCAGTCTAAAGAAGTGATTGCCTTTAATAAATCTAAAATAAAGATTTACTTACACATATACAATATATTTTAATAATTGCTCTTGTGAATTTAGCCGCGGTGAAATGATTTATATTTTATATTACAAATAATTAATAGAACTGTAACATTGTTTGCAAAAGTTTACGTAGTTAAAATTTTCAGTTAATGTTGCCAATCCTAAAAAAATATCAACACTAACTTTGCGAACGAAATATGAAATTAAATAATAGATAAAACATAACAAAGACGTATTTATTTTAAACTTGTGAAATAATTTGAAAAGTTTATATTGTTAATTTTTCACTTAGTGTTAGTGTTGCCAATTTTAAAAATATGTTAACACTTTTTAACATTACAACAAAAATATGAAAGTAAAGATTAGATTAAAACATATTTTTAACATAGATGCTTGTAAAAATTTGATCCAATATATGACGACTGCGAAATAATTATTTAATATTTTTGAAAATAATTTCGCCTTAACTTTCAAATTACATTGAAGTAGTTAAGAGTAATTAGTGAAAAAGTTATTACAATACGATAAAAAATACAAAACTATATAGCTATACTTTTTAAATAACATTTAAAACTATAATATATTTTAATTAAATAAAGGTATTGTACGATATAACATAATCGAAAAAACTTATTAAATGTATGCACCTACGTGATGCATACGTGTGACAACCCTATTGTCGTGCGCCCCCATTTTTACCCGCTCGATAACGATGTTTACTTATTAATATTATGTAAACCTTATAGAAACGTCCGATCCTTCTGGAGCAGTATTCGCTTATCCTGATGTTTCGGCAGCTCGACCTCGAACGGATGCCCGGATATGTTCAATTGTACGAAGACCCATCTCTTCTTGGATCCAGCGACTGTGACACTTCTTATAGAGGCGTAGGCCAATGTATAAAAGGAAAACAAAAGTTACCACGAAAATGACGAACGTCAATACTCGCTCAATCGCTCTAAGTGACCTCCAATATCTTCCAGGGATGCACCATTGTCCCCGCCAGCGGCATTTTGGCTAAGAAAGACCTCTTCCTTCTCGACGGTCGATCCACACATATTTGACGCAAACTGTTTGATTCGTATATCTATATGTATAATCTATTTATAGTCACTTATTACTTTAAAAAGAAACCCCTTAGCAGAGCCCTTAGGCAGGGTCGCCATGTAATGTTGGGGTTTGTGAGAGTAAAACAACCACATCGGTCAACCTATCTTTAATGAATAATAATCAAACATACAATATAAAATGCGCACATCGCGGTAAGGCAAGTCAGCAAAATATGTATCTATCGCTATAAGGAATCGTACAGAATATACCAACTGCTATTAAGGAGCATAAATACTTATTAATTATTACACTTCACGTTAAAAAGCGGTCTAAAAAAGGGAACAAGAAACTAGCTCCTTGAGATTTCAACCCAGTAAAGTTTAAGTAAAGAAATGCTCAAGCTGGAGCCGTGGTTACACCTATCGTATACCTAAAATAGAGAATAGAGTATAATATTCGGCACTTTCATAAACAAAAAGTCACTGTTTCAAAATTTATTACAATGCCAGGGCCGTGAAAGTTGCATACATGGATAAATTTCATAAAATCAGCGCCATCTACCGATGAGGGCAAGAACTAAAGAAAAAGCGACAACTGAACGATAAGATAAGATCTGCGTGGCGCAGTGGGAGCGTGCTCTGCTTTTTAAAGAATAACATTTTGTTATTTTTTTTTTTTTACTTTTAAATTGCATATTTTACATAATAGTTGTCATTAACATATTTATTAACACTGAAATTCAACATTTATATTATTTTGAAAAATGAATCCACTACTTACGCCATCTATACGATCGGAATAAAAATAAAATTGTTTGTACGCCATCTAGCGTAGAGGATGCCTATTGAACTTTTTCCTTAGAGGGAGTTGCGCATCTATACCAGTATATCTGTATAATCTATGGTTGTAGCGAGAGGACGTCGTAGCGAGAGGACGTCGTAGCGAGAGGACGTCGTTTCTCGCAGCGCTCGGGTCTCGCGAATTATCAATTCCGTGTGCGTCACATCACGCTCACGCGAGGACGCCTTAGTAATATAATTGTGCACCTACCGACATCTGAGGATTATCACACGGCTCACTACTGTTTTCGTTCCTCGGTCTGCCACCAGCGGCAAGCCCCGGGGGCCGTTTCAGTGGGGGTCGTGTGCCGAGGAGGTCGGCAGAGACCGCGCACGACAGCCCCCCAACCGCTCCTCGTTTACTACCGCGCCGCGTGCATAACCGCGTCGCGTTCGACCGTCGCGTGCCGTCCGCGTGTCGCCTCCGCGTCGCGTGGCTGACCGCGACGAGCTAACGCGCCGCGGCATCACCGCGCCGCGCCGCGCCGCAACCGCAACGCGCAGTTAACACAGCTCGGCGTTTCAACCGCCGCGTCTGGACAGCGGCGTTTATTTATTTTTCGCCGCGACAAGGATGTGGCGTTGAAAGATGCCGCCACCCCAACAACAGTACCCTCCCTCGAGGAAGGTAACCCGCCCGCTTCCTCCGAGACGCAGCATATGGCGCTCGCGTATCGCTCCACTCGCCACCATCCAGTCAAGTGCTTGATCAGCGACCAGCAGGTCAGCCGAGCGCCCCGCACTACCCCACCTCCCCTCAACATAACACCCAGTCTTGGGGGTGAAGAATACTTTGCGGGCAGTCCTCTGCCCGTAACGCCAACACCGACGCCGACGCCGAAGACTTCGCCAAGGTCGTCTCCGGCACCACTCAGGCTCTCGGCGCCATCGATGCCTTCGATTGGCGTCGCCCCGGTCGCCGACCCCCCGCAACCCGCGCAGCTCACCAGCGCCGCGCACCCCTTTGTGTGGCCGCAGGCAAGGTCCAGCGCCGCACCACCGACCGGTGCCATGAAGCCGTCCGGCGCCGTGACCTCATCCGGCGCCGCTCCGGCCTTCACTGCCGCTGTTCACGCTGCCCCACCGGCGGGTGTCCCGCCCGACCACCGCATTGCAGCCCTGCCCCCGCACCTCGTCCCTCTGGCGACATCAGCTGCCCTCCTGCAGATGGCACCTCTGCCACGGCGAGAGAAGAGGCCACTGACGCACAGTGCACTACCACTACCGGACAGGCTAGACCAGTCACCCTGCGCGCCGCGATACACGGCGCTACCGGTGACCATCTCTCCGGAGAGGTTCCCCTCACCCCCCAGATGGCCGAGAAGAGGCAGGCGATCTTCACGACGCCACCCTTCAGCCTACACAGCACGACCTCAGTCTCCCCCATGGAGACCGGGCCGTCCTACGCCGCCGTTGCCACCGTGACCGCAGTGGGTGCATCTACCTCTGCAGCACCTACTGCCGCCACCGCTGCCCACCCCAGTGGCCACCATCACCGCCACTGCGACGACCACCACCACCTCCGCTCCTGCGAAGACCAGGTACCCGCCACTCGCGGTCGAGGTACTACCGGACTGGCCGACGCACCTCAAGGAGCTCAAAAAGCGGCTTGGCTTTCGCCGAACAGCCGCGCATACGGGAAAGGCATCCGCTTCATGCCGAAGTCGGAGGCCGAATACCGGACCACCCAGCGCTACCTCACACAGCTGGAGAAGGATACCAGAATATCCTGGTACTGTTATTCTCTCCCAGCCGAGCAGAGTGTGAAGGTAGCAATAAGAGGCCTGCCTTCGAACACCGACCCCGGGGACATCGAGAGGGAACTCAGGGAGCTCGGATACATCCCGAAATACGTCCGCGCCATACGGACGCGCACCGGTCGCCCCGGCTGCCTGTTCCACGCGCAGCTGCAGCGGACCCCAGACATCACGCCGGGAATATATGACGTCACAGATTTACTCTGTATGCCCGGCGTCAAAATCGAGGCATGGCGCGGCAAGAAAGACCCCGCGCAGTGCCATAGATGCCAGCTGTTCCGGCACTCTTCGCACAATTGCCACAGACCCCCAGCTTGTGTGCGCTGCGGAGAAGAGCACGCCGCGAAGGACTGCCCACGCCCACTCGAGTCGCCACCCACCTGCGCGAACTGCGGAGGTGCACACACGGCGAACAACATTGCCTGCCCGGTGTTCCGCAAGGAGGTGCGGAACAAACGAGCCGGCATTGTGGCTCGTACCTCCGCAGCCACGAAACCACAAACACCTACTGTAGCTGCCGACGAAAACGCCCCCGGTTCTCTCATGGCCGCTGCCAACCCTGGCCAGGCGGCAGCTGGTAGAAAGAGGAGGAGGCGAAGGAGACCCCGGAGCAAGTCTGCTGCGACAACCACGCAGCAGACCAAGAAGAAGGAGCAGTCTACTGCACCTGTGGTCACTGCCCACTCAAGGGGGACGAAGGCGAAGCAGGCTGCAGCGCCAGCGCCCCCGAGAAGACCAGGCTCTTAAGGTTGCTGCTCTCTCAGCGGCAGGTTGACATTGCCCTCATCAACGAGACGCACCTTAAGGCCAGCTCCTCCCTCAAGATGCCAGGGTACCATGTATACCGAGAGGACCACATCTCACCAGCTAGGACTGCGTATAGGCAGCCCTCACACCAGACGTCATCGACGTGACGGTCATACGCGGCCTGCCGACCGCACCATTGATCGACGTCCTGGACGACCACCTCCTCTCGGACCACCAACCCGTACTACTCACACTGTCGAGTGCTCCGGCTCGAACAGTGTTGCCACCCTCTCGACACCGCCAGGATTGCCAAGCATTCGCCGATTACATGGCGAAGCACGTGCCCTATCGCCGGATCGAGACCCACGCAGACGTCGACACACTCGCTGAGCAACTCAGCGCTGTGATCAACACAGCGCTTCGAGTCTCGCGTCTGGACGCTTCGTCGACACGCCGGCCTCCCCAACTCCCGGCCCACATCATGGCGATAATCGAGAAGGAGAGGAAGCTGAGACGCCAATGGCAACGCACCCGATGCCCGACTATGAAGTCCCAGCTCAACGCTCTGGCTGCGAAGATCTCGAGTGCACTGGAGACAGTCGCCACCGAGTCCTGGCACCGCACCATCGAGCGAGCAGGTGAAGACTGATCAGGCATCCACCGCCTGTGCCGCCAGCTCTTTGGGAAGCTGGCTGCTGACGGTACCCCACGTTACCGCACCGAGGACCGAGCGGAGATCTTTGCCGACCACTTGGAATCCCAGTTCCAGCCGAATCCAGCTTCCGACATGCAGCATGTAGAAGCTATCCAGCAGCGTCTGAAGTCCTACTTCCAATCGCCGATGGGGGTGGGGGCTCCCACGGAAGACCCAGTAGTCTTTTCCCCGGGTCAGGTGCAGCGAATGATTCGCCGCACCAAACTGCGGAAAGCCGCAGGTCCCGACCGGATCACCAACGAAGCCCTGCGTCACCTACCTCCGCGAGCAATTGCGACGCTGATGCAGCTGTTCAACGGCATCCTCCGCACAAGCCACTTTCCCGCAGCATGGAGACTCGGCCGAGTCATAATGCTGTCCAAGCCCGGGAAGAACATACTGAAGCCCGAAAGCTATCGGCCCATCACGCTGCTGTCGACACTCTCGAAAGTCTTGGAGAAGCTTCTACTGCTGCATCTTGTACCGCACATCCAGCCACGCGACGAGCAGTTCGGGTTCCAAGCCGAACTCTCCACGACGCGCCAGCTCGCGAGAGTACTGCACCACATGACGGTGGCCCTCAACAAGAGGGAGAGCGCTGTTGAAGTACTTCTCGATATGGAGAAGGCGTTCGATCGCATCTGGCACGCCGGCCTGGTCTACAAGCTGTCCACGTCTACTACTCCCCGCCGAGTAGTCAAGACTGTGGCCACCTTTCTTCAGGACAGGCGCTTATAAGTAACAGTTGACGGCGTCCTGTCAACAGAGCGGCCCATCAGAGCCGGTGTACCTCAAGGATGTTGCCTCTCGCCCGTGTGCTACAGCGACGGACGACATCCCCGTCGCTGGAGGCGCCATGCTGGCACTGTACGCAGACGACGCTGCTCCCTTAACCCCGTTCACGCGGCGGTTAAGATGCAGTGCGCACTGGATGCACTCCCGCCCTGGCTGGAAGACAAGAGACTGACGGTCAATGTGGCGAAGACCCAGGCAATCTCCATGGGTGGACGGAGACTGCCCCCGCCTCTCACCATGCTCGGACACCACGTCGACTGGTCCCCGACGGTGAAATACCTCGGCGTGACCATAGACAGTCGTCTTACGATGGCCCCACACGTGAAGAACGTTGTTGGCCAAGCGCGAACCGCTTGAACTCTCCTGCGTCCTGTCTTGGCGTCCAGACTTCCCCTCCGTGCGAAGCTGACTGTCTACAAGGCATACATCTGCACCCGCCTCACCTATGCCTCACCAGCGTGGTACGCGCTGGCTGCGGAGACCCTCCGCAAACGGCTGCGTGCGCAGCAGTAGCTCGCCCTACGCGCTGTTGTAGACGCCCCTCGCTACGTGAAGAACGACGTCATCTCCAGGGACCTACGCATGGAGAGCCTCGACGACTTCATGGGTCACCTTAGCGCCAACATGTTTGCCCGCGCTGACGGGTCATCCTTCCGCCACCTGCATGAGCTGGCGCCATACCATCGGCGCCCACCGGACCGACCACTGCCGCGGGACTTGATCCCCGTAGCAGTCACACCGGACTGACTCCAGCTCGCTCACGTCGGCTGACGGGCGCTTGTCGGGAGCCTCCGCCGGCAAGCTCGACCTCGCCAACGTAAGCGAAGCCCCCACCGAACAAGGCGCCGCTGGCTCGTAGATCGCTCACCAGGACGTTCCCCTCTTGGGAGTACCGCCGGTGGGGTCAGGTCTCGCTAGCGGCGTGAAGTACACCCGGACAAGACGCCCGGATACGACGCCAGTGGCAAGGACCAGTCCCCCGTGACCCGTCTGCAGTTGCAGGCGGCGGCTGACTCCATTGATACAGGTCACGACCTGTATCAGTTTCCCCCCGGTTCCCCTAGGGGAATCGTGAGAAGACCCAGAAGTTTCGTCGTCGTTAAATTACTTGGATTGGTGTCTTGGTCGTTTCTTTTGAATTTTTGATTGTTGAAGGTGTTTTTGTTTCTTTGATTTCTATCGTTTGTTCGTGTTCTGTTCTTATAAAGGTGCCACATTATTCCCAATATCCCACTCCTCACGTCATGTACGTGGGATTCTGGCCATTCTGGGAATCTTTGAGCGGGAGACTGAGGCCTGAATTCAGATACCTCTTGAGTTATTCAACGAGGCTATCTTACTTTCGGCAGGGCTAGATATTCGTAGTCCTGTGTGTATTTTCTAAATAAATCGCAGGGACAGACACTTGAAACAGCTGGAATCCACCTCCGAACATGTTGTTTTTCACATGGTCAGTTAAATGTGGCATGTTAGCTTCTATAGCTGGTTCAAGGTGAAGAAATGAAGACACTGATGGAAACTGTTCGTTGATATATATTTTATATGGTAAAATATTAAACTTTTACAATAATCGCGCACACGACCCGAGATGACAAGCAAAAAGATGCAGATTGAATGCGTGAGTGAATGCGCGACCGTTGAATGAGGCGGAGCGTCGCTCGTAGCTCACTCGCGGATACGCCTTTGCATCACAAAGGCGTAACAAACTCCCGGGGGTTGAAGGATTCTTCAACAGGTAGAAATCGGCAGAGGGCATATGTTGTTGTAGGCTCTCTGAATAATGCCCTTCTTGGTAAGAATATCCGCAACCTTGTTTACTTTGTCAGGTCCGGGATGAAGTTTTATTATCCTGCCCAAAAGCCATAGGAGCGGTGGTTGATTCTTGTCCCTGATGAGAACTAGAGAACCCAGTCTTAGATCCTCACTCGAAGACTGCCACTTGACCTTCTGCTGTAGCAAAGTCACGTATTCATGTAAAAGGCGCCGCCAGAAATGCTGTTTGAGCTTCTCAATTCTCTCGTATCGTTCCAGCTGGTTAATGTTTCGATTGCTTGGTGGTAGCTGAGGAACAGTGAGTCAAGTTCGGCCTATAAGGAAGTGAGCTGGTGTGAGGCAGGATAGGTCTGAAGGATCGGATGATAAAGGTGTCAAAAGTCGGGAATTAAGGATGCCCTCTATCTGTACTAAGCAGGTTGACATCTCTTCATATGTTAAATGAGTTAAAGAAAGAATGCGTCTTAGGTGATGTTTGACTGATTTAACAGCTGACTCCCACAATCCGCCAAAGTGTGGAGAGTAGGGAGGAATAAATTTGAAATGGATACCTTTAGTCGCAACTTCTGTCTGTATATCGTCTGAATAAGATTTAAAAAAGTTATAAATATCGTTACTTGCACCCACGAAATTCGTTCCATTGTCTGAGGAGATGGTCTGAGGCTTACCACGACGGCCCATGAAACGATAAAGAGCGGCTAAAAAAGATTCTTTGGTAAGATCTGTTACGAGCTCCAAATGTAAAGCTTTAACTGAGAAACAAACGAAAATATATAAATATGATTTTATAAGCCTACAGCCCCTTCCCTTTCGATCGGCAATCAGCACTGGCCCAGCATAGTCGATACCTGTATGTAGGAAGGGATAAACAAGATGCGTTCTATCTCGCGGCAAATCAGACATTATGGGCTGAATAGGTTTTGGTTTAAACCTAGCGCAACGTACGCAGCCATGAACAGTACGCCTGTCAAGGCTCCTCCCCCCCAATGGCCAGTATGTTTGTTTGACGTGAGATAGTAGCAAGTTAGGCCCTGCATGAAAGAAATCTGTGTGAAATTTGTGAAAAATGATTTTTGTAAGGTGATGTTTTGAACATAAAAGAATAGGATGTTTGACATCATAGGTGTAGTATGAGTTGCTAAGGCGGCCACCAACTCGTAATATACCATTACTATCAATAAACGGGGATAATGAAATTAGTCTATTTTTCTTTGGTAATGATTTGTTTAATAAAAGTGATTGAATTTCGTCTGGAAATATTTTGTGGTGTGTCGTGCGTAACACGACTGACTGTGCATTGTCAAGTTCTGATAATGACAGTATACCTACAGTTTTATTAGATGTATTTTTGCAATTTTTTATAAATCTGAGTATATAAGCTACTATTCTAATAAGTTTTGTATAGTTTGATTTTTTATTTACTAATTTCAATATAATATTTTCGTTAATCGTAATTGTTTGTTTAGTGTGAAGTGAAATTTCTGGAAGTGGTATGTTTTTCTGGTTTGTTGGTGTTTGTGGGGCGTGTATGTTTGTATGACGAAGGAAGCTAGGACCTGTCCACCACAATGAAGATTCAATGAGGTGACTGGCCTTTACTCCACGAGAGACCAGGTCTGCAGGGTTCAATTTAGATGGCACGTAGCTCCAACTATTATCACTTGTAGTACTTTGAATTTCACCGATTCTATTTCGAACGAAAGTCTTTAGGTGACTAGGTGATGTATTTAGCCAACCGAGGACTATCATCGAGTCTGTCCAAAAATAACAATTATTAAATGTTTTTGTGAGTGAATGTAGAACTTTAGTGCAAAGCCTTGTACCGAGTAACGCGCCACATAACTCCAGCCTGGGGATGGTGACAGGCTTTAAAGGCGCTACTTTATTTTTAGAAGCGAGAAGGCGAACACAAACTCTGTCCTGGTCATCGACTGACCTGACGTACACACATGCCCCGTATGCAAGTTCCGAGGCATCTGTAAATGTATGTAGTTCGTACGTGACTGCTGCATCGAAACAAACCCAACGTGGTATGCGAGGTGTGTCTAAAGTAAAAAGTGAATTAATAAAATTTAAAAAATGATTCTTTATATCACAAGAGACTTCGTCATCCCAGTTGCATTTGTCGAGCCACAGTTTTTGCATAAGGATTTTCGCCTCGACTGTACACGGCCCTAATAAACCCAGAGGGTCAAAAACTTGACTGATGAGAGATAAAATAACCCGCTTTGTTACTTTCTTATTATTAGTCTGAATGTTTATAGAAAAGAAAAGATTATCTAAATTACAATCCCAATTTAAACCTAAAGTTTTATTAGGCAGTGATTCATTTAAGTCTAAGGTTTTGTCTGATTGTTGTTGATTTGTGTTTTGTGTAATAGAATGTAATATAGTCTGATTATTTGATTGCCATTTTCTTAAATTAAATTTAGCAGAAGTCATAACTTTTCTGACATTTTTAGCTAATTCGACGACATAAGCGACCGTATCCCCACCACTGATATAATCGTCATAATAAAAGTCTCTACGAATTGAATTTTTCGCTTCAATATCCGTACAAGTATCTGCTAATGACATTAAACATTTTGTTGCGAGAAATGGCGCAGATGATGTCCCATACGTTAGGGTGTTAAGCACAGAAATAAATAGTAATAGAATGGTGAATGTCACGTCATCGCGTACATTTCGCGCGTGCCACATTTCAGCAAGCCCCGCCCACAGTGACGTATAGATAATGAGGGGACACTAAGGAATTATTATCGATGTGTGTGTGTGATGTAGCTGTGGAAAATGAAATTATGTTATTGTTTATATAAAAACTGACCATTGCTGATTGTCAGGCAGAATAATGTTGTACAACATGTGTAAACACATGCGCTATAGTGCAATAGTTTGACACGCGCACCACACCCATGTCACCGTTCTATTACTATTTATTTCTGTGGTGTTAAGTGTGTACGATTTAATTGGTTCTTTAGAATTAAATCGAAATAAAATCTGCTGTAGGTGTCGCTGTGAAGGTGTAACGATAATTGCTCTATACATCTTCTCTATGTCGCCTGAGATTACATATTTATGCTGTCTGAATCTGAGTAAAATAGATAGGAGGTCCTCCTGTACGGTCGGTCCTATCATCTGTATGTTGTTATAAGACTTACCTGTAGTTGCGACTGCTGATGCGTCGAAGACAACTCGTAATTTGGTTGTCGTACTAGACTCCCGAATTACCCCGTGATGAGGCAGGTAATAGTTAATATTTTTGTCTGACATAATCTGTTTATTTTCTGTCATATGCCCTAAGGCTAGACATTCTGACAGAAACTGTAAATACCTTTCTTTTAAAACTGGATCACGAAGAAATCTGCGTTCTAAGGAGTGAAGACGACGCTTCGCCGCTGCGTAGGAGTCTCCAAGTACTTCAGGTGAGTCTCTTAACGGTACTGTGACTACAAACCTGCCGTCGCTGTCTCGTGTTGTGGTCTCCGCGAAGATTCGCTCACAAGCTTGTTCCTCCTGTGATAAGCAGTGCTCGGACGAGACCGCCTCCAGCTCCCAGAACCGGTTAAGTATTGAATCATCATTTTCAAGAAAATGACAAGAAGAAGAATGTTCTGTATGATTATTGTTGTTATGTTTTGTATGTGATTGTGTATGTATAACGCCTGAAACTAACCAACCCAGTTTAGTCATTTGCAACTTAGGACGCTGCTTACCTAAATCTATGAAATTGTTAGTTATAACTTCCCAAAATAATTCTGTCCCGAGCAGTATGTCTACAGTCGAGGGAATATTAAAAGAAGGATCTGCTAGTTGAATGCCCGAAGGAACAGGCAATTCACTAATATCTATGTAATAACGTGGTTATAATTTGGTAATTTCTGGTAGCACAAAACATTTTACATTGACTTAATAACCACCCGAAATTGACTGGATAGTTATGTCACAAGACTCTGCACTATAGGAACATTGATTATTGATACCTACAATAGTGGAGTTCGTATCATGTTTCGTCAGACCTAGTTTGTCACAGAGGTGCTGCGTGATGTAGTGAGAAGAAGTGCTGCCATTGTCTAGAAGGACGCGGGCTGTGCGAAGTCTCCCCATAGAATCCATCACCTTCACCAACGCTGTGGAAAGCAGTACGGAAGAGGTTTTAGTATTTTGTATATAAGTAGTATCTGTAGATGAAGTGAGTGTAACTGGTGATTCTGTATGATTATGTATGTTTGTGTGTAAAAGTGTATTGTGTTTAAGCTGACAATACTTGCAGTGTGACAATTTACAATACAAGTTTGTCGGTATGGCCTGGTCGTAAACAATTTTTACAGACTTTAAAATTATTTATTTTCTGTAAACGGCTATTGACGTCAAGGTTCCTAAATTCCTGACATTTGAATAGAAAATGACTTTGTTTGCACATAGGACATGTAATATTATTGTTTTGTTTTAACTCTGATTTTTGTATGTGTTGTGAGGTAGCTGTATTCTGTTTCTGAATGTTCTGTTTATATGTCATTTCTTGTTGTATAGTGTCTAATAAATCAGATCTGTTGTTAAAAAGTTAATGAACTGAGCCAGAGTAGGATAGCCTGTAATTGTATTACGAAATTCTTCCCACTCCCTAAAAGAAATTTCATCTATTTTTTTGGACATGATATGAATGATGAGCGTATCCCAGTGGTCAGTTGGTTGACCGAGGCTAGCAAGTGCACGCAAATTTTTATTAGTTACATCAATCATGTTCCTCAAAAACTGACTGGATTCTTTTTGTGCTTGCTGTAAATTAAATAAAGCATTGACATGATTGTTAACCAAAAGACGTTCGTTGTCGTAACGATTAGTTAATAAATTCCAAGCGATTTGGTAATTATCTGACGTGAATTCAATGTTTTGAACAATTAAAGACGCAGTGCCTTTTAGAGCTGCGCGTAAATAATGGAATTTATTAATATCGCTGAGACTTTTACTGTTATGACTGATAGATAATTACGTATCCCTAAATTCCAACCAGTGCTGAAAGTCGCCATCGAATGCGGGAAGTTTTATTTTTGGTAGCCTTACAAAGTCATGAGGCGCAGATTCGGCAGATGATGAGTCGTATATATGGCGGGGATGGTCACGTTTCTGGTGCTCCGTATTGATCAGCGTTGTGGCTTGAGCCACAAGCGAATAATATTTATTTTCTAATTGTAAGCGCTCGTCGAACTTCCCATCCTCCTCAGACAATGTCTCGAACTCAGTCTGTAATTTATCAAATTCAGCATATACGAATTCTAATTTTGACAAACGTAATTTTATTTCCGTTAACTGTAAGTCCGTTAACGGTTGACAAACATCTATAGTTTTTATGTAACTGTTAAACAGCGTAAGTTTGCCTTTAACATTACCGCGTAATTTAATTATTTCTTTAATACGAGCTTCAGCCATTGTAGAACAATAATATGTAAGAATAACAAGTTACTGGATGGAGAATAATGACAAGAGCATATAATATTAACTATGAAGTTAAAGATCAGAAATGATTTACGGTAAGCCTAGACTGCAAGCGATAGCACAGAATATAAACAAAACAGCTACCTATCTGTTTTGTTACCTATGTATTACGTATGGCGATAGGCAGGTAGATGTAGCAAGCTATGTTATGTATGTTTCTAATAACCGGTCGCCGACGATAGCAGCTCGACGCAGTGGCAATGCAATGACAAAATAATACCTAAATAGGTACTTATAGCGTTATAAGTGTTAACGTAATATGGCTGTTAGCTGTTAAGGCGAGGTTGCAGTACTTTTTAAGATTTTTGAACGTCTGAAAGTCCCATGAACTATGATATTTTTAATGAATAAAAATTAAAGTATAAAAGTTGAACATATCTTCTAGTAAATCGTAAAGTTAGAAACACGATTTGGAATGATTGGCTCGATAAAAAAAAATGACAAACATGGCACTAAATCACAATTTTTAACGTGTTCTGCTTTGAGATTCCATAATGAATTTATATGAAAGTATTATCAATAGAAACAGCTCTTTATTTTAAAATAAATGGTAAAAACAGATTTAGTAATTTCGTTATCATTTTTCTCCAAGAAAAAAAATAGTCAAAATATTGGCATTATATCGCTCGCCGGCCGTTCATCAGTGCCTGTCTAGGCGTGATTGAGGGCGGACGTACGTCGTTGCTCCGCAAAATCCCCCTCCACCCCCGCATGTACGTTTTCGCAAAAGTACAAAGTAATTCGTATTCCAAACTCAATCGTTCAAACCATAGACATACGAGTAAGAAACCGTAGACAGGTTACTGACAAGGTAAAATGACGGAGCTTACGAGTGGCACGCATCGCGAAAAGCGTACGCACAGTAATATAAATATGTCAAAACGACACACTAAGAATTAGATAAGAAGTGTAAGTGAGATAGCACATCTAATCGCAAGCGCGAAATAGAGATAAACATATACTCTCTGGACCGACGCGCATTATGACATCATGCTGACCGTTTCACAAACAATAATTTGACTCAGATGCGACATGATCACTTTGTCTGTCTTGAGTAAATTCAATTCGCCTCAAAGTAAATTTGATTAATTCATTTAAGGTAGGGAAATAAAAAGTCGATGTGATTTATTTATAACATTTATTAATAAAGTACATTTTATTCTTCTCATTTCATTCAATGGAAACCTAAAACAGTACGATAACATAAAAACTGTGCGCTGCGGACCCACCGTAGCCCTGGCAATACCCCTGGGGGTATGGTGGGTCTTTTAAAGCTTAACCGTACTCCTGGCTGAAATGCTCGTAGTGTTATACCAACGTGCTACGTGGACATTAAACTGAACAGTGTTATCTCTCGTATGATAATGACTTACTACTTACGTTTTTGTATTTTTAGACAAGCGAAGACAAGCGCTAGTACGATGATATAGTGCATCAAGGGGATAAATTAGAGAATAAAACGTTTAGGTATTACTGCTAATAGTTGTAATGCTTTGTATATTATAGGTATAATCTGTGATACTGTTGAAGACCCGTCATCATCATCATCCTTGCGCTGTCGGATCATTCCCACTAGTTCTATTGAACAGTTCTATGATAGAACTAGTGATACTTTTTTTCCCACTAGTTCTATTAGCACAACTTGATGAGAAGAATAGAACTAATGGGAAACAGTTATAGGAAATTTACCACTAGTTCTATGATTGTTTTACAAGCATAGTGTCACAACATCGCGCTCACACATCCGAATAAATATGTATGTATAAAAATGTGTTAAACGAATGAACGTCTACAAAACAATTGAACATCTACAAAACAAATTAACGCCTACAAAACAAATGAACGTCTACAAAACAAATGACTTACAGAAAGTGATCAGTTATCGATAGTGATTGCAAAAAACAGGTGCATGCGATTTTCGACCTTATTGGCAATTCATGACATTCTTTTTTTGTAGTTTTTTCTCGCTTTCTGGCAATATTAGGGTAATAAAATTATAAATTCTGACTAATGTCAATTAGGTTGAAAATCGCATGCTCCTGTTTTCTGCAATCACTATCGATAACTGATCACTTTCTGTAAGTCATTTGTTTTGTAGACGTTCATTTGTTTTGTAGGCGTTAATTTGTTTTGTAGAAGTTCATTTGTTTTACACATTAAACAAATGAACGTCTACAAAACATATTCATTCGGATATATGAGCGCGATGTCGTGACACTACGGATCATTCCCAGTAGTTCTATTGAATACCCTTGTAAAAACATACATAGAACTAGACTGGGATACTTCCTATTACTTATCCTATTAGTTCTGTTCTCCTCATCAAGTTGTGCTAATAGAATTAGGACAGTTCTATCATAGAATTGTTCAATACTACTACTATACTGGGAATGATCCCACAAAATAGTAGAACTTGAAATTAACGAACTGAAATGAATAAACTAATTACACAAAAATATTATCTGGGAGTACGATTAAGCTTTGAAAGACCCACCATACCCCCAGGGGTACTGCCAGGGGTACTGCCAGGGGTACACGGTGGGTCGGCAGCGAAAACTGTGCAGTACAATCTACTTAGTTGTTTAATATTAAAAGGAGAAAAACAAGAACAAGTGAATGGACTTTGATCATCCGTCAATGTTTGTAACTAACGTATGATTTTGTATTTCTATAATAATAATATATTGTGTTGATTCAGCCTCAAATCACTTTTATTACTTGACAAAAACACATCAGTATTTTATTATTACGAATGTCCCATCTGGATACTTTGTTTTTTAGTCTTTGAACACGCACAATACTGCTTCTCTTTTACACTCGCTAAATGCCATTTTTTTTATTCACTATATTATTTGTGATACTGAATTTATTATAAATTGTAAATAAAACGTTGTAATATTGTAATACTCATGAATGAGAAGTGATTCCATAACTTTAAGTAATTTTCCTACTATAGTTTGTGCAAAATCTCATTACACACGACGGCATTTTCAAATGTAACGTACACACACGCGAGTAAAAGAGCGACCGCTTCCGACCGCAGCGCGTACGCGACTAAAGCCAAATAATAATAATAATAATAATTTATTTATTTTCCGAAATTACAAAATGATAATGGTCTTGTATTTAATTAAATTAGGTAAAATTAGTATAGGGTGCCTGTACTAGACATAAAAAGCACTCACAACTATCTAGGTGACACTAAAAATAAATGTCTACGTACTTAACAATACTAGAAATACATGTTTTAAATACTTACTTACTATAAAACTTAAAGAATTCTTATATAAAACTATTACTTGTGGAATGACACACAGTTATGCGGCCTTATTTAATAACAGTCAGCAATTTCTCGGTCTGTTCATAATTCAATGTTTGTAAATACTGATTGATACGTAATTTAGCTCTAGCGTAATTCAGGTCATATATCGATGTTTCTTTGTTTATTTTATTATATATAAAAGTACCTAAATATGCAAAGAATCTATTAGTAAATACAAACTTTGATTCAGAACTTGAAGTACAGACAATATCTTTCCGTCTTTTAGTGATAGTAAGAGACATTTAGCCTGTTTTTAATGTGCCACTTTTGAAGTTCGCATAACTCATCTACGGTTTTTTTAAGCTGCGCTGTGGCACACGCACACACGAAACCCCCCAGCTCACTCGCTGACGCCACCGCCGTGTTTTTGTTTTTGCGGGGGGTGAGGTCGAGCTACGCACTGTACTGCAACCTCGCCTTAAAAGAATGCACTGTCCTAAGCACGCGTGAATAATACCGTGTGATATTACGTTTTACAGATTGAAAATTATGAAAAGCGCTAAAATATGAAAAGAAGTCAACATGCCATACAAATAGTGCACTTTACAACAGTTCGGGAAAGAAGTTAAAAGGAAAAGATAGGCAATTTAAAGGAACGAACTCACTCGCTTATTTGTTCCGATCTGTGGTGCACACAAAGGGCAAAGTCCACTTCACCGTTATTGTTAGGTATAATGTTGTATTTGTTATCCAATTCTGCTAAAATATGTTGCAAATATGTTTCCGCTTGCGTCTAGAATGCTCCTTGTTGTAGGTTTGTAAGATGATGACGAAATGAGATGACGTTATATTTGAAATCTTGATGATCGTCAATATGGAATGATCTGCGTCGTCTGTCTTGAATATCAGACGATGAAAAGGTATCCTCGATGTAGAAAATATGTCTTTCTCCACAGGTATCCTTTGTAAGTAATGTAAGACTTGTCCACTTAGGCATGTGCGTGCGCCGAACAAAATGGCGTGTCTTCCTCTTCGTAATTTTTACGTGTTTCTCGGGTGAAGGACCAATTTGTTAGCTTCGATAGCTGGTTCAAGGTGAAGAAATGAAGACACTGATGGAAACTGTTCGTTGATATATATTTTATATGGTAAAATATTAAACTTTTACAATAATCGCGCACACGACCCGAGATGACAAGCAAAAAGATGCAGATTGAATGCGTGAGTGAATGCGCGACCGTTGAATGAGGCGGAGCGTCGCTCGTCGCGTGATGCAAAGCCGTAACAGGCATGTTCACGAGTGAGCGGTAAAATAATTTACATGTTCTATGTGAAGGTGGTAAAACAGTTAAAGTTGTGTATAAAGAAATTCTCTAAAGATATATATTAGGTATATAATATATATATAAAAGTTATAAATATTATATAATTTTGGCATAAATGTCATGCTAACTAAATTCCAACATTTACGCGAATGAAGTCGCGGGCACAGCTAGTCACTTATAAAACAAAGGTGAAACACAGCCTTTTTGTCCTACATTTAGTCATAGGCTACACCAGCTTCGATCATGCGATAACTTTCATCAGGGTTCTGTACTTCATCTCAAAAGTATTTATACCATCAATTTATCACTATACCTACTACTTTCCACCGTTCTTTCGCAGTACTATTTACATAATGGACAGTCGACATGGCTGGATGCTAGCCGAGTAATACCGATCGCTTTGATATTTATTCCCGACGCCTATCTTCTACATAAGTTATTGAAATTCTCTAGAGATAATATCCGACATACGGAAATAAAATCTTGATATTTATATAGAGTATACGTTTCATTTACTGGAATATAGTACGTAACACTCTTATTACGTAGAAGGTATGAATTTGTATTTGTGTGTCACCTTAGTCCCTAACGTGTATAACGATTCTCGCAGGTCATCACGGACTCTCATAAGTTTAAGTCTGTTACTTTCGTAGATAATAATTTAGTTTCTTCTTTATATATAAATTATATACATTGTTTTGTCGATAGCCTTGTGGAGATATCAACAGACTACAATGCCGGGGTATCGGGGGCTTTAACCAACGGATAACATTTATATTCTACAAAGATAAACCATTAATAAAATATTTAGAGCATATACAAGGTGAATAGGTTAGGCAAGAGAAAAGATATTAAAATTAAATGTTTTCGGCAAATTATTGGAAATTTGGAACTACAGGACACTTGTATGTAGGATAAGTAGGGATTAGATTTTTTAAACATAGGGACATTGAATCTAATATAAGTAATTCCTTAATGAAATACAATTCCTTCATATACCTATCATTATTGTACATAACAAGAGCAACAAGATCAACAAAACGTAATAATGAATGGTTAAAAACGGCGGCGTCTTTTATACATTATTCAAGTTATGACTTTCGATCGCGATACGACGCTTACTCCAACAGTAAATTGGCCCATTAATTTGCTAACTTCATTGGATGTCACCAAAATGAGTCGATTCGTTTATAAAATTGCAGTTATTTATTAATTATATCATTGCAGTTAATTTGCTATGTGCTGCCGTTCTGTGACTCAAATTAATTATTACATTAAATGACTCAGTTCATATTGACAGCGATAAATAAAGAAAACATGGCGAATGAAAGAGTTCTTTCAATTACAGCTAGAAGTTAAAATAATGAGTATAGATGAAAAATCTAAAAATACGTAATTGTTGTTTATAACACCAATCAATCGTGTATTGGATAATATTTCTCAAATTTAAATTGTAAGCCGGTAAGATTGGTACCTATTTCATAATTGTTAGTACAAAATAATAAGGTTCAAATGATCATATTGACAGTTTGCTGATAACATTGTTATAGCTAGAGTTCAATGTTATTTGTTAATCGCATTTGGACTTATCAATACATGTAAATAAATTGTAGTGTATGCCTGTAATTTCAAAATAATTATATACAGGGTGTCACAAGACCCATCACCAAGCCTGAGTCTACTCGTTGTGGACATCATGCCAAGTCATACTAACCAAAAAGAATACCTGGGAAACAATTTTTTTTTAAGTTTTCATACTTTTTAAATCGCAATTAAAAGCGCGCGCGTGCAATGCTCCAAATACCTACTTATCCATGGGGTCAAAGGGCATCTAAAGAACATATTGGCGGAGTAAATGCATCGATTTTGTACCTAACTAGAAAAATTCCATACTAACTTTGATCCTCAATATCTCCTGAACCAGTAATTTCCCAGGTATGGTGCCGAAGTAAAAAATGTTCGTAGTAATTAGTACAAAAATTATCGGGTTTCAGTTTTCGTTAAGGGTCTTTTTACACCCTGTATATATAGTTAGGCAGCGATAACCAAGTGGATATACCAACAGACTCAACAGACTGCCACGCAGAGGGTATCGGGTTCGAATCCACGGCGCGCACCAATGACTTTTCGGAGTTATGTGCGTATTGAATTGTTAATTATCTCTTGTCCCGTGCCTCGGTGAGCACGTTTAGCTGTCGGTCCCGGTTGTCATGAAGATATTTGACAGTCGTTACAGGGCGTCAGTACCTTCTAAATAAACTGACACTAGTCTAAACCATGGAATATCGTTATCCCTTCGGGTTGCGGAGGTCAGACAGGCAGTCGCTCTGTGGAAAAGCTAATATTCAGCCAAATCCGGTTAGACTAGAAAGCGGACCCCAGATTGAAACTAGTATAACTCTAAGAGGATGATGAGATAGGATACCAACTCTAATAAAGTCTACGAGGGTCAAACTGAAAGTTCTTAGAACTGGCCACTTATAAACAATATAATAAAAAAAATATTCTAAAATTTGAAAATAGAACTCTTTGCCAATATTACTGAGTATATATTTCATTCATTTGTCATTTGTTTTACGATTTGGCGGCAAATTGAAAATTGTCTGTGTCACGTCAACATGAATTTAACACGAGAAAATTTTCGTGCAATGATTTTTTATGACTTTCGATGTCATTTAAGTCAACAAGAAAGTTATGATAGACTACGATTGGCCTTTCACGATGAAGCCCCATCTCGTGCGACTGTTTACAACTGGTTTAATGAGTTTAAACGTGGTCGCACTAATCTCACTGATGATGTACGTGAGGGACGGCCTTCTACGGCGACGACTGAAAATAACATCTGTGTTGTGCGGCGTATTATAGAGACTGACAAAAGAGTGACCTATCAGCAGATTCGGACAAGCTTAGGCATCGGTATGAGTCAAGTGCACAAAATCCTCCACGAACATTTAGCGGTCAGGAAGCTTTGCGCCCGGTGGATACCTCATAATTTGACTAAGGCTCAAAAACTCCATCGTGTGGATTGGTGCCGTAAAATGATTGAAAGATTTAACGGAGGTGACTCAAATGCTGTGTTCGACATACTAACAGGTGACGAAAGCTGGATTTACTGTTATGATCCTGAAACCAAAAGACAATCTGCTCAGTCGGTGTTTCCTTTCGAGGAGTTGCCAACTAAAGTGAAGAGAGATCGAAGTGCGGGAAAAAAAATGGTGGCCTCGTTCTTTGGAAGGATAGGTCATTTCGCAACAATTGTGTTAGAGGATCAAAAAACAGTTTCTGCAGAATGGTACACTACCAATTGTTTGCCACTTGTCTTGGAAAAAGTTCGAGAGAAACGACCTCGCAGTAGGATCCTCCTTCACCACGACAACGCCTCGTCGCACACCGCCAAGCGAACGATCGACTATTTGGCGACATCAAACGTTGAATTACTGGGTCACCCGCCGTATAGCCCCGACCTCGCGCCTTGTGATTTTTATTTATTTCCAAAAATTAAAGAAAAACTTAAAGGAAAGCGGTTTATGAATGCTGAAGAAGCGGTGGCTGCGTATCGCGATGCCATTGAAGAGACCCCTATGGACGAGTGGGCAAAGTGCTTTTCCCAGTGGTTCCATCGCATGCAGCGGTGTATTGACGTCAATGGACAATATTTTGAAAAGATATAATAAAACTAATAACTGGCTAATGTAATCAGTTTTTGATTTTCTAAGAACTTTCAGTTTGACCCTCGTATTTATTTAATTTTGCCTGTCTTTCTGCTCGTAATTTCTATCCTAGATAGGGGACTTTTAGATTTACATAACCTAATGAAGAAATTATTTTGCTTTACTTAATGACTGACAGAGAACCCACTGCCAAAACTTAGAAGCTAAACTTTAGCAAGTGTGTTGTTTGAGGACCGTTGGAGTGCACTAAGAAGGGATTTCCCGAAATTCTAACGGGATCGGACAGAAAGGGCAAGGAGGCTATAATCTAACCCGGTAGGTGGCTATGTTGTCAAGATACTGAAAATGACGCAGGTGAAACCGCCGACAACAGATAGTTAATATATAACATCGGTTTTGTATTGTAAGCGAAGCTTTACGTGACCATATTGATACATTATTTGTAAACTAACCACACATCCACGTCATCTGGTTATGACTCACAATATGCCGACACGTATTACCGAACCGAAATGATTGTTATTATGACTATGAAATCATATCTAGTAATTATAATAGCAGTTTTGATAGGTAGTTAGATTGTAACACTGCTATATAAAGCCTCATTAACCTCAGCTGCTTTTTTATTTGATTCTGGTGGCAAATGATTTGCCTGCGCGCAGTAACAACTGTAAGACAGTATAAATGTGAACAGCTTGATACAAATTGTATTGTCACTGGTTTTATTAGTCTACTTTCATGGTCCTTCTATATGTGAACAGTATCATACACATTGTACTACCACTGGTACATCTGTGTCTAAGTGAGAACGGACTCTAAGTACTAAACATCTCATGAGCGTCGTCACCACCGCTGGATGTCAGGCAGTCCATTATAATTTATTATCTAAGATGCCTGACACAACTTTTGCGCTATAATAACCGTGTCTGTGTTATCTAGACATTGCAGGCACAGTACCAAAAACAAGTTAATAATAATAATCTTTTTTTTTTTTTTTTTTTTTTTTTTTTTGTTTTACGAGGTGGAAAATCCCTTCGGATCTCCGACTCTTGGGAGAAATAAGAGCCGGAGTATGTGGTGTTTCCACTAAAAACCACCTCGACTTCCGCCATGTACCCGTGTGCCGGAGGGTGGGGCATCACCAAAGCACTCGTCGCCACCCTCCGACGGGTATTGGCCCGCCAGATGGTCAGGCGGGCCCCAAACAAAACGCCCTTGGCGACGGATTAAGGTGTTGGACTCCGCCGCCAAAACGCCCAGCGGCCGCAGAGGATAGGGAGGACGGCAACGCAACACCGCATCTCCTCTTCCTCTGCGGCCCCACCGCGACGCATCGAATGGTGCGCCCCCATTTGGTCGCGGGAGATAGGGCGCGCGGCAACGCAACACCGACACGCCTCTCCTCCCGCGACCGCACCCGACTGCGAGGGACAGACAGAACTGTCCCCCGCACCCGCACCGTTGGACGCATCCTGCGCAGGCCCCTCCAAGCCCACGCGGAGCGTCCCCTCCTGGATCCCTCTTAGCTTCACCGCGGGTGACCAATCCACGGTTACTGAGCCCCCCCACCACGACAAGGTGGAGATCCCACGGGGGGGTAATAATAATAATCTACCTTTCATAGGAATAACTATTCTAACACCTGGCCAGAGAACAGAAACAGAAAATAGACGATCATATCCTTCTGTTTATTATTATTTAATATCATTTCTCAGTTTGTGATGATGGATGGCTATTACTACTGTTATAATCTCATGGAAAATATGTTACTCTTTCACGCAAAAACTACTGAACGATGTTAACGAAACTTTGCAGCTTAGAATAACAAATAGGTTGCATTGTCGCGATAGCCGACAGCCACGAATAATGAGATAAAACTAAATATCATAATTATTCAACTGGTATTCATTTAGTATTGCTGATAAGCAGAATGATTACGTCATGTTGCACAACTAATCAATTGAAAACAACAATTACATTGATACTTGATGAATGAATTGTAATGTAACTCATAACGGTTTTCCTCAAACAAAGTTATCTGTTTCAGTAACGGTAATTTATTTGTAGCAGTTAAAATGTTATCAACAGATTTTATCATGGTTTATTGTGGTTGCAATTCTCTAACAACACCTTTTAGTGTAATTACGGTTGAATTGCTACATAGAGGTAAAGGGTTCGATCCAACCAGATGTTAGTAATAATAGAATAGTTTCATATTCCTTTTTCATGTCTAAGTTAGAAAATAGGGCTTTAATAGTCTTAAGTTAGTTACAAGCAATTCAATATTGCCTAATACATTTGCTTATCATTATAATTTTTGCCTGCACGGTTGGCGTAATGGTATAAGCGGCAACCTCGCCTAGTGTTCTTAGTTCGATTCCTACACGAGATAACGCTTTGTGAGATTTATAAGTAGTGTCTTTAAAATCTATCTATTTATCTATATCGTCACGCCTGTCTCCCATTTGGGTAGACAGAGACTACGGAACGCGACATGCTACGGTTCAAAAATAGCTTTTTCGCTTCCTCAACATTCATTATACTCGTCATGCATGCGCGTCGGTTATGGGTACTTTTAATTTGGCCCTTTTTTAGAACGTCACCTATTTGGTCAGCGTACTTCCGCCTTGGGCGTCCCCTACCGACATCTCCATTGATTCTCACTTCATTCGTATTTCTTCTTTATTCCATCCGTAGCCAATGTCCAAACCAACGCAACATTCTTTTTTCGATCTTTGTCACTACATCTTCTTTTAGACCACACATTATATAAAATATGTTTAGTTTTAAAGTCCATCCTGAAGACCATTTCGGGGAGTTATGACTCTCCTTTGTTAGGTGATGTTGTTAAAAGCTGCATTCATTTCAACAACAACCTGGTCTCCAAATAATAAGTTGATAGATATTAAGTTTTTACTGTCATAGTTATAAGTAATCTTTTTGTTTACTAACCCACATGTATGTTACTTATCCGAAATAAAGATTATTTTATTTTGTTTTTTAAAGTCTCAATAATACATTACCGTATGATAGAGTTGTTGTGTACGATGCATTCTTTCAGTACAGTCCGCACGTAATATCGTTTGGTATACGCCTCAATGTATTTGTTCTCTCTTATGTCACTCAGTCGGCGTCTCTCTGCCACTAGCTCGAAGTTCCGCAGGTTAAATGCCAGGATTTCAATTTGACCAACTAAAATAATAAATATAATCTGTTAATAAGTTAAGAATACCAGAATATTAGTAATTCAATTGACTCCATATCAAGCTAATTAGGACCTTTTTGAGGTCACGGTAGCGCATTCATATTATGCTAATATGTAGTCACAAAGCGCATTTGACAACTAAGAGTTAAAACTAAATTAATTTTATGAACATAAAATGTTCCTATTTTAGTAGGTATCGAAATACCTTGCAACGTCGAATACATGACGTCATGTTCAAATATGCTCTATGCAAATGTTTGAAGTAAAATACTGTCGTAGCAGAACGCTGCGGGAAGTACATACTGAACTACCACTAGTACCTAGCATGTAGCGGGCCTCTACGATGAGCTCGTAGCAAACATTCTCAAACAGTTCGTAGCAAACATCTCCGAAAAGCACATAGCAAACAGAATAGGATACATTGCTTGCGAAATAAAGGTCTTTTAAGGGCACAACTTATCAGGACAGCTCTTTATTAAACTGAGGATAATATGTCAAGGTACGTTGTTAAATGTTTATTACAGAAGTTCCCATTAATTGGCATTGTAATGGTAAATAAGTAGAACGGAATAATAACAAAGTTATTATCTTACTTGCGGAGGCCACAAAGGCTGCTAATATAGTGTCCATAACGCCATCTATTATGCACGTCGCTGGCTTGTAATAAATCTGTGGAACCGATGACTACTTGATTATTCAGTACATTATTCTCATTAGTGCGGTGCTCAATTAATCTGCAAGGCATAGTTGAGCTTTGTTTAGTTTTATAGTTATTTATTAAGTTAGGTTCACAGTTAAACACCGCGCTCAATTATCTGTTAAATATGATGTGTTGCCTACTTTGAAAATGAATACGATTTTAATTAAAAAGCACTTTGATAGCATTATTTATGATACCGTATCATAAATAATACTACCAAGTGGGAGTAAGTATTCGCAGAATAGTGTAGTTTATGAGTACATTGTCCCGTATGCAGTTAGAAGTAATTCTAAGAAAAAATGATAGATAAAAAACCTTTATTATTCTATGGGTAGCTAGACTAGTGAGTAATAATTAATATAGACTCACGCCTGTATCCCCGAAGGGGTAGGCAGAGGTGTAATATTACACCGACATTTCGCCATGAATTTTTAGGTCCCACGTAATAAGGGGCGAGCCTATTGCCGTTACCGGGCACATCACCAGACTCCGTGCTGCTACTGAGAATTTGGGAAAATCCGGTAACACTTTGCCCGACCGGGAATCGAAAACGGGACCTCCGCTCGCAGTCGCATACGCTATCCACTGGACCACGGAGGCAGTCCGAGTAATAATTAAATTACTGACAAAAAGCAGACGGTGTTCTTTGCTATTTCGAGGCACCTTTGTCGGTGGGCAAACTAGTTGTAAAATATTTTCAACTCGATCGTTGATGAATTATCCAGCGTGCCACATTATAAAACCTATGTCAAGCGATCATATTACTCTTTTTTTAATTAACTGAGGTATACATTTTAAAAATATTATTAACCATCAAGTGACCATAATTTTCACGAATAAATCAACTATTCATAATCTCATAAACGTTTAACCAGCATGAAATAATTCTTATTCAAAATTTTCAATGAGTATTCAGTCAAAGGCCTATTATAGTAAGCTTAGCGATATAACTTCAATACGAAAATTCAATTAAAATATGAATGATCTAGTTTTATGTAAGCAATTCAACTTACGTGATGGATGTATATGGCGGCGTATGCCGGCGTTTTGTACACGTCGACGTTGGGGTATTCCACGTTCGTAGGCAAAATGTCGAAATTTTCAGTTAAAGGCATTATTATTCCGACTGAAAAGAAATTGGTGAAAGATTATTTTAGTGAAATGGTTTGCCATTATTCTCTATTTGAAAGGAAATATTGGGATACTTTACAGTAAGGTTCGGGTCTAGCTTGAGCGTTTTTAGGTTTCCTTAGATAGACGAAAATAGAATACTTTGGATAAGATAAGATAAGGTTTATTTGCATAAACATGTGTGTGTACATACAAAGAAAGTGCATACGTATGTATGCACTTTCTTTGTATAAATATATTAAGTGTCTTTGTAAAAATAAATTAAGTGCGGACATGTTTGTCACAGCATGACGTGCAAAAATAAATTGGTTACTTAAAAAATTATACAAAAAAGATACATGTAACAATATATTAATTTTTTGTCCAAATTATTCAAATTTAATTATTTCATATTCAAATTATAAGATTATTATACAGATCTATATAAATTTAATTAAGTAAATACAAATTATTTCTCATTAAGAAACTCAGTCACGCTATAATATGCTCTGGCGGTCAAGAAAGTACGAAGTTTATTTTTAAACATTGATTGAGGCAGTTCCTTCCAACTTTTTGGTAATTTGTTAAAAATAATTGGTGCCTTACAGTACACACTTTTGCGCATCAGGGTCGTTTTAGCGAATTGGAGACAAAGTTGAATACTGTCGCGTCTATTGCGTGGAAATTCGTCGGCTAGACGTTTATAGTAATGTGGGTTCGACTTAACAAACACAGCTACTTCTAATATGTATAAGCATGGTAAAGTTAACATTTTGTATTTTTGAAATAGGGCACGCAGCTATCTGTCTTCTTAAGTCTAAACATCGCCCGTAAACATCTTTTTTGAGATTTGAATGCTGTTTCTTTTTCCGTTGAGCTACCCCAAAATATTAGCCCATAGCGTAGGTGACTTTCTACCAAACCATAGTACGCTGTAAGTAGACCATCCGTATATAATGTGCATGAAAGTGTGTGCAAAGCGTATGCAGATATACTTAGTTTGTTACATAACATTTCAATATGAGTTTTCCAGTTAAGGTTTTTATCAATCTGGAGGCCAAGAAATTTTGTTGAGTTAACTTCTTCCATGTTTTCATTGCGGTAATGTAAGTTGAGGTTCATACTAGGTAACCGTTGCGTAAAATGTATAGCCTTCGTATTATTTAGGTTTAGTTTTAAATTATGTTCCTGCATCCATTGGATAGCTGATTTTAAAGCATTATTTATATCGATCTCATACGTCTCTACACTTTTACAAGGCATTGTCAAAGTACTGTCGTCCGCGAAAAGGGTCACTGGTTCTTCAATGCATTTAGGCAAGTCATTAATATACACTGGCGAGCAAAAAAATCGCCTCACTTCATACTTTCACACTCAAAGTGCTCTAGTTTTAAAATTAAGACCTAAATCTAAACTTAGGTCTTAAATTCTTTAAGTTCTAGATGTTGGCTTTAAAATGAGTACAACTACTCTTAACTTGTACTCATTTTCTTGAACAATAAATGTTTTTAAACTTTTCGAGTACTAAAACTTGAAAAATTAAGGGTAAAAAATTTAAAATAAAAGACATCATAACATTTTAAATAAACTTTATTACATAATGATTACCACTTTAATAACGAATGCTACCCCCTCTTGCTCTGATGACAGCTTCTAAACGGTTCGTCATTGACCCAATGAGGTGCTTCACTCTGTCTTGTGGTATACCCTCCCATTCCTCGGTCAGAGCCACTTGCAGGTCAGCTCTTGTACCTGGTGCAGGATCTCTAGCCCGGATTCTTCTCTTTAGGTCATCCCATTAATGTTCAATAGGATTCAAGTCCGGACTACGAGCTGGCCAGTAACAGCGATACCCACTTCTCGTAGGTACTGCCGCACGACATTTGCGCTGTGTGGATTATGCATTATCCTGCATCAGGATGAAGTTTTCTCCAATAAAACCAGCGTATGGGATGACGTGGTCTTCCAAGATATCTTCAATATACCGATGTGCGGTCAAGCCCCCCACATGGCGGCCAGTTTCAATGAAAACCAGTTCAGTTTTTGCTTCCATTGATATGCCAGCCCACACCATGCAGGAACCTCCTCCGTACGCAACAGTTTCTGCTATGCAACATTGTGCGTATCGCTCCCCCAGCCTTCTGTATACCCTTCTCATTCTGTCGCTACCATGTAGGCATACTCTGCTTTCATCCGAGAAGAGAACAGAGCGCCATTGATCATCAGTCCAATCGAAGTGTTCTCTTGCAAAACGTAGCCGGGCTGCTCGATGACCTGCAGTCAATTTGGGACCCGTTGCTGGTCTTCTTGGAGTGAGGGTTGCTGCCTTGAGTCTTCTTGTGTGGCACAGGTCCAACCTAGTACAGGCACCCATTATAATCTAGTACTTACTTACCTTAGAATTATATATACTATTATTATAGAAAGATAAATAAATAAACTATTATTATTATTATATTCTTCTCACTGTCCAATAACTTACAGCTACCCCACGTGTTTCTCGGAGCTCCCGTTGAACTTGGATCCCAGTGAGAGAACGATTCCTCAGCGAAGTACAGACGATAAAGCGATCATCTGCCTCCAAAGTGGACCGATTTCTACCGGAACCTCTTCGTTGGTGTAAGCCACCAGTCTCCCGGTGCCTTCGGTATATTCTTGATACCGCTGACTGGCTCATCTGGAAAGTACGAGCCACTTGACGTTGACTCAGGCCCTGTTGCAATAGCATAACTGCTTGAGCCGCTGCTTCCGCTGTTGTATCCATTTCCGGGAAATTTTCTTGCTTGGAGATTGACGAGATGTGTACCTGTTGACGTTTCACGGTCAACTGATAAGGCTAAAGGGTTACGTCACCTTTTATACTCCCTAAGGTCGCGCATGCTAACTGAGTTAACGAGTACGAAATCATACAGTTACTGTTCCTCGACTGTTGTGACAATGTCTAACCGCTTGACCGCTCACCATTTTTAAGTGCTTACTCAGCATCGACAAATTTCAAGTGCGCGCCGCCAGTTAAAGACGGGCGCGCTCAATTAATTAGTTTTAGTGCGATTGTTAATAACTTGAGAGGAGTGGTGTTTATTTTTCTGCAACCTAATGAATGACTCATTCTAATGGTACAAAACAAATTACGTTTGAATGAAATGTTTACTTTAGGCGAGCGGCCGTAACGTAAACAATGTCGTCTTTACCGACTTACTCGACACTTTTGTTTATCATAATACAAGTATAAGCTGAATCTGGTTTGCTGTTGTATTTTCATGTACCTGGTGATATTATCTATGTAATTAATTAAAGTTATAGCAATACTTGCAGAAAATTATTTAGATGTAAGCATTTGAAAAAAAAACTATTTCGCTGACTTTGCATTCCGCACACGGGGCATAATTATGGATTAAAAAAATTATTGTAAACAAATTATGTAATTATATATCAAACTTTTATGTTTTTATTGTAAATTAACTGATTAATTATGAAGTTACAGCAAACAAATAAATAAATAATGTGTATTACTTTAATTATAGACAAAAAAATATCGTAAAAACGTAATTTTATGTAAAAAAGTTTAAATACATATGTATGTATGTAAAGTTACATTTATGCGTTGTATTTTTTATTATTATGAGTATATAAATAAAACTTTGATAAAATATATAATACTCATATTATTTATGAGATATTAGCTATCGAAAATTTTGGCGGGAACTTCATTTTTTTTGGCGGGAAATCATAAACAACTGTGTAGGTTCCAATAAAAATCATTCTTATCAGAATTGGTTTTTATACTTGGAAATCTAGTTGGAAAGAAAGTTATCTAGGTTTGAATCTGATATATAACAAAAAACGGTATTTAAAAAAATAAAATATGAAAATTGGCGCCAATAAAAAAAATCTTTGTTTTATTTTTTATGTTTAATATTAAAATGTTTCTTTTCATTATATTTATTTCCTCTAAAAGTAAATTAAAAAGCCTTTCTAACTGTGTATAATACTTATATACGTCCCATAGTAAAAAACGACGAGAAAAAGGAATATGTCAGAAATATAAAATCGCGCTCAGAAATGGCGGGAAAAAAATTCTAATTTTCACTTTACTACCCTTGCGTGGGCTTCAACCATATTATATAGTTTTAATTTATATCATTGGAAAGCTCATTTTATTACGCGTCTATTGATATGCAACATACCACAATCAGTTAAGTTATCCGAGTTCCACAAACAGATTAGTGTGCAGCGGCAAAGCGTGGAAAAAATGACAGTTTACGCTCTCATCTATTTTTGCAAAAAGGGAAAATAGTCACTTGTGCGCGGTCAAGCGGCTAAAAGTTAACACTGTAGTAATTGTTATATTTTTTAAAGCTAACATCTAGAACTTAAAGAATTTAAGACCTAAATTAAGATTTAGGTCTTAATTTTAAAATTAGAACACTTTGAGTGCGAAAGTATGAAGTGAGTCAATTTTTTTGCTCGCCAGTGTATAATATAAAGAGAAGTGGTCCTAAAACACTTCCCTGCGGTACCCCATATTTTACTTCACGACCTGATGATCGATAAATTTCTTCTTTCTTCTTTACAATATTTATATGTATTGTCTAATTTCAGTGATTTGATACCTTTGTCTTAAATATGATTCAATTAAATTAAGGACATTACCTCTAATGCCATAAGCTTCCAACTTGTTTAATAATGTAGTATAGTGTACGTGGTCAAATGCCTGGGTCATGTCACAGAAAATGCCACAGACTGGATTTCGTTTATCAATATTATTAATTACATTGTATAAAAAGTCATATACAGCCATAGCCTTTGATAGCCCTTTGTATTTTTCTTCCTTTATTTTATATAGTGTGCATAGCGTTCCCACCAAGAACTTAGGGTCCCAAGCCAACCTCACCTGCAAGTGGCGCACCTGCCGATCAACGGACGAGGCTCTGGCAAACAAAATGTCCCAATAAGCGGCAATAGGCTCGCCACCTATTACGTGGGATCAAAACACTGGCGAAAAGTGAGCGTTTAATATGCCTCTGCCTACCCCTTCGGGGAAACAGGCGTGAGTCTATGTATGTATGTATGTTATTTTATATAAATGAAGTTTAGTATTTTCTTTTTAGTTATATGCTCTAAGAAAAATAAGGGTAGGCTGAACAGCTGCCTTATATAGAGTGCTGCCTAGAAAATACAGTAGGGTAAGGAAACTGTTCATTTATGGCAAACCATCCCATTTATTTTGAAGAAAGAAACTCCAAGAGAGTCGTTGTACGTAATTAGTTAAAAATCTTACGAGTTTACTGAAGGAAGATGCTTTGCAATGAAGGATATGATTTAAAATTTAGTGTGCTAGAGTGCCATTTCATAGCTTAATACATGCTTTTTCGAAGGCTTTGTACATAGTAAAATTATAAAGCGATGTGAAACTAATTTTGGAGTGACAAGTTTGTACATCGGGTAAATGAAGTGATGACAATGTTTTTTATTGCTCGTGTTGTAATTACGAGTAGCGCAGTGCTTTACAAGAACGAAAATGGAAGCGCTCATACAATGCGAGCATGACGCCATTACAAATAATAATTTAAATCGTCTATTATGCGAGGCCTAACTAGAGAGATTCGTTTTGATACGGAGAACATTGGCCAGAACCAAACATGAGGGGTAGTTGGGCGACGTTCTCACCATGTAGAGATATTCAGTATAGAGTTTTGATCCGTTAGGGAAAAATGTGGCTTATTTTGAAAGGCCACTGTAAAAAGCCATCTTTCGAGCTATCCTTCTATATGGTGCATGCCTCGGAGATGAAAATGTTGTTGAATCGCTGTATGTGCAGTCATACGTAAGGATTGCATTAAGTGCTTCCACACCCGAGGAAGTCTTATTGTCCGGGACATAGTTTATAATTGCCAGAGTGTAGCCTACCAGGTATGGTTATGTTCTACATTCTACATGAACCGGCGAGTATACTGCGCCGATTGTAGTTACTTCGAGCTCATGGGGAAAAGCTTTGTGCAATTCATATAGATGCTCAGAGTCGTAGTGTTGTCAGTGTCAAATATTTGTTATTTTGTGAAGAACCTCGAGTTATGGAGTGTATATCTGGTGAGAGACTAGTCTTAAAAAGTACTCCTTGTCAGGCTCAAAGATACACCCCAGTAAAAGGTTCAAATATTGTGTTGTAAATCGTACAAAAAATTTAGGATTCTACCTAAAAATCTTGAATCGAAGCCGGTAGGATGCAGATAATGATGATGATAATTGAATAGAATACGGTTACGTCTTAAACATGTACGAACAGTCATGAAACGAATGAATTGAATACTATACACGCGGAATACAAACTTAAATAACCGTTTTACAAAAGGCTATCCAAGTTTTTATAGACACTCAGAGGTTTGTTCACTGATTGCGTTTAAAAATAGGTACCTTTATTTTTAAAGAAGCGATTGGCCAATTTAAATCATTTGTTTGAAAGTGACATCATAAGAATAAATAATAGATTCATCATTTTAAAAGTTAAGGCTTAATAACACTTTGCCCGATCCCGATATTCCTCTACAATATTTCACAATCGTGAGAAACGTGTAACTACAAGAGCAGCAGTCAACCGTAACAAGAACACGCATTTCCTTATCTCCATAGAAGAAATAAAAATAAGAGTATTAAGTAGTTGCTGAGATAAACATATGCGACCAAAGGAAACTGTTCCTTTATAATGGTTTCTGTACGGTATCCTAAGTATAAAAGAAAATAAATGGACAATAAAATTAAAATTTTACTAAGCAATGCATTTTAGATGCTACCACAGATATCCTTCATACACGCAACTTATAAATAAATATAAAATTTTAACTCTTCAACAGAGACGCTTACTTTTGGGAGCAATGATACTGTATAAACTGTGTCATAACAAGTATGACTGTATTGATCTCACTAACAAATTATGCTACAGTGTACCGCCACACAGTGCAAAGACGTGTAGTAAGAGCAGGTCGTCTATTTGCTACTACTTCGTGTCGAACCAACGCCGGCCAGCGCGCCCCCATTTATCAATTAGTAAATGCTTATAATAAACATTTTGAACAGATTGACGTCTTTGCATTGTCCGCGGTTAAATTCAAACATATGATAATCGATGTTATACGTAGTTTACCATCCTAGTAGAGACAAAATTATATATTGTGATGATTAAATTCGGTGTTGAAAGTCTTATATTGTAAATCGTGGATAATGTAGTTGGCTGTACATTAACATATACCTATTTGTTTTATATTCATACTCGTACTACTTTAAGGTATACATAATGTACATCCGTTTTTTGTCCCAAATAAATAAAATAAAATAAAATAAAATAAAATAAAATAAAATAAAATAAAATAAAATAAAATAAAATAAAATAAAATAAAATAAAATAAAATAAAATAAAATAAAATAAAATAAAATAAAATAAAATAAAATAAAATAAAATAAAATAAAATAAAATAAAATAAAATAAAATAAAATAAAATAAAATAAAATAAAATAAAATAAAATAAAATAAAATAAAATAAAATAAAATAAAATAAAATAAAATAAAATAAAATAAAATAAAATAAAATAAAATAAAATAAAATAAAATAAAATAAAATAAAATAAAATAAAATAAAATAAAATAAAATAAAATAAAATAAAATAAAATAAAATAAAATAAAATAAAATAAAATAAAGTATCACAAGTTATATTAGTCACGACAAAAACGTTTTAGCAGGCTCACATAAAGATTTTAAGGCGTAAAAATCCCAAAAATAATATCAAGACTTTTAATTTAAATATATTGGCGCATATTTCCATTTATGTCGGTGAGAATAGTTCAATAAAAATATATATCATGTTAAAAGCTCACCCGACGCCGCTCCCACGCACATGGTGGAGTAGTAAGTCATAACAAAACGAGCTGTTTTAATACTTTTTCGTATAATATCGCGATGTTCAGCTTCTTTCGGCTTAAACTCTTCGCACTGCAAATATTCCAAAAGCGCTAACACTTGCTTTCTTTTTAGCCAAAATACTGCCACTTTAAAGTATGTGTACATTTCACTCATAAATAAATATAATCTGAAACCAAGCAGAATACTTTACTTTCCACATATCTCTAGTAAACGGTTTGCCATTTCATAAAGTACATTTGCTTCTTGATCTTAAACAAACAGAATGAAAGTAATCGAGAAAATATCTAGCTACCCTTCGGCTACATCTCCAATATTTTTCCTTCGCCTTAGCAAATAAACAACTTCACCGATGCCGGGCAAAAAGCATACGAGGCATAACACGACCAATGTGTATATCATTTTGAGCCAATACTTGATGCATTTTGGGGAAAAATCGTTGTACCACATGCCGTAAAACTTGAGCCAATAGATGTGCACTGCGTGGTACAGCCGAGGGTTCAGATCATCCCAAGGCTCAATAACACCGTAAGGTAATATTGGTTTCAAAAATGATAATTTATTTTTCATGTTATCAGTTAGAGTAATCATATTGCTGCGAGTACTCAATCCGAGCGAACTCTTTGACACGAAATGCTAGAGTGCTCCGTATACCTTATCACATTATAATCTTTTGTACAAAAACAGTAGGAAGGGATGATGTTAAGTGGGTATTATACATAATAATGTGACATTGTTAAGTAGAAGCGCTTTGTGAATTACATTTCTACGTCAACACGGAGCGCTACCAGTTGCAAGTACTAGAGAATGTCAAAAGAGTCATTTTTTGCTAGAAATCCGGGAGCTGAGTAACAATGTTCATATTAGACCGCCTTTTCCTGTCATTACGATTTGCGCCGCTACCAGCTATGTTTCTACTTTATTAGATACTGAGCTATTTTATTTTGTCTGTGTAAGCGTATAAGAAACGTAGAAAATGGAGCAAAGGATGTCATTTATATGGTAGTACAATATTTAAATGTCAGTTCCTCTTATTTATGGCGATTTGCCTTTATTTCGAAAAGACAATGAAGTGCCGGTGATATAAACGATTTTGTCGTGAGTTTAAGCGGCTTGATGCTGCGCCGAATGTTGTGGGTTCAGTCCCGACAGGAGAAAACAATAATTTGTGTGATACACAAATTATTGTTTCGTGACTTTGTGTCTGTTGGTTGTGTTCTAATAAAGCGAGCCACTCCACGACTTAGGATTTATTCCTTGTGCGGGAGCTGTAAAAGAGTTTTATAAATTGATGCATTTAATTGGCAGGGTTTGAGACGTCTGTAATATCTCCATGTAAAGGAACAAATACAATAACAGTGGAGGAATTAATATAAATATAAGTTATTTGCAAGCAAAATTGGCAGCATTCCTCTAAAAAGCATTGTACAGAAATCGAATGCACGGGTACTGGTAACGAACTAAACATTATTAAGATAACGATTAAACCCAGCACATCCAATGTAGATAATGAAATACGGGCTGTATTTACTTAAAAAGAGTTAATTTAAAATGTCGACAAACGCAATTATTATAATTACAACAGCAATGTAAGTACCGCTATAAAAAAGGCACCGCTGTCTTAACTACGTATAATTGTGTTTTCAAAGAGGCTTTCAGATATTCATAATTTTCGAGTAAAGCACAAAGAAGATTTCCAAGCAAATTAGTAAGTATTTAAATGAAGATTTATGAAAATAGTTTGAATTTGCTATCAAAGGAAATAGGGGACCGTTGCAATCAGGAACAATTACATATTTTTGTTGCAATAAGTTGTTTGTTGTGTTTTGTTTCAGGCTTAATCTAGCTTAAACATTAAAGCCTCTTAACCTCTCAAGGACCGCCATTATTTACGTCAACTATCCGTCAAGCACCGCGGGCGGGCTCTTATCGTAAGCGTATTCTGACCCTGGTCACAAAAACTGTTATTGCTCCGTTTCTGTTGCTTCTATTCACACACTCTAAACGGTGTCGGGTTGTTCAATGATGTGGCTTTGAAATACAATGTAAACAAGACTCTGATTAGACCTCAAGAAACAAACATATCCTATTGAAATTGGCGTACTTGCCGAATTTAGTTATATTGCTGTATTATGTTGATTTCTGACTAAAGGGTGTGATCAATTTACACGAAATTTTGGGAACGGGCTCATGAATAGACTGGTAATCTAAAGATAATTATTTTACGAGTTCTATATTCGATTCCTGCAATATTCAAACTCGAACTTCATAGCGCGCGGCGCAGTTTTCAGTTGTACTAACTTCACACTATTTTTTTATATGTTGCTTACAATATTTTTAGTTTCTATCTTTGTCTATGGTTGTAAAATATTATCTGCCGTTGAGAACATTCATTTAGAAACGATTTTAAGGCTTATCTTTACTAAAATACAGTTCTAAATCGGTCGGGGTTTGGTGGCACAAATTTGTGCCAGCGGGGCTCAACGGTAATACTTGTTTAATGGCACGTTTTTGTGCCGCTGGGGCTCTAGAGGTTAAACCACCATACGTGAAGTACAAATATTGGCTTTACTACAAAAAAGTTTTGAAAATGAGCGTAGTATAGACGCGAAATGGGAGATGATACGCAGTTTTATTGTTGTTTTCGTGGTGGATACTGGATACACAAATTAAGGGCTCGGCCTCCGCCTCTCGGACAGGCGGAGAGAATTTGTGTGTCTCATCTATAGGTGTTCGGGACCTACCCACTAAAATCAGCGTGGTATCCCTCGACATCCTGTAGTGACAGGGCCACTCCAAGCGCGGTAATCATGCTTGGCCGCGACCACGCTGACGGGGCTCGGTCTACCTGCTGGTAAGCCTCGTCATTTTCTTTTCGCTAAGTTGGCAGACGCACTTGTCAGAAACACTACATATGTATACATAAAAGCATATATATATTTTTAAATACACCATACTACGATTTACACTTTTGAACTTAAGATGCTTATGTAAAAGTAAGGTAGTTCTAAATAAAAGATAGTTTGTAGTATTTAAAGACTTAAGTATTCAATTAGACTGAAATGACACATATCTTATCAAATTATACCTTAAGTAGATTTATTCATAGAAAATTATAGTTACGCCACATAATATTAGAGTATATTATATACGTTACATGAGTTGAGGTTCCAATCACAAGTATTATTACTGTATAAGATGAATATACTTATCTCCAGTATTACAGCTGGACCGTGCGGAGTGTACAGTCCTGTGGTCGCCCAACGAAATGTGTCAGTTGTAGTGCGGCACTGGTTTATATAGGAAAATACCCCCACTGTTCGGCAATCACAGGATGTCAATTGATTTCCTCATTTTATTATTTCAAAATAACATCATTTTAAAATAACTATTAGTATGACATCCTATATATATTATTCTAACACACTCGGCCCGGTGCCACTTCCTCCGTCTTGAGACGGACAACACCAGGTTCCATCCACGGGGTCTCTGAAGCTGGTATCTGTAGTTGGAATAGTGTGATGATACTCGCTCTCCCGCTCCGCCTACTCTTTGCTCAGCATTACAGCCTAGTAGAATGACAAGAGGGCGTACCGGGCTCTTTCACGCCGGACCATAGTTCGTACCATCGTCCGAACCAAAAGCGCATCTGAATCAATTGCTGCGTCCATTTGCTGTGCCTAGGACATTACTTCACCGATGTGTACACCGCAGTGACTCCGATAACGTCGCGGCAGTTGCTGCACTGATGATGACAGCTGGACGCATTCTGTGAAAAAACTGGCCAAAACAAGGTAAGGGCACTGTGAGCTGTGAGTATTTTCCAGTCACTGTTGGGAAATGACTCTTACCGCGACAGTGGCAGCGTGAACTACGTACTTAGTCCTTACTACGTACCTACTCCCTGCCTACCAAGTTATCATAAGACCTTCGTCGCGTCGTAGTTTGCTCATATTGAGTTTTATATCATTCAAGTAATTTGTAGGTGCGTGACTTCGTCCGTGACTTTAAAATGGTAACTGAAATTGAAACTTTAGAAAAGATTAAAACGTGCTGAGATCAAGAAGAAACATGCCGCATTTATTTTATTGTTATATTTCGTGAGAAGTCACAACGTCGTTGTGCAATAATAGAATATTATTGTAGTATTATTACTACAATAATAGAATAACCTAACCTAACTAATATTATTAATATATTTGTGAGTTACGCTATCATGATTTTAGTACTAAAACCCGATGATTGTTTTGTTTTTGTCCTTATATGTGCCCTTGCAACATGCAGATATTGCATATAACGGCAAAGAGTTCACTGCAGCCAAGAGACCTTTGTATACTGGCGATCGTAACTGCGATAAAAACAAGATTTTTTACATACATATATTTTATGTAGGTATAGAAAATAATTATCGTTCCATCAGAATGAAACTCATCGATATTTTTCTATTTTATATTCATGTAGTAAGATCCTTAAAGTGGTAACTCAAAGAAATCTGTCGGGCTGTCACTTAAAGTGTCTCCTTCAAAGATTTTGAATTTTTTTTCATTGATCTCATGACAAGGCTTCAAACGATTTCAATATTCCCTCATTTATCTTTCAACAGTTTTGTTTCTTTAATACTCATTCTTAAAACAAGAGCTATATAAAATGTATGAAAATTAAATTGTGAATATAGTGATACACATATAAACAACGATGACGATATTATGTCGCTATTTTGACGAATTTGGATTAGTGCATTCCCAATTGGTAGGCTGGAACTTTTTAGAATATATTTAGCCATCGACTACCGTAGAGACTAAGTAATAGATTGCTATGCAGAGATTCATAGGGTTAAACACACAGCGCCCATTACTTCGACATTAAGTGCGTATTATAATACTAATTATGGGTTCTTTATTTGAGTTCGAAAGATGTTGATTCGATTTTTATTACATATGTCGAAGACGATATTGATAAATCAGTTGTACAATGTTTTATTACATCAATGTTTTATTGGTGCGATATAACGTTAGTGGCCAAAATCTTGTACCGAAATACCATAAAGTGATTGCTCATTTTAGCTATCAGTACTCTGTTTCTATACACACTTTTCTATGACAATCCCATTCTAACCCGCGTGAAGACTAGATTTTTCTTTGTGTTACGAATCAATATAATTATATGGGATATTAATGACATCTTGGATCTTCCCAATTATAAAAAGTAGTGTGGCATCTTTCAGACTCCTTAGCTATATAAGTGGAAAGTCGCTTGTATAGAAAACACTTTGCAGAGGCCTTTACAATGGCACGCCACTGAGCACGATTTTCGGTTCGTCGTTTATATCCGTAGTTTATATCCAACAGTGGGCTACGGCAGGCTCATAGATTATAATAAAATAATGTAAACTAACACAAACAGATAAACTGTCTAGTATATTTCTATTTATCTGTATATCGAGACCCCTTTAGTATGGAAGAGCATGTCTTGCGGTCGACTGTGGTTGTCATGGGCATCCTTGTTATGAATAGTTTCAAGGGTAGGAACTTTTGACAGTTGGTTTAACATTAGATAACTGATAACCCCATTAGTTATGTTAAAACTAACAACATTGTGTAACGGAAACGCGATATATTCAAAAGCCTTTCTTTTCAGCATATGCTGTCGATTTAGATATCAGTTGTAACGTATGATTACATCTACGGGGTGTCACAAGACCCATCACCATCACCAAGCCAAAGTCTACCCGTTTTTCACATCATGCCAAGTCATACTAAGCAAAAATTAAACCTTGGAAACGATATTTTTTAAGGAGCATTTTTAATACGCAATTAAAAGAGCGTGCGTGCAATTTTTGAAATACTTCCTTATCCATGGGTGTATAGGACATCTATAGAACAGGCTGGCGGGTTAAATGCATCGATTTTGCACCTAATTGCAAGGCAGCCATAACCTAGTGGAGATATCAACGGACTGCCATGCAGAGGGTATCGGGTTCGAATCCACGGCGCGCACCACTGACTTTTCGGAGTTATGTGCGTATTGAATTGTTAATTATCGCTTGTCTCGTGCCTCGGTGAGCACTTTAAGTCGCCGATTCCGGCTGTCATGAAGACCTTTGACAGTTGTTATAAGGCGTCAGTACCTCTAAAAATAAATCAGATTATTTTTACTACTACTAGTCTAAACCATGGAATATTGCTATCCCTTCGGGTTGCCGAGGTCAGACAGGCAGTCGCTCCGTGAAAAAGCTAATATGCCGCCAAATCCGGTTAGACTAGAAAGCGGACCCCAGGTTGAGACTGGGATAACGCTAGGAGGATGATACAAACATTTTATGCTAACTTTGAGCGTCAATATATCCTGAACCAGTTATTTCCAGGTACCGAAGTAAAGAATGTTCGTAATGATTGGTACAATATGGGGTTTCAGTTTTCGTTCTTTACACCCTGTATATATTACAATGTAATGTATTAAATGATTAGATACATTATACAAGTGCAAGTTGGCAGACTTCATATGTCTTTCGAGAATTTATTGGAGAACTTCCAGACTTTTATTTTCTTCAAGATGTTTTCCGTCATCGGTTAATCAGCGCATAACTTCGAAATGTCCTTGGTGCGCATCTCATAAATAAAGTTACTGCGTAGCAGTCTGTTGGTCGCTGATCGCTGAGGTGTAATAATTTATAAAAATTATGCAAATGTCCATTCCGCTAAAAGCAGCGATACCCTAGTGGAGAGACCGACAGACTGCTACGTAGAGGGTCCGGGTTCAAATCCACGGCGCGCACCTATGACTTTTCGGAGTTATGTGCGTATTAAATTTTTAATTATCGCTTCCTAAACGGTGAAGGAAAACACCGTAAGGAAACCTCTGAGAGTTCTCCATAATGTTCTCGAAAGACATGTGAAGTCTGCCAACCCGCACTTGGCCAGCGTGGTGGACTATGGCCTTACCCTTCTCATAATTGGAAGAGGCCCGTGCCTAGTAGTGGGACAGTATAAAGGGCTGATGATGATGACGTTCCGCTCATGAAAATGTCAAAAAAATATCAAAACTAGGTCACATTTTGGTGTCTAGATCTACCATGACTGAAGCTTTTCACTTTACTCTTGCTTTAATGCTGTCACACGGAACTTTATTCGTATTGGAACAATGGCTTTAGTGATGTAAATTCAGCATATTTTGAGTACCCTACATCAACATTTCCTTTCAGTGCAATGCAGCTGGTGTCATTAATGGCAATATTGTGTAGACACGAAGTTATCAAAAAGTCCACCTAGTAGAGCATTTTGTTACTTGAGTTTGACTAACTTTTATCTCATTTGCGTGACTGCTTGATTCAGATGTGAGAAATCGATATACGAGGACTGTGTGCGTCAACAAAGATCTAAGAAATAAATGAAATACCACAAGAGTTTAAGTCCTTTTGTGTAAAAAGGCATAATTATTACTCATATACATAATGGGTTTATAGTATATACGTTCAGACGTCGTGGTCAAGTAAATGTGAATAAGAAAAATGCACATAAATTTAGTCTTCGTAATAAAGATGTAATTTCAATGTAATGTAGTCGCTGAATACTTAACTTCATTAAATATTGATGAAACGAATTTAATCAATGGCGCGTCACTCGCAAACTTATTCTGTAGTTGCGGTTGGAGACGAAAAAATAATATATCATCTGTCAAATGAGGAGGCACCTTTCAGCCATGAAGGGCGCTGACTGATCGTCGGCTTACATAAAATATATTATGCAAAAAAGTGATAAAATATGAAACGATTTATGCGAATCGCACAAGCTCCGTCGAATTTACATAATCACCGTTCGCACAGGCCTCAAACAAAATGAAATACGTGTTCTCAAAAACAATAAAAATACAAGTCGAACCAAGTTTTAACTGTTCAACGGAACGTGGCACCTGATTACTCACTGACAAATTGTATTGACAGCAACGTTTAAATATACCCTCTTGGGATTTTAAATACGTAGATGACCAAGCTGTGCTCGGAACTTTTTTTGGTAAATCGTGTTTTCTTAAAATGAAACCTAGCAAGATCAATTTATCGCTTCGAAACCCTCTGCATACTAATTATCATGAAAATCGTTGAAGACGTTTCCGAGATCCGGATTATATATATATACACAAGAATTCCTCATTTTAAGGGATTATGTTTTATTCTTATATAAGCTGAATGTGTTCGTGTGGTGACGGATTAAGAATACGGAATGTCACCACCCCATATCGTCCCATGGGTGTCGTAAGAGCCGACAGAAGGAGCATATTATGCAGAGAACACCACTGTAAGAGAAGGAAAACTTGATACAAACCCTATACCAACCCGTTTGGCCAGCGTGGTATAGTAGGCCAATTCCTCCTTTCAAAAGAGAGGACCAGCAGTGGACTGTTAAGGGCTGATGACGAAGCTGAATGTAGAAGTTGACGTGTCCTCTACTTATTACACAAGATAATACATGTTTGACGACAGAGGCAAACGCTCTAACTGTCTACCTATTAGAACCAGTACAGCAGTACTGGACTGTCCAACCTGTAGTTGCTTGAAAGCAACAGTAACCCCTTGTCTAATGGTGCTGATAGATTTGAGCAATTGCCGTTTTTAAATTTGTCGTACCGAATACCAAAGCCTAACATCGCTACTAATTCACTATCTTTCTAGCGGACGCTCTAATAAGCAATAAGCTCAAAGCAAATTATCTGTCCATTCGCTAGAGTGCTTGCCAGAACGCTCGATAGAATGCTCGCTATATCTCTCTCGTTTGTTTTGTAACATTCGCAGGGGTGCTCATTACAGGTGAATGCTCAAGTGTATCAGCACCATTACGTACATGACATAACTAAAGCCTGATACAGTTGCGCAGACAGCATAAAATAAAAAAGCGTACGTGTTAAATAAATATATTCAAAACAAAACTTAACATGTTATAAAATAAAAACCTTATTACTAGTCCAATGAGAAGTGCCTATGTTTATATGTGTATAAAGAAACTTTTATGGCTTTTATATAGCTTTATTATATTGTTAGGGGAAGGCAAATTATTTTATATCGTTGAAGTACTCAAGCGTGTCTACTTACCGACGTTGCTTTTGTTTTATTTTTTTATGTAAAAATCGATTGTTTACATTTTTGTTTGTATACAGCGTGTTTGTTTTAGTATAATATTTGTTTAAACGTGATATATGGAGTTAAGAGTGATAAAAAATAATGAAATCATAAAATGTTAAAACTGAATACAAGTATAACATATGTAATGAGCGTTACTGTGAAGGCAATAATGTTTAAACGATACATCAAATAATGTAACTACGTTGTCTTACAACAAGCGCTATTTCAATTACGACTTTCACACTGTTTCGTGAGAACCGATATATAATTACACACTTGTTTTCGTGTCTGCTGTCAGAGCCCACGACAATCGTGCCAGTGCTAAAGGCATGACAACCACTTGGGTCACTACAGCTAACTTGCAATAAACATTAACGAATAAAATATAAATAAACACATAGTGTTTGGGAATGCATCAATTGTTTGTTTGTGTTTCGTGTGAGTGTGTGGCCAACTCTAGTGTCGGAGTTTTAAGACCGCCCGAAGGCCTCCGACATAGCCTAACGATTCCTATCCTAACGAGACAAGAACCGGGACCGACAGCTTTACGTGCCCTCCGAAGCACGGTAGTGCTCAGATGTAAATGCCACACTTGGCCACTCATCCAAGAGGTGACCTGTGAAAGCGTTGCTTAACTTTGCCGATCTGTTACCAACGATAAGCCAAGTCTCGCTATGAGCGCTACAATACATCAATAAACCAAAAAGTACAAATAAAAAATAAATAAAAAGACAGCGGCAATGTACTCCTAGGTAAGTAAATTCAAGACCTACACTGAATTAAACGGTTTCACAAAATAAAGGTAATGGAAATTATAAAACCACGCAGGGATCAGCAGGTACAGAAAATAATTTGCAACTTTTTTAACTAGATTTTACCCGCAGTTTCACCTGTATTATTGTGTGAGGATGAGGTTTTATTGTGACAAAATGTAGCTTGTTTTATTTTGGCTTAGGTACTTATAAATTTCATCAAAATCCGTTCACTAGGTTTGCTTGCAAAAGTAACAAAAACATTCTTGCATTCTCACAAACTTTCGAGTTTTTAAAATATTAGTAGGATAATACGGATAAAATCACTATCCTTTAATCCTACTATTTGCTACTCACAGATAGCTGTTATAAAGTTGGGCGTCCTTTACCGTCAAAAAAGAATGATAGCTATTGCAAGTAACTGCTTCTTCAGAACATATCAGCAGAATATCATAATGTAAAGATATCATAATAAGAGATAATCTCTTTAAACACTATATTCTTCGTGCAATTTTTATGCCTTAAATAAAGTAGGAATAAAAAATAGAGCAACCTGTTACTGATTGAGATCTTAGGGCCATAAATGTAACGATGATTGCTACTGATAACGGTAGTAAACGTACGGCCCACACTATCGTAGTATCGCAGAGTAAGTAACCCGACAGCAAAACACTAGTGGGCGTGCAGCTATCAGAATGTTGTAATTATTTTACTGCCGATAGTCGACCTTTCAGACAGCACTAATGGCTTTTAAATTTAGAAGCGTATACGTCCAAACGCTAATGCTTCGATGTAAATGGAACGTGATGCATTTAATCGGATTTTAATCCAGATCTGGGTCGAAAAAGGTTGTTGAATTCAACAAGCGGCAAACGCTCTACTGTCCGTCTAATGGTAATAGGCTGCCGTAATTCGTAAGTGTACTAACTAAAGATCACTTATCACTGGCGTTTTACTAGGATTGGCATCTAGAAAAAGTAACAAAGAGGTATTTAAGAGAGACTTACAAGGAAGGATAACTGGATGCCTAATCAGCCTAGTGGAGATACCAACGGACTACTGTGCAGAGGTATTGGGTTCGAATCCACGCTGTTATTGAATTGTTATAAAATAATTGCTTGCACCGTGCCTCAAAGAGCACGCTAAGCCGTCAGTTCCGGCTGTCATGAGATGAGGATCAGATCTTTGACAGTTTTTATAAGGAGTCAGTATCTCTGAACAAACTGACTCTCAAGCATAGAATAACGCTATCCTTTTGGATTGCGGAGGTCAGACAGGCAGCGGCTCTGTGTCTAATATTCAGTCAGATTTGGTAAGACTAGTAAGCAGACCCCAATTTCCATGTTGCAACTGGGATAACACTAGGAGAATGATGATGTTTAAACTATAAGGATTGAGCTACATCTGTCAGCACAGCATCGCATTTGTTCCACCTGTGCTTCAGCACGCTATAGCGTGCTGACGCGTGCTGCAGCACTCTATAGCGTGCGATCGTATTTGTGTGCTGCGGAATGCGAACGCACGCGTCAGCCTGCTATAGCGTGCTGAAGCATTCCGCCGCGTTCTTTTGACATTTGTATTGGTCACAGTATAGTTTCAAGTTCGAAATGGATATCACAGCTGAAGAGAGAGCAGTAGTAATAGCGTGCATTTTGCAAGAAATGCAAAATAACAAGAGTAAAAAGAAAATAATTCGAAAAATCTATACGGATCGGCACCAGCACGCGGCAGCACATCGCCGCGCGCGCCAGCGTGCGTCAGCACGCGTTCGCACGCGATCGACGGCGTAAGGATGCTATAGCATGCTATAGCGCGCGTAAGCATTCTGACGCGCGCGTCAGCGTTCCGTCGCCTCTCAGCATGCTATCGCATTTTTTCCGTGTTGCCGATCGCCTTTTCGATTCCGCGGCGTGCTGAAGCGTTCCCTCTCTCTTTCTCGCTCTAGTAAAGGACGGTCCTAATTGACAGAAAAGGATAGAGTCATAGAAAAGTGCGATGCGGTGCTGATAGGTGTAGGTCGACCCTAAAGCGAATCGCGGAGTCCCGGGCGAAAGTCTAAGGATGCAACCGATAAAAAAATGTTACTTAGTAGTTGGATAAAATATGTTTATGAATATATTAAATATGATATGTATGCACATGTTGCATACGTGCATACCTATAGTTTATAGCTTCAAATAAATATGAATTTGTATTAAACGAATTGAATCACATTAATTTAAAGTGCAGTAATAATAGTACTTGCTAAACGTACGTTATTAAACACAATATGCGATGAGATAAATATTATTTAGTAATAAATTGTTGATTTATTGGAGCACAAATAAAATTATACACCAAAGACAACAATTGTGCAGACAGATACATATTTATTTATTTAATTTGCATATTACACACATAATTATGTTTGTCAATGTAACAAAATGTTTGTACAAATTTTACAGATGTGATATATTGATATTAATATTGTGATATTTCAAATGGCTATTAATTTGGTAGCGCGGCGAAAAGCCGGTCGTATAGTAATGGGACTTACACAGCATTCACTTCACTTTAAAGTCGAGCTTGGTGGAGAAAGTATGCGTGAGTGCCGAAGGAACTTGTACCTGCGCAACAACTCTGGTCTCAAATTCCCTTAGTTGTGGGGTCACTAGAATCCACCACTGTGTTTTGAGGCATAAGCGAGCACGCTTGAATTCGGTTTTCTTAATCCTTTCCTTGGCAGAGAAAAAAAAGATTGAGAAATAGATAGAAAATATTTTTTATACAACCTAATGTTTATAACCCACAGATGCCTAGAAAAATCGAAAAAAAAATCTTATGCAGGTAGTTTAAAAAACCACATGTATATTGTGGGATACATTGCCAAGAGGCCTTAAAAATATATAACGATTTCAATGTATGTCTACATATACACTGCCAAGTTTGATATTATTTAGCTCTAGAATCATTATGTTAAAACAAAAAGGAATAAAATATGGATTTTCATATATAAACAGTATATTTTATTAAAATATAAGTTGACTAACATAAATAGAACTTCTTTCGTAACAAAAATAACAAAATTTTCTTAGGTATGTGTGTTATAATATTGTAAAAGCAATTTCTATCTTGTAGTAAGCATAGTCTTAAACCGCATTTCATACATGTGACTGTGGTCTGTCCTTGTACGCAAAGCTTGCAGCGACTCTTGGAGCCAGATGAAGTGAAATAATTATATCCATCAAATCTAACATCTGTAGTCGGCCTGGCAGTACAAGGTATCGTTTTCTTGGTACTCGTGGCTTAGAATTTGATTGATTTATTGGTTGTGGTGTGTCCCAGAATTTCTTTCCCTTTTCAGGCTCAGTTGCTTGCAATTATTCGTGTGTCAAGTCCCCGATTTAAAATTTAGCTCAACACCGGGTTTGTACTACATATATGTACTATTTGTACCCGAAACGAGACATTTAAACCTCTGAATGTAATGAAAATACCTTAAGATGTCGCTGGACCCGCCACTTTGACTGTCAAAGTGGCAGGACAATTTCAAACCGCTACACAGGGCCAGGCAATTTACACCCGAAGACTTAGTACTACATATGTATGTACCTGTTTATACTCAATTTTCAATACAATTTTAAGTGCCATAGTGAAGTTGGGTAATTAAAACATTAGTCCCGCCAATTTGATGATTTCTTTTATCGCTGAATTCATATGAAACTCGTAAGAAATCGGGCAAATTCAAGTACATGAACTTGTGCAATTTTCACATTCTTAAACTAAGTCTTCTTTCTCTTAGCGTTATCCCAGTTTCAGTCTGGGGTCCGCTTTCTAGTCTAACCGGATTTGGCTGAATATTAGCTTTTCCACGGAGCGACTGCCTGTCTGACCTCCGCAACCCGAAGGGATAGCGATATTCCATGGTTTAGACTAGTGTCAGTTTATTTAGAAGGTACTGACGCCCTGTAACGGCTGTCAAAGATCTTCATGACAACCGGGACCGACGGCTTAACGTGCTCTCCGAGGCACGGGACAAGCGATAATTAACAATTCAATACGCACATAACTCCGAAAAGTCATTGGTGCGCGCCGTGGATTCGAACCTGATATTCTCTGCATGGCAGTCTGTTGGTATATCCACTCGGCTATCGCTGCCTAACTAAGTACTTACCTTAAAAAAAATATAGTGATATTTTCTACATGGCTGGCATTAGGTGGCGAGCAAGTGAGAAATGGCAGCTCAATTTTTATAAATTATGTTTACACTTTTCTTTCAAATTAACAACATTTTAGCACTTAAAATGCAAGGTTAGGGAGTACGTTAGGTCTCTTGCTGTGATAAAAATTGAGGTATGCGATGTGCGACGGTGGAATAGATGAAAGTAGAGAATCTTGAGCAGAAGAGTCCTTGGAATAGGTGTCAGTAGTTAATTGTGCTGATTCCGAAGGACAGGAACCTGTTCTTGTTTGCGCGACAAGGATACATTCATTATCAGAAAGTACGTGAAGATTTTCAAGTGAAGAGGGAAGCGAGGGATCCGGTGAAGATGCGTTATTAAAATGCGTTTGAAAAGTAATATTAACAAATTCACAATCAGACTCCAAACTTTCTTGACCATTTGATAATTGATTGGGTTCTGGCACCAAAGCAATAATTTGTCTAGCTCTCGAAAGCATATGCAGTTTTTGTACCTATAAATAACAGAAAAAACGGTAAACTTTTGGAAGTGTAATAGGCTTGGCAGTGTGCACTTACAGATACAAGAAGATTTTGTATTCATTGTTAGAGAAGTTGGCAGTGTGCACCATGGGATACATCCCTAGTAAACATAAAACTGTTGGGTACTTATGCCCGCGGATCCACCTACGTAAGTTTTGGTTATCGCGATAAGGTGAGTCTATGTACCTACTATGCTAGTAAAAGCTACAAAAGTGAAAATTTTCATCAGTTTTTGCTTGAAAGAGTACCTAACAATCCATTCATCCTCACAAACTTTTAGGCTTATAAAGTAGTAAGACTGTGCTGCTTTTCCACTTTCAGTTAAACAATTAATTATTTGTTTAATGTGCTAATAAACTCGTGTCAAAGCTATTCAGCCTCTGATATCGTTTAATAGCCTAAATGGTCGTCGTGATTTATTTGAGGTTAAAGACTATTGACAGAAGCGACCTTGGTCATCCTCAATGGCTGAAATCGACGGCCCACTATCACTCAGTGTGGTGCTTTCGAGAACTTTCGATTTGAGATCTAAATTAGCGTTCTAATTATATTTTGTAGGGTCGTGTCACAGATGTTCAGCGCTCAGTAGCGAGACTTAGTCGCTTATGTGATACTTAAGCGATAAACTATTGTTGATGATAATGTAACACAAAAGGAGATGTTAGTATTAGTTTTAAGATGTGCACATAAGAGATGATTGGATATAAACAGTGACATGTTTGAATGCCGCTCTGCAATCAGATACTCCTGTTAAAACAGCCAATTGAATCTGAGACCTTACGTTCCCCAAGCGTAACCGTCGGCTAAACGAGACCATCTTTATAATTGTAGTAGAATTATTCCATTTTATGCAGTTCATACAAAGGTCGCACTTAGCCTACGCTGCGAGTACTTCACAAACTCAACCGAGTGCACTCCTAGTACATGCTGAGCCTTTGCAGTGTGACGTCGTGCCCCTCCGTCTGAACTGTGACGTCGAACGAAAGTGGGAGCGCCTCTGCCCGCGCGCCCCCGCACGCCATATATAAGCGTGCGACGCTGTTCAATCGCCCCTCTGCTCCAGCTCACGGCCATCAGTTAAGTCGTCTTCCTATCAAGACCCTGGCCTTCGGAACACCAGTGAACACCAGTGAACACCAGCTATACTTGTCGGACCACGCCCTGAATTTACTCATGTTCTCAATTAGTAAAAGTATTAGTATTAAAGTAGCTGCATTGTATCTACCTATATAGGCAATTATATTGTGAAGTGTACTATTCCAAAAGTGTTTTCATTTGTAAGTAAAACCTGATTTTCTTCCTTTTTTTGATCGGCGAGTGATTGAGTCTGGCTCACCACCTACAAACCAATCACCCGTATGACATTGGCGCCCAATAGGATTTCTTTTTTATAGCTAAATTGGTGTTCCGAAGGTGAGTGGTATTTTTTCTGTATTTTTATATATTTTTGTGTATTTTTATATATTTTAATGGTTAAATACGTCCAGGAGTAACCTACAATTTTTTCTTGTCAGCCACAAGCTGCTTAATTGTATTTTCTAACTAATTATATGTCTAATTGAACTATTTGCTAGATAAATTGCATCGCGCAATGTTATCAAACGTAATTACCTATTTTATCCTCGGCCGCTTGGCGTACGAGCGACGCCGCGCCGCGCCGGCTCAACGAAGCCACGTGTTTTATCTACCTACAATTTCAATTTCTCTTGGACGCATTTTACATTTTACTACATTCTCTTCCTATAATACGCAATTACGCACTTTATTTTCTTTCACTAGTAGGCATGTGTGTAATTTTAGTGATCATTGCAGTGTAATTTATTATAATTTTTTTTGCCATTATTCTTCATGGGTTCGTTTCTCTGTTATATTTTGTCTCATGCGATTGTGTAAATTAAACTGTAAAATAGCTTTAAAGAAGTTTTTAAAGACTTTACTAAACTCTTTCTTAAATAATTGCTTTATACAAATAACTTTGCTCAAAATCTCGCTTATTTATATCATTAATGAAGGTACATAAATAATAAATAACTAAATAATTTACTTGTAAAAGTAATAAATCAATTAATTAACCTCTAAAGTTAATTTTCTTTTTCATTCTATTGCTGTTGGTTTGCTGAGTTGGTAGCTTTGGGAAAGGCTATTCTATTCTAACCTCTGCTAGCCTTTGATGGGTTGTTGTCTGGCCTTTGATCGGGTGTTTTATTTTCTACTGTTTTTAGCAGATAATTCTGAGTGCTTGGTAGTCCACGCGGCGTCTACTAGCAGTGTGTTGACCCTATTTGGTATGTGAGATCTGTACGGATGCTACTAAATGCATATGGATGCTGCTAAATGTGCATGAATGCTTTTTGCTGTCGGATTCCGATGGTGCTCTGTTTTGCCGTTTATAAAATGGTCTCCTTCTCTTGCTAAATGGGAGAAGATTGGGTGCTGTTTGCTACCTGATTCTGATGATGTATGTGCTCTGTTTTGCCATTTTCTAATGGTACTTTTGCTCTTGCTAAACAAGAGATGAATGGTATATTTCACTGTTCTTCTTGCTGTGAAGAACGGGCATTGTCGGGTTAAAAGTGTTATGGAGTCTGTTGTTTATACCGACAACGCCTCTTTAAAACGTTGGAGTTTTAACTTTGAATTACCGCGGTGGCTAGACCGCGGGGTTGCGTCGATTTATCGATGATTTTTGTTGTCTTTTAGTGTTTTTACCTGATATTTTTGTTCTATACCTGTTTTCACTACAATACTAACGTGGTGAAGACTCGTTCTTAAAATGTTCAAGTTCTACTAACGATTCTTGGCATTTCATTTTAAACTATCAAGTTCCGACTAAAGGTTTTTGGTGTTTAAAAGGGTTCCTAGGTAACCCTACTTATGTTGTTGTCTATCAGGTAATAACAATAAATTGTGTGATTTAATAAACAAAAAAATGTGTGTTTAAAAAAAAAGTGGGTTAAGTCGTTTTATATAAGATTTTAACCCACACTTACTAAATAATTTTAGCGTATGATGGTCATTCTGTCTGACCTTAGTGTATATAATAATATAATGTGTATATGTTTATAATTTTTTTTTTGGGTCACTACTGGAGAACCCTATCTTTTGCCCACTGTTGGTCAACTCTTTGTGTTATAGGTATTATTCTAACGCGTTGCGCGTAATCACTAATTGCCAGGTGTCGGGCATTCGTTGTAAAATACCTACATAAACTCGTGCGATGAGTTATCATTATCACTCTTAAATACCTTCACAATATAAATGCCTATTTGTTGTTTTAAAATGTTTGTTGAACATACATAAATACCTACATAAAGTTTAATAACAAAGTGACAAATTAAAATGTGTTGCTTTTTTTGTGCATGTTACTACATCCACAATCTATCTTATAATAAACAATGTTTATATTTTTTGGCACTAATTTTAAAATCTAATGTTGAAATAAAATGATCTAAATATAAATTATACGCCATTGTTTACCTACGCCTCACATTGTTCATAAACTCAATTGAAGGATATTTTGGTTCTCAGTATATTGACTTGGAATTCAATTCTAATATGGTGCATGAGCCATGTGAAGTTAATGCCGCATCGTTGAACTATTTATCTTCTATTTTCGAGAAGGTACACTCAGCTCTGTTGTCGGCTCATCAACGCAATTGTTTATTTTATAATCTTCGAAGTAAACCGGCAGAATTCTTCAAAACTAAATGTTATGAATGTTAAACCACTTGGTGAATGGCATATAAAAGATTTAAAGTAAAAATACCTACATATAATTACGTAAAATAAAAAAAGAATACTTATAACTTATACATTGTTTATTTTGACGTGACAACGTCTTATAAATTGGTTTGCCGGGTGACACTTCAAGAAACTGCGTTACGCTCCGCTCACGTTATGCGCTCACAATGAGAGCGAGTGAGAGGCACGCGTCCCGCCTAAGAGCGAGAGAGACAGACATAAAAAGTGAAAGGCACGCGTCTTTCATCCTTCTTCCTACTATACGAATGAATATTCACATTAAAATTATTTTACCACTCAATGTCGTTGTCACGTAAAACTTTCGCCCGTATACCGACTTTACAGGCAACCAATTTTTCCAAACTAATGTTCTCTAATTATTTATGTTACCGTTTGTAGTAGTGTCTACTATAAATTAATATTTTTTGTTGTGGGTAGCTAAAATTTTTTTCTCGTAAAATACTATTTTTTTTAATTGCTGCATAATTATGTACCCAAATGTTGTGGAACATTGTTTTAAAAAAAAAAAATTACTATAAACTAAATATATTGGTTTTTTTACCCTGTGGATCAGTGGTTAAAAGGTCACTGTCAGCCGAGTATACAAGTTCGATTCTCGTTTGTGGTCTTTTCTGGAAGTTTATTTATTTTAATGTCTACTTTGTTGGCGTATTATTTTTTTCGCTGTGCTTTGTTCTGAAGTTTTTTTTATTGTTGTTGTTCATAATTTTGTATCGATTTTATAATCGAATTGTTATTATAGGTACTTTCATAAAATAATATTGTGTGTGATTGACCGGGCGTCGCAAACTCGGAACAGTCAAATAGTACTTATCTAATTAAAATATATCTAGTTTGTTATTGCGATGCACACGCGCTCACTCAGTGACGCGCTGGTAGATAGATACCGAACTTATGATTCATCATTGTTTACTTTAATAGTGTGTTCATTCATCTTGGACAATCGTGGTCTTTGTAATTAAATTGAGCAAAATAATTATGTATTTTGTTGTTCTTTTGTAATTCAGTAGTCAGTTTGTAGTCTGCAACTTGAATTTATTTTCGTTTAACCTTTGTATAAATTCTGTTTGTTATACCTAACTATGACTTAGTATTTTGTTTATCTAGTGGTCAAGGTGCCGAACCCAAGAATAATAATTCGTAGGGCTAGACGTAACTTCTCTTACCTGTAACTCATTCTTAATGACGTCCCTTTGATCTCGTGTATTACCCTAAGCGCTTCACGCCTTTAATGATTGTCTCTCATATTCTGTTGTTATGTTATGGCCTAAGCACTTATGTAGTGTGTGGCGGCTTTATGGATGACGGGTGTGTTAGTTTATCAAAGGGCAGTTGTTGCGTGCGTATTGTGGGTAATATATTATATTTATAGCTAATGTAATTATGTAAGTTTGGTTGTTTACTTAAAATACTGACACCACTTCCACTACTTGATTACAGGTAATCCTCAACTAGCTGCTAGCCCAGAGAATTTTCCCTAGGAAAAATTCTGCCCTAATGAGGGGGGTGTGTGACGTCGTGCCCCTCCGTCTGAACTGTGACGTCGAACGAAAGTGGGAGCGCCTCTGCCCGCGCGCCCCCGCACGCCATATATAAGCGTGCGACGCTGTTCAATCGCCCCTCTGCTCCAGCTCACGGCCATCAGTTAAGTCGTCTTCCTATCAAGACCCTGGCCTTCGGAACACCAGTGAACACCAGTGAACACCAGCTATACTTGTCGGACCACGCCCTGAATTTACTCATGTTCTCAATTAGTAAAAGTATTAGTATTAAAGTAGCTGCATTGTATCTACCTATATAGGCAATTATATTGTGAAGTGTACTATTCTAAAAGTGTTTTCATTTGTAAGTAAAACCTGATTTTCTTCCTTTTTTTGATCGGCGAGTGATTGAGTCTGGCTCACCACCTACAAACCAATCACCCGTATGACAGCAGATCAACTTTTAAGTGCTGACGCTTTGTAAGTAGTTTGTTCGTATCAAGATCGGGAAACTTTCGACTGAATACTTTGATATACGTATAATTATTAATCAACATGTTTCTCGCTTTGCTGGCTGAACAAAGGGCATATTTTTCTGAAACCCGCTTTCATTATACGATTCTTTGAATTGAATTCATTGCATGTTTTCATTGAATGTGTTCATGTTTAGATTGCATCAAACCAATGCACTTCAAACAAAGAGAATGTATTAAATGTTTATTTTTAAAGATCTTTGAATGCAGTTATTTCAGTTCGGTCTCACGCATAATTTAGTTCAACGATCGATCGTTTGTTTTTTATAGACGTAGTACGTCAATCTGTTGAACGTCTTTTGAGTGCACAGAGCAATGGTTTAGGTCATTACAAAACTACTCAGCGTCGTTTTGGGTTATATCTCCACAAGGTATATACATGCTTACATATTTTCTATGTTCATTGTTTCATGTTTGCAATGTCTCAGAGCTAAGAAATTTGAAATAAAACGTCGTGCTTTAGGAAGAATATAAATGGAAATAAAGAAATGCTTCGCCTTTAGTAAATGGTCTTGAATTAAGAACGTTCGTCGTGTGTGTCACTGTTATATGGGCTGATATGGGCTGTGTTCTTAATTATTTTATCACAACAACGCTCGCCATCGGCGGCAGGCTAATCCTCACACGTAACAAATAAACTGATCACGTACAAGGCCGTTTGCAAGGAATTATCTTGACGCGAAAGTTTTGCTTGTGAAATGACCCTTTTGACCAGGCTTTCTCTAGTGATTACGTTATGGAATTCTTTAAGGTAAGCTGAATAGAAGCAAACCATATACGATTTTTTTAATCTTAGGATTAAAAGAAAATGTCTGTCTATCACAAAAATCGTCTTATGAAAATAATAAACTGAAAATACAATGACAAGTGATTTCAAAGATAGATTGTATTATTGAACACAATACAAAAAGGGAACGTGTAGCTGTAGCTCTGTTGATAGAAAGTACCTAGACTTAAAACAAAAACTTAGGATTACGTTGTACTTGGGTACGTATTATTCTTTAGTTGGTGATTTGTACTTGTGTCAACATATTATGAAGAACCCCTCAATATACTTACCAAATAAAATACGTATACATTCTCATTAGGTATAAACTGTGGACAGTGTGTACTAAGACCACAGATCTCAGACTGATTCACTGTGCTGAGTTTTTTTTTCCTTCACCACTTATGTTTCTGATACCGCTCTGACGGCTCGACGCAGCTAAGCTCCACATCTTCCTCTCAGCTTAGGTCGAAAATCTGCAGTAAGTAATACCACAGTCACAGAAATATCTATGCATATCACAAAGTATGGTCTAGTACTAAATTCAACCTGTAATAATTGAAACGTTAGCAAAGAAAAATTAAAGTATTTGAATTATAATGTACTAAATAATTAGCATTTTTCCGAATCGCGAACAAAACACAAACAAAAAGAGATTTGAGACTAAGCACACAAAATTTATTGCGAGGTAACTGCTTAAATCACTTCACCGTGCAGTCTTTTTAGAACAGTAGAAGTTGTGCAATAAAATAAAAGTAGTTATCAAGTACCAGCACTAAGAATTGAATAATGATGTTGCGCCGTTTCGCGTGACTGAAGCTCTCGCATTTTTCCACTTTTACTTGTCTCTATTGAAATTAAAATATTTGAGTAATTCATCCAAAGTCTTACCTAATTACAAGTCGTTAGGAGTGAACGCCGATGTTTCTGATTAATGAAGATTGATTGCTCCAATCTGATAATATCATGACTTACGTTTCGCGAATGAACAAATGCAAGCCGCACGATTATACTGGGTTTATTTTTCTTCTGTATTTATTTGTGGGCGCAGCCGTATTTCAGAGTTTATCGGATAACTCGAAGGGCTGACTGCCACTTGATAAAAATAATTACTCTCCCTTTAAACATGTGGTAGCGCCATCTAACCTTTCCCTTGCTAGTTAATTATGTCAACGTCAATGGTTCGTCGCTGCTCGGCCAATCCAAGCGATCCTTTTCATGAATCCCCTCCCAAAACGCCTCGCTATTGGCCGCCCTGCTCAACGGCGACGAAGAAATAATGGAAGATTCGAGACGCGCCGAACTCATGTCCGTCGTATAACGCAAACCGCACCGCCATATTTTTTACCGCTCCCGCTTATACCAAAACCTAACAAAACCGCCCGCGAGTGAAAGTGATTTGTGAAGTGTAGTGATTCAAGCAGCTTCAGGATTCCCGAAGACACCAAGAGACTGCCCTTCTGAGAAGAAGAAGACTGCCGAGCAAGGTAAGAGGCTCCTATCCACAACACCCTTTCACTTCCTAATTTCCTAGTCGATAAGAACCGCCATCCTACAGTCCACAATATTAATAGTTTTCCCAAATCGACTAGGAACATTCGGTTCGCCGAAACATTTTTTGGTCCTTCGAGCCGGATTCATTTACGTTTTATACGTAAAACCTCGTTATATCTATATACCTAGAAAGTTATAGCACCTAGCTATACTCCTAGTCCATTCACATAACCGTCACATGGTTGTTTTCACACGCATCAGTAGGTAATATCCTTTTATGTAGCTACCTACTTACCCAATTATTATTTCTGGAACTATCATAGTTGTCTTGTAAATCTCATATTTCAAGCAAAGTGAAAGTATTTTTCATGTCCACGTTTAGCTTGTTTTTCTCAAGTTGTGTTATTGATATTTAAAAATTAGATATCGCAAGAAACAATTATACCCAAAATTTAAACAAGTATATTATATTTCCAGCATGCTTTTTCTATGGTCGTTGGCTGTACAAAAACACCCAACACGTCAACAGACGATTATTTTAAACCATGGATTCAAGAATATGAACACACTTTGATCTCCAAAGTAATCAAAAACATACATGTGAACTAACATCCCATGGACTGGCACTAGTAAAATGATCCGGTACAATCTCACCTCCATTTCTGTAATGGACTCCAGATTAATAGCAACTGGACCTTATAGGTTAGGTAACAAAATGGATCTCGAATTGTATGGACATAAATATTATAGTTATTTAGAGTTATAGTGATACGGGCTTTAGCGGCAGTTTACTGTTAACATTTTCCAGAAAAATCTAGGAGTAAATTCTCTATTATAGAGAACTTGGGATTTTAGTCGTTTTCATCTTTATTTTAAAGACTGTACTTATTTCCTATAGTAAAAGTGAGTAATTTTCGTTGTTCTATAAAACAAAAACATATTATTACATACGTTCTAAGCTGCTAATCAATTGAAATTAAACTACAGTTTAACCCTAGAATACTAATCATCGCCTGAGAGGCCGCGTTCGGTTGATTTTTAAGAATATTTTTAAATTACATCTCTGTATTGCGGGATGCGTTCGCGCCAATACAGTGCACCCCGTGACAAAGTGGAGAGTGGTCACGGGTTCAGCGGGGAATACGCAGATATCGAGTTATTGACCTCACGTTCGCCTGGGAGGCGATCATTAGTATTAAAGGTAAGTGTTTTTACCAATCCCGTTTCTTAGTTTTTTGCAATTATCTCTTTATTAATTTGTTTGATTTAACTGAGAATTGATTATTTTGTTTCATAGATAAATCTCGATGAGAACCAGATAAAAAATATTTGGAGAACGAAGAATTGGACAGTGAAACTGAAGATTACGTTGAGGATAACGATTCAGACGACAGTGTGGCTAATCCTTCGTGCCAGCTTGAAGATTATCTTCAATATATTGCGCCGAACAATCTGGATTTAGCTCCTCTTATATCTCAAATACAAGCAAGCACAAGCGCTGAGTTAGAAGCCGCTCTACAAACTCAATCTCGATCCAAACTGCTGTAATTTTGATAGCAAAATATAATCTGATTTTAATTTACTGCCAAGCCAAATATCTTATAATTACAATGGTAATTTTACTTGTATGTGATATAAAATTTAAAAAATACTTAATTTAGATACTAAATTAGAGGCCATATTATATGACTTTTTATTTTATATTATTATTTTATTTTATTTTATTTTCAAGTTTAGAAAGCTTACAGCTAGTTAATAGTACATGTAAAATTATCTATGTTTAAGCTACGGCCAATTACAAGCTTTCACATTTAGTATTTGTGTATAAAAATAAGTTAACAGTAAAACTACTACTTCGCTATACAACATGAAATAATTACCTATTATTATTCTGAAGACTGTTCAAACAAGGGTTACGTTAGACTTAAGGTTGATTTTAAGACTGAAATTATAATTATAAAGAAGATGTGCCATTGCAGTTTAAGAAACAAGGTCTTTCTTCATTTTATTGTTAAATTTAAAACAATTTTTAATTGAAAAGTTTTTCTGAAATCTTGTATAATTTATGAAGTAGGCTCCCGAACGATCATTAGTATTAAGCAGTAAAAAATAAGATTAGTACTCGAGGGTTAAGGATCGCGATATATTGGTTTTACTGAGATTACATTTAAACCGAATGATCTGGAATCTACATTAATTATCCCAATAAATTAATAGATGCTTCTAGTATGAAAGATTATTTCTAATATTATCTCTAATATATGGTTCAATAGATTAATTAGTCTCAATTCTTATCTAAAAGGATTTAATTCACACGTTTATTATATCAAATTATTCCCTCACCCGTTGAACGTAAAACTGCTTATGTTGGTAGTATCTTGAAAAAGGTGTAATCACGCTAAGGAATCTATTTACTTTAGAATTAGTTTAATTATGTGTTTGAGCAATCTCAGTTCGGGTCCAGAAGTCTCTATGGACTTACGTTTTTTCCTGTCTGGCAACGCGACGGTCCGGATGAAAACGTCGTCTCATTATTCACTGTCACCTTCAAACTTTACACTGTCTTCTGAGTATTGTATTCAGTGCTCTGCTGATATTGCTCTGCCTTTGATATAATAAAGCTGTTTTATTCACTCTTCAACTAAGAGATTACCCAAGTAATTCCTTATATTATTACGAGGGTACATTTTATAATATCATTATTATGAGAGTACATTTATATTTCGAATACCTAATAGATTTCAAACCAAAACCTATAGAAAAATACACTTTCCATTTAAAAGGACACCAAAGTTACTTAGACTTAGATTCTTATAATAAAATAATAATAATAATAATAAATATGTTTATTTCCAAAAGAATTACAGATCATATTTTTAGAGATTTAACAAACATCCGGTGATATGAATTTTAGTACAGTTAATGGTGGTAAGCAGTAATTTAAGTTAAATGGCCATTTCATTTTATCTTAGGCCTCCCCCACATTAGGCACGCTCGTTCCCCGGGCGTGTAAGTAGAGCGAGCGCCGCGCGCGCGACGCGAGCGCGCTGCGTAAGCGTCGCGTGTTGCCGGCGTGAGACGTGTGTGCAGCGAGCGTGCGGCGCGCACGAGGCGCTCGCCTTGACGTTTAACCCCCTTCAAGTAGCGGGCGGCGGGAATAGCGCGCGGAGAGGTAAGAACGCGACTCGAGCGCCCCGTGCGCATGCGCGCCGCTTGCACTTTTCACACACGCCGCAGGGCAGCAAAACGCAGCGCGCTCGCGACGCGCGCGCGTCGCCCGCGCTACTCACACGCCCGAGAATCGCGCACACCTAATGTAGGGGTCAGCCTTATATTTTTTTATTGGTGTAAGTAACTCAACTCTAGGTACCAACTCTATACCTAATCTAGATAGGTGTTGTACAAATATGTATGAAGTATACATATTTGTACATTGTCTATCCAGTGATATGTATGTATATAGAACAATATATCTCTTAAAAAAAGCATTATCTTCGTACAATATAAATCTCATATGCTTCACACAGAAAAGATACGCTGTTAATCATACTTGATTAAATACGAAATAAGTAATACCTAGATCTAGATGTGTAACATTTACTTATTTGTTCAGTGAAAACGTTGTTATTACTTAATTCGTGTACCAATGGTAGTTGTTACTTCTAAATGTGTCCAATAAAAGCCCGAAATTACTAGGGCCTCTATAAATGTTCTACCTATTCACAAGTCACTTGACAACTGACACGAGTCGTGGCCATTTGCAGTGAATAACAAATAGAAAATACGCATATATACAACAATATTATTATACACACAATATAATTTACATAGTAATATAAATTACAACTGTTTGCAATTGTTATATAACTACAACTTTTAAAAACATCTTTAGAGTGCTTTAATAAAGTTTATCAGAAAAGTTGCACAATAATAGTATTTTATATATATGCAAATATATATATTCGGTAGTTCAATATCACATAGGTAATCAAAGAATTCAAGTAGAAACATCGATTTATATTAATATAGCAACGATTATTTTGCTGAAAAAATTTGATAATTACATATAGAAAACATATTCATTTTGTTACTCATTGAAGAAAAACGATAGTTACAACCACTGATAGTCTATTTTATTAACAGTATTTATAATTTTCCACGCCTTTTTCCAGCAAATTACTCTCATGAATTAAACAACACATCTGCAGTAAAATACTTAACTATATTTTATCTTTACAGCAAATAAACCTGAGGAAACCTCAGAGTGTTGGTACGTCTAGAAAAATATATAGCTCCGGTGGAGCAGCGCTGAGAAATACTAATAAAAGTTTATTACACTATGACTATTTCAAAAGAAACTCTTGGTGGAGGCATTAACTCTTAGTTAAAAATGTTGCAAAACGCAACACTATTTGTCTCAGCGACTTTGCGTCACAGACGATAATTTCACGTTGAGAAATCCCGCACCACCTCTTTGTCACATTTTGCGAAGAAAAAGTATCCTCCTTTTATTCATTTTGTCGTTTGCTTTTTGCTTGAGTAACAACTAGAAATGCGAATGTAGTTTCCGTATAAATCATTTTGAATATTACCTATAATTCTCTCGCTTTACACCGCCAAGGTGTTCTTGAATTTATAACTAAGGTTTTAAGGTACTTTTTTGTTTTATATAAAAATGATACAACATTCACCGATGATACAAAACATATTTTCTTTGAGCTTGCATGAACATTTCTTAGAAACTGAATCAGCGGGTGATAGTAGGTAATAAACTGGTCTGGACTTTCGGGGCCTAAATAGAGATGTGCCGTGAAATGCGGGTTTACCTCTGCACTAGGACATATTTTCTATGTCCTGTATGTACGCAGAATATTATGCAAAATTTCTAATTAGTTACAACGCTTTAGCAGCTTCTCTTACAAACAATTAGCTGAGCTCATTACCCGCCTCAAGTCCAAATATATTTTTGTTTAAGAAAACTTCCTGGAGGGAACGATGTCATATAAATTTTGGCTCAAGCCTTGACGGGGTTTTCTTTAAAAACAAAGCTCGGCGAGTACGGGATTCTTGGAAGCTGCGGATACAATTTTGACTGAATGGCCTCTTAAAAATACACTTCGGAAATGGAACTGTTGGAACAGCAACTCGGCATATTTATTCAGTGTAACGTTCAAAGTGGAAATGATAAAATGTTTAACCGTTTCTAAACACCGTTGGTACCTCATTACTCGGTTTTGTTGGTACAATATACGGGGTGATTAGTTGTCACACTTGAGAGCTTTGTACAGATGACAAACTGATATTTAAACAAGTTAATTAATATCTCTATTTTCGCCGATGTTTGGACCGACTTACTACGTACCAGTGGTGTTCGTAGATGGTGGCGTGAGCTCAGTGCTAAAACAACATAGATAGATTTGATAATTGCATTTTAATGTCGCATCACGAGATTCTGTGTAAAATATTAATCACATACGTAGATGTTTTATCAAAAGCAATACCTACTCATACTAAAACTTTTCAATTCCTATCCCAATGAAGTGAATCCCAAAAGTCATTCCAAAGAAAAATTGTAATTGTAATTATTATTTCAATCAAATTGTTAACTATGCTTAAAATATCAAAATAGGATAAGACGCATAATGACAGCAATATAAATCTACATATATATTTACTGTATGAAGTATTCTGTTGCCAGTTCCGATACAAAAAAATACTCCTGATCTCCCAAAAATTTTCTCTCGAAAATCTTTTTTTCAGTAGCTAATTGGATGAGGCCTATGTCCAGTAGCGAATTGCGAAACGTCGAATGATGACTCTCTCAGATTAATTAATGTCAAATTGTTAACGCTTCTACAAATATTTAAAAAAAAAACTTATAAAACTGTATATTGACATTCAGTCGGACAAGAAATCAAATCTTTTCATAGAATAATCGAATAGAATATTTTTTTTGAAATCACAAGATTGACACAACTAAAACCTTTGAACATAATATCGTATACTTGTCAAGGACATAATGCGATCGTATCTTAGAAAGCTCTTAAATCGTTTATTTATTTCTGTCAATCAATAAACTTACTTTCGTTATTCATTCAATACATTCGGACTAGAGAAAGAAAAGTAATCTCGCGGATTGGGCCCGAACACGCGAAAAAGATATTGGAAGCCATCCGCAAAATAGGAACAACTCGTTTTTATTACCTACGTCAGAGATTATCCCTCACGTATTTAGATATAAAATTTTTGGTTGGAACCTCACGTTTTATATGAATTAACATGCCTTCATTCATAATGCAACATAAAAGATGAAGGCATTTTCATTTTCTTTACATTATATTCGAGTACAAAGATATTCGATGTTGGTAAAATCACGCTCTCAAGTCTGCAATTAGTCAGAGAGTGGTGACGCAACTAATTCTGTCCCGCTGCCCGTTTTCAGTATTACTAGGATTAAGCTTTCTGTGAAGGCAAAGGTAGAGGACTGTGGTATTTCAAGATCTCTTGTACCAAATGCCAAAGCGAGAGAACTACCTGCGGACCTTGAATTCTCAGAAATCACCGTAAAGTGGCAGAATGGTGGTGTTTTGTGAGTGGGAGTGCCAGGGGCCTCTCCTTTTGCTGTGAGTATAGTGAAAGAAGAAAGGGAATCAAAAAGGCTGGGTATCCTAAGGTTGGCAACGCGTCGATGAAATACCATAGAAACTTATAGTATGATATAAAATAAGTTTGATGAAAAGTTGTATCAATTAATAATTGTCTAATCTATAATATGCAATCTAAAATTTAAGTTGTACGTCGAATTATACGAGCGTGTAGGGTTACTTCTAATGGGTGCATTAGTTAAAATAATTCGATAGTGTGTTTTTACGTATTATGACAGTACCGACTTTTTCACCCGTCATTTAAAATCCCATTCTATATAATTATGATCGGGTAGTAAGTACTAGTTTCATAATCATCGTCCTAGCGTTATCCCAGTTGCATCCTAGACTTTTCGCCTTGGAGCCCGGGGTCCGCTTACTAGTCTAACCAGATTTGACAAAACCTCAGCTTTTCTTCAGAGTGACTGTCGTCTGACCGCCGCAATCCAAAGGGATAGATAGCGCTATTATATGGTTTAGACCAGTATCAGTTTATTTGAGAATACTGACTACCCGTAACGACTGTCAAAGATCTTCATGACAGCCGGGACCGACGGTTTAACGTGCTCTCCGAGGCACGGGGCAAGCGATAATAATTAATCATTTAATACGCACTTAACTTCGAAAGTCATTGGTGCGCGCCGTGGATTCGAATATCCACTCGGCTATCGCTTCCTAGAGTAAGTACGAGTATATTCAGATCGAATAACAAAATTACAAAAAAAGAGTGTCAATAAATTGAACTACAATAACTAAAAACATACGGACTCTCGCACGACTCTAAAAAAACATGTTACAAACATATCGACATGACGACCGGTTGGCGCAGCGGGAGTGTAAGCGACTGCTACGCCGAAGGTCGCGGGTTCGATTCCCGCTCAAGTCAAACATTTGTGTGCATGAACATGGATGTTTGTCTTGGTCTGGGTGTTTCTACGAATAATATGTATGTATTTACAAAAAAAAAGTATACATGTATGTTTATCCATTATCTAGTACCTATAACACAAGCTTTGCTTAGCTTGGGACTAGTTGGTGACGTGTGTATGTGGTAGAATATTATTATTATATTATATCCCTTTTTATCATCAATCACAAAAATATAGAAATGAGCATTAAGTAATAAGTTACGATCATAATATCAGCTGGTATGTCGAAAACACTGCTCCAACTTTTTTCTTTTGTAATCTAGGCAATGGCCAGTATAATAAGTCCTAAATGCAAATGATACGGGATCGTTCATAGTCAATTTCAACTCAATATTTTCACTCAACGCTCCATTTGTTTTCATGGAGAAATTTTCTTTGAATTGATAAACGGGTAAAGGGTATTTTCACATTATATTGAGGTCTGAGACATGAAAGACAAGGAAAGAATAGCATAATCTAAAGTTATGTAGGCTTTAAATAAGTACATTATTTTATGTGGGAAACGCGTGTGTTTTGGTCAATATCTATGGGTTATATGTAGTATTCAATATGCAGAGGTGGCGACACTACAACTCTACCGGTTGATAATGTTACGGCATGTTACTTAAAATATATTCAAATGCTTGTACAGTATACAAAATAAATTCGCGGGTCTTAATCGCGTACAATTAATTTATTTAAGGTATAAATACCGATATGTTTCCGACGTTTCGCTCGTCTTGTACCGAGCGTGGTCGCGGAGAGACTGATGAGAGCTCAGCGCCGTCGTATTTTGTATGATGTATACAAATCGCGAATGCTTGCACAGTGTAATTATAATATGTTGTATGGTTTCACCTGCGAATAGTACTAAAATGTACGAGTAGGTAGGCACTAAAGTAAACTTGTGCAAGTAATAAAAAATTCAAAAATGTTTAATTAAATTATTATCTTAAAGAACTACGTAAAATTTAAGTATTCTTAAAATTTAATATGTCATTAACTTTTAGATAATATAAATTCAGAATTTCTAGAAAAAAATCACGTTTATGTAACTGATGTATTCGCTAAGATGGTAGGAAGCGCCTCGTAAAACATATTTACTTATTAAATGACGACAAACTGACTGTACTCATACAAAATAAAAAGGAACCTTTATGACCAAAAGTTTCTTCCTTTTACACCGACATAAGCTAGCAATGAACAATGTGTTGTAATTGGCAACATGCAACGTCCAAAGAGTATTACAAAAAAATTGTAAATGAAATGTAACACGTTGTAACGAGTTCTAGAACAGAAACGCAGTAGAGGTTCTAGATGCATTTATTGCCGAGTATTGTCTCACTTCCCTTGCACGAGTACGATCGACCAACAACACGACACTGGCCTGAACACTAAGGGCTGCAGTCTCCCACGCTGTTCCCTCCGGTAGTGTGCAGGGCAGGTTGCTCGAAGGGCTGCGCGTAGCTGGCAGATCCTCGCAGGCCGTTGGTTCAGCTGGCAGGCGCCGGCGGTCTGAGTGTGATGAGCAGGGCAGGCTAGACTCTTCGGCAGTGGTGACGTCGATGACGATGCAGGAAGTGTAGCGGTCTAGGTAGTGTAGCCCGGAGCCTTAAGGTGGACCTGGAACCTGAAGGAAAGCAGCATTAGGAGAGCCATAACCAATAGAGTCAGGCAGGCGGCGTCAGCCGGCCTCAGCTAGCAGGTAGAGAGATGGGCAGTACGCTAGTGCAGTAAATATAGTAACTCACCCAGCTGCTGGGATCAGGATACACGTAAGACGTAGGGTCAGTGGGTACACGTAGATATGTAGTAGAAGCGACGTTAGAGTAGCGGTGCCGGCCTCTCTGTCGGCTCCTTTATATACCGGCCCTCCATCAGAATTGGAGTCCGTTCATGACCATATTTGGTCAGGCTTCGCGAGCGCGGACGATGGCCTTCTCTGATTGGCCGAGCGTATGGACAGTACTGTGACGTAGACGCGGTAGGTACCGGACATACGTCACAACGTATTAACCCTTAAACATAATGGTAATGTACTAACATACTCAGATATTCCGATTATCTGTATATACATGTAATAACACCTAAAAGTCTAGCCGACCCTCTCTAAGTATATTATATTTCTTACAAACTGTATAAGTTAATCATAAAAAGCAATAAATATTTAATAAACGGGTCCCTAAATGGAATATCCTCCAAGTCGTTCCGAAGTTTGCAAATTTCGACCCTCTAAACGTATTTTCAGTCAGGTATTTTCTGAATTAAATCTTTAGAGACGATATTGGCTGCGAATAATTTGGAAGCTTCGGGAGCTAACCTACGTAACAAACGTAAACTATCTATCTATCTATATCGTCACGCCTGTCTCCCATTGGAGTAAGCAGAGACTATAGAACGCCACATGCTTCGGTTCAAACATACTTCTTTCGCTTCCTCGACATTCATTAACCTCATCATGCATGCGCGTCGGTTATGGGTACTTTTAATTTGGCCCTTTTTCAGTACGTCACTTATTTGATCCGCGTACGTCCGCCTAGGGCGTCCCCTACCGACATTTCCATTCAATCTCGCACAATACACTCCTTTCGTATTCTTTCTTTCATCCATCCATTCCAAATGTCCAAACCAACGCAACATTCCTTTTTCAACCTTTGTCACTACATCTTCTTTTAGACCACACTTCTCTCGTATCACACTGTTTTTCACTTTATCAATCAGCCTTACTCCGCACATACTCCTTAAAGCTCTCATCTCCACAGCATTGATTCTACTTTCATGCTTCTTCTGCCATACCCATGATTCACTACCATACATCAGTGTTGGCACCAAAACTCCCTGCAGTATAGCAAGGCGAGCTTGCTTTGGGATAATATCATTGCTGATGATGGACTGTAAGGCGCCATTCACACAATTTCCTGCTTTCACTCTCCTTTCAATATCTCCCTCACATTTTCCATCTCTCGTAAACAAAGACCCTAAATACAGAAACTCGTTCTACGTAACAAACGTAAACTATCTATCTATCTATATCGTCACGCCTGTCTCCCATTGGAGTAAGCAGAGACTATAGAACGCCACATGCTTCGGTTCAAACATACTTCTTTCGCTTCCTCGACATTCATTAACCTCATCATGCATGCGCGTCGGTTATGGGTACTTTTAATTTGGCCCTTTTTCAGTACGTCACTTATTTGATCCGCGTACGTCCGCCTAGGGCGTCCCCTACCGACATTTCCATTCAATCTCGCACAATACACTCCTTTCGTATTCTTTCTTTCATCCATCCATTCCAAATGTCCAAACCAACGCAACATTCCTTTTTCAACCTTTGTCACTACATCTTCTTTTAGACCACACTTCTCTCGTATCACACTGTTTTTCACTTTATCAATCAGCCTTACTCCGCACATACTCCTTAAAGCTCTCATCTCCACAGCATTGATTCTACTTTCATGCTTCTTCTGCCATACCCATGATTCACTACCATACATCAGTGTTGGCACCAAAACTCCCTGCAGTATAGCAAGGCGAGCTTGCTTTGGGATAATATCATTGCTGATGATGGACTGTAAGGCGCCATTCACACAATTTCCTGCTTTCACTCTCCTTTCAATATCTCCCTCACATTTTCCATCTCTCGTAAACAAAGACCCTAAATACAGAAACTCGTTCACTTGCTCCACTTTTTCATCTCCTATCATTACGTCACATTCAGTAACACTATCATCCCTCTCTATGACCATGACTTTGGTTTTGTTAACATTCCCTTTCATACCTTTCTTCTTATACGCTTCATTCATCGTGGTGACCATCTGCTGCAAATCCAATGCTGACGATGCAAATAGAACCTAATCGTCAGCGTATAGCAGGGTCTTAAACACTGACCCACTCATTCTCAATCCACATTCAGACTCTTTCAGATCGGTCAAACAACTGTCCATTAACAGATTAAACAGCCAAGGAGACGCTACACATCCCTGTCTAACACCACGATCAATGTTAAACCAGTCCGTGTAGGCCCCGTTTATTCTGACACAGGCACTTGAATCCCTATATAAGGATTCAAGTGCCCGTATCAGACTGCTGCTCACTCCATACACAGAAAGTGTTGACCAAAGTTCATCCCTCACCACTCGATCGTAAGCCTTTTCCAGGTCAATAAAGGCGCAGAAAACCTTCTGGTGTTTACTTAAGACTTTCTCTGCAATGTACCTTAAGGAAAAGACTTGATCCGTACATCCCATTCCCTTTCTGAATCCCGCTTGCACATCCCAAATTTTACTGTCCGTTTCAGAAATCACTCTTTCAATCAGTATCTTTGCATACAATTTGCCAACAACACTCAGGAGGCTGATACCGCGATAATTTTTGCATTCCTGCTGTGACTCTTTGCCCTTGTACAGTGGCACAATAACGGCTTTGTTCCAGTCACCTGGTACACGACCGGACCGCCAACATTTATTAAACAGTAGATACAGCAGGCTTGCAGTGACGCCTTCGCCTACCTTGAGCATTTCAGCAGATACCCTGTCATATCCCGCAGTTTTACCCACCTTCATACTTTTCAATGCATATCGTATCTCTTCCATACTTATCCCACTTTCACAATTATCTTCCTCATTCGTTACTATATTCCTATTGTCGCTCCCTCCTCGTTCAAACAAATTCTCAAAATATACCTTCCACTGATTCAGAACTTCCCCATGCTCTCTAATAATACTTCCATTTATATCCCTCATCACACCAACTTTCGAAACCTCTGATTTGCCTCGGGCTGTTCTGACCAAGTGCCAGAATAATTTGATATTGGCCCGAAAATGTTGGGCAAATTTTCTATCAAATTTATCCTTGCATTCTTCTTTCTTTCTTCTCACTATCTCTTTTACTTTATATTTCAACCTGTCATACTTTTCTTTTACAATACTTTCATTGTCATTCACACCACCTTGTACTCTTTTGTTGGCTCTTAAGGCCAGCAAGTCCATCCAAGCTTTGCGCTTTTCCGCAACCACACCGCTTACTTCTTGATCCCACCATTCATTACAAATTTTCTTAACGTTCTTCCTCTTGCTTACGCCACATACTTGAGTGGCTGTCTCAATCATTCCATTCTTAAACTCTTTCCAAAATTCTTCTATTTCGCACTCTTCTTTCTCAAACAAATCTTTTAACCTCACTTCCAATATCTCTTTATACTGATCGCGTATATTCTCTTCTGCCAATCTTTCAACTTTCACTCTTTCTATGGCAGGCGAGTGTATGTGAGGCCGATGGCGCCATTTAGTTGTTAGTCCCGCTATACGACTAACTACCAAAAAATAGTCAGTACCCACATTCAAGCCTCGGTACACTCTGGTATCTTTCACTTTTCCTTTTAAACGTTCATCTACCACAACAAAATCTATCAAACTTCGTTCTGTCTGCCTTTGCCATGTATACATATGAATCATCTTGTGACTAAACAAAGTGTTAGTCACAACAAGTTTTCTCTCCATACAAATGTCCAGCAAACACTCACCATTTTCATTCACTCTCTCATCACCAAATCGCCCTAGAACCCTTTCACATCCATCACGAGACACACCTACCCAGCCATTAAAGTCGCCTAACATAATTATTCTTTCATTATTCTCACACCTAGCAAGCACATCTCTGACCTTATCCCAAAATTCCTGCCTGACATTCACTGGTTTGGACATGTCCAGAGCATAAGCACAAACAATGAATATTTTAATTAAGCCAAGTTTTAAACGCATCCAAAGAAGCCTGGAGTTAACATATTCATATTCTTTCACACACTCATTCATCCTATCCGATAGAATCATTCCAACTCCTTGGCTAGCCCTTTCAGACTCAACAACTCCAGACCAGTATGCATAATATTGGCCATGAGTAGTTGTTGAGCAACCTTAATTCTTAGTTTCACTCACTCCTAGTATAATTATTTTCCTTATATCCATCATCTCACATAGTTCATCGATCTTACTGTCCATTCCTCCACAAACATTCACCGTTGCAAACAGGCGTTCCCTAGCCCTTTTTTGCCTCTGTTGGACGGGGGGACAACACGTGACGTGTGGCAAAGCGCGTCGCCGTTGGGAATTTTGCCCCCCCCCCATCGTATCTGGGGGGGCCCCAGATACGATGGGGCAGTCTGAGCGACAATGCTCAGAGAGGGATTCTCCGATAGAACCGGTATCCTCCTGGGTACAGTAATATTGAATCGCCTTATAGTCATTGCGCCATCTTCTCCACCTCTACTTCGGATAAGGAACGGAAGGGAAATACAGGATGGGATAGGGGAGTGTTAAAGGAGGTTGGTATTTGGAAAAGAGGTCACAGGTAACAAAGGATGTCGCAATCATGGAAGGGATATTGGTAATGATTGCGACTGCTCGAGCGAGCCGGAAGCGCGGACCCGAATAACTTTTCTCTACGATCGGACAGATCAGTAGAGCGAAAGCACACCCTGGCTAAGTAGTAACCACTAGACTACCCAAGAAGGTTGTTAATTCTAATATAGTTTTTATTAACAGTAGTTAATAAAAACTATATTAGAATAAACAACCTTGTTGGGTAGTCTAGTGGCCTCACATAGTTATATTGCAAAATCCATATCAACTAACAAAATATATCACTGCAAAGCTGGCGCCTATGAGAAAGTTATTCACATAAATATGTCGCAATAGCTTACAACAGCTATCGTTGGGCAATATTGGCCGTTGGAACAGAAAGAGCAGTCTGCTCGGCAAAAATCGGTACTAAGCACTAAGTTTCTATATAATATGTATTTACTATCCAAGTGGCATATACATCTTTCTGGTGGCACCGCCATAATGATTTAATATACCAATAAGTATCACTTGCCACCTATCGCATTTACATGTATGGAGTCGAGGTCGTTCCAATTTTGATGGATAAATAATGCACATTTAAATCGACTAGTATCGCTAAGAAAGTTTGCTAATAGGGCGAAATTCCACTGCAGGATTGCGTTTAAACACTTTTGAATTGAAGTTCATTTTAAATGACAAACTACTACGGATTCGCAAGATGGTTTATGAAATAATGGCTCTTAGACTATAACAGGCAAAATGTAACATTATCTAATAAATTCTGCGAATATTCAAAGTTTCAAACTTCTGGGCAAAAATTTAGTATAACAAGCGTTATAAAACTTAAAATTAGTGTACAACCGTGCTTTATTACGGAGTCAGTGTGGGTGGACATATGCAATGCAATATCATTGTTTTTATTTTATGAGTTGTCGCGCTGTAAAATTGTGTGCGCACACCAATCTAAGAGATAAACTATTAGGGGTTGTCCATAATTCAGACAGTAAAATTTCCTTAAAAAAATGCCTATATATTCTGTGTGCATGGCGCTGATTACATATAATATTGCAGCAGTTCAAAACAAACAAACCTTCCACTCATAAGGCACTAGACAATAGACATCCTTGGTCTCATTGTTTATGGACCGCACAAACGCCTGCAGCATGGCTTGACGATATTTTAGATGATAAAACAATTTTATCGTTTGAAACAATGTTAGGTAAATGTGTATAAGACTTTGTTATACTTATTATAAAAAAATTGCAAATGTAACCAATAACAAGCAATACTTCACGATTTTGACAGAAGAGACTTGTCGCAAATATGTATAATCGTACAAAATTACTCGAGGTAGTGCAGCAGCCTCAAGTCACTAACATTGTTGTGTCGCAGACGTAACATATTGTGTGTCGCAACACTGACTGTTAAACATTGCTAAAACAAAAGAAGTTACAAAAACAAATCCTCATCATAGCGACAGTGGCGCAACAGTAATTAGGCCAAGCGCGAGCTTCACAAACTGCTCTCTAGGCCGGCGCAGCGCCCTCTTAATGAACTACTATAAGAGCGCTTGTACACGTTAAGAAAATTTACCGTGTCTGCGGCAGACAAGACAAATTCTTCGTGTACACGACAAGAATTTTGTCTGCTCTACACCCGAAAACTTTTCGTTTCTTCCGCAAACAAGACCAATCGGAACGTGTACACGACAAGACTTTTTTCGTGCAGTCGTCATTCGTCGTCAGTAGGGCGCGCAACTAATAACAAGTCTGATAATCATTTTCGTTTATTCATAATTTCGTTTATTTTTTGACATATTTGTCATGTCGTCGAAGTCTTTGTAAAAGATAATAAATATTTCTCTCCATGCTTCGAATGTGAGTCTTTTATCTTTATATATCTCTAAAGTTTTGTCCCACAATACCGGTTGTCCCTCTACTAAAGTTATAAGTAACTCATCAGCCATTTTGTACTCTACGCTGCAATACACGTCCACATCAAACGCACAACAAAAACTACCCACAGATCACTACTTACCTGGCTGCGTGAACCCTACTACCCCCCACCGCTCCGCAACAACGTTCGCCGCGTCTTGTCTTGCGCAGACAAGATTTTTTTCGTGCACCGCTGCGAGCAGTGTACACAGTTATTTTCTAGTTACGACACGAATTCTTGCATAGGCCCGGCGTATTTTCTTACCGTGTACAAGCGCCGTCGAAACAAGTTTTTTAGCGCTTTTTACGTAGCTGTATTTTAGCTTTCATTAGACGCTAATTTACTTCACAGCTACGACTATTGATTGGGAACTATTGACGGCGTAATAGTCATATACGGCGTAACATATGTATTGTGTACTATCTGCCAATACGGTTGAAAATATGACTCTATACTCCATTGTGCATATAATTGTATTTAACGTAACATAACTGCACGCCTTTTATCCCCGAAGGGGTAAGCAGAGGTGTATTTAGTATAATTGTATTTAGTATCATTTATTTGGAAATTACTTATCTAGAAAGGTAATTTATGTAAATATTGATTAGCAAAGATTTTACTGATATTTTATTACAGACAGTAAGTAGGTCATATTTATTTTGAAGGAATCAAAAAATGTATTTAAATCTTTGTAGAGAATTATAAGAAAAATATGTAAATGTGTTTTTGTAATATAAGACATAGATTTTAAAAACAAAGTCAAGAAAGTCTGAAAATTGTGTCAATCTACCAATACAATTTTATGTTAGAACCATAATTTTATGTTCCGGCGGATAACACTTTCCCGGGGGCAAACATTTATTACAATTCGTATGTAACGTATGGACTATTAAGTAAAAATACTACACAAAGCTTACGACGTAGCTAGCATTAAGCTACGTTTGCTACATAATCGTAGGCGATGTTGGATAGTAATTCGTAAAAAGCCGTCAATTTGATTTGCACTCCCTTTGGTACGCTGGTTTTGTAAATTCTCCAATTTATAGACTTTAAACTTTTCCATAACATAATTATGTACCCAATGTCAAAGAATAAAATATATTTACCACTACATGATTTTTTACTGGTATTAAGCAGTTAAAAACTGCATTTAGACTTGTTAGAGCCCAGGAAATATTAGTTAAAGTTTTAAAAAGTGGCTAAGTAAACATACTACTGCGAAATCAAAATAAGACGGAATACAGAACCTTGAATCGACGTTGAACGCGTGTAGAATATTTAAACAATTTTGATTTATTCGAAGCCCATCATTAGATAAATTTGTGATTTAATTATCAGCTACCCAATACAATAAATTTATCGCTAAATGTACTTTAAGAGAAATACCTATCGCGGACTTAAATAGAAACTCTTTCAAGCAGAATATACAAATACTCAGGCTTCTATTGAGGCTCAATATCAAATGTTAAAACTCATTCGATACCGCTGCTCCTATCGACATATTACGATTTATATCATAAGAAATTTCCAGACGAACTCATAAAATAACCTCGCAGCGCTAACATATGTTTCTACATAAATAATTTAATTTACTATAGTTATAAAAATGTGTTATATTCTTGGTATCGAAGCTAATAATAATGTACAGTTACGTCATATTAAAGGAAAATTATTAGTCTTTGTGTATTTTGATTTTTGTTTGTAACGTATTTCGCTGAACCAATAAATATCTCTACATAACGGACGCATATCTACTAACGTAAATTAATCAAATTTTAAGAGCTGGTTGCCGATAAACGTCATTAAAACTTTTCATGGAAATTTATCAACGGACATACTTGACAAAACTATTAGACTGATTCCTCCTAGCTTATATTCCGTTAAATTTTGTTAGACTAGTTGGCGGCCACGGGCTCCAAGATGAAAGTCTTGGATGTTACCAAGATAGCGCTATGATGATTATTACTTTACTACTGATTCCAAAAATGCCCGTACATCACTGATGTTTTGCACATTATGCACCAACCATAGAATACACTTACACATTTTTTACAGGCAACGCGATGAGCTTAAGACTTACCTAAAGCGAATAACAGCACAGGCGAACTTAATCACTAATGCATTCATGCAGTGATGAGCTGATTCAGGCCCGCACACACACACACCACAATGGCTTCACAGCAAGTGATAATTACCGCCCCAGCGAACAATGTTCACGGTAATCACTATCTAATTAGTGTCAGGAACTAACCAACTAAATGTCGGGAACGAAGGTCTCGGCAAATGTACTTAAACGTAATTCGCAATAACTGATACAAGTCGTCCCACCGCGGGCGTTGGACAAACATTCTGAGTGTGTACTCGGTTTGAATGGTACACATGTTTGTTTTTGTATTTAGTTATTACATTATAAGCTGCTGATGAAATTATTTTTGTTAAGGTACTGTAGTTTGAAATAAGTCACCTTTAGCAACCATTATATGTATTTAATCTACATATAATTCAAATTGTATAAAAGCGGTATGCAAAATTGTAGATACAGCTCAAGAAAGATGGATCCTAAATTAAAACGGAATATTCTTTGTGCTATAAAGACATATTATTAAGTAGATGGCACCAAAACTGAAATTGTCTCTACTAACATTTTTATTTTATTTTACTAAGTTCACTGATCAGTATTCTGTGGTATCGAAAGCAAAAAGTTCTAAACCGTGAATAGTATCCATACTATTCAGCTATTGTCTCGACACAAGATTAATTTAAATGTATTTGACATTCCACAATTATTTCCTCGCAAGTTGAACGAGCGTATTCCTTTCTTCCATCTAAGTGGATGTGTTGTATAACACTGGCTAATCAAAATTTTGAATTCATATTCCTGTATTCCGTTTGATGTTTATATGTCACTTCATTAAATAAATTCTGTTCGAACATACGTTATCAGCACGAAAACTCTATTTTAGCTGAGTTATACCTATAAAAACTGCATCATCATCATCATCTTCTTGCCCTGGTCCCAATCTATTTGGGGTCGGCGCAGTACGTCCTTCGCTTCCATTCTTTTCTGTCGCCCGTCATCTGATCATTTACCCCTTTCTCTTTCATATCCATCCTCACAGAGTCCATCCATCTTTTCCTTGGCCTCCCTCTCCCTTTCCATCCCTCTACCTTCATATTCATCACTTGCTTACCAACATACACATCATCTCTTCGCATAATATGTCCATACCAAGCCAAACGACTTCCTTTCACTTTCTCGTCTATAGGCGCCACTTTCAGACTACTTCTCACGTATTCATTCCTAATCTTATCCATTCTCGTAACGCCACACATCCATCGCAACATTCTCATCTCTGCCACATGTAATCGTTTTTCATCCATCTTCTTAGTAGCCCAACACTCAGCTCCATACAATACGACAGGCCTTATAACCGCCTTATATATGCGTCCCTTGAATTTCAAAGGCATTTTAGGATCGCATATTGTGCCCGAGACCTGTCGCCATTTCATCCATCCTGAGTTGATCCTTTGCCGAACATCTCGGTCAATTTCACCGTCGTGTTGCAGGAATGAACCGAGGTAGCGAAAGTCGGTGCATACTGGTAGGGGTATACCGCCGAGTGTAACCGGGCTTGGACTAGAGAGGCCGCCAAAGTCACAGAACATGTATTCAGTTTTGGTTCTGCTTATCCTAAGGCCTACGTTCTCCAGTCTCTGCCGCCACTCCTCCAGCTTGCTCTGCACCTCCCGTCCACTTTCTGCTACCAGGACGATGTCGTCGGCAAGCAGCATGCACCAGGGTGCCTCTTCCTGTATGTCCGATGATATGGCATCCATAATCAACAAGAAGAGGTAAGGATTAAGAGCCGACCCTTGGTGCAAGCCTACAACCACATCGAATATGGCTGTGATTCCAGCTGCGGACCGGACTTGCGTGTGGCATTCAGCATACATAGCTTGGATCAACTTCAGGTACTTTTCAGGCACTCTTATTTAGTAAAAAGTGATTCTGCAAGATTTTTCCAGTACGTGCATGTATAAATTATGAAAATTTGTGAAAATTTTTAACAGTTCACGAAGATATTTTCAGTTAATTTTTGTTGTGACATTGAACAGCTGTACGTGTAAATATGGCAAGTAATTCCATTTCTGGTATAAAACCACTCATAAACAGAGACGGTTATTCCGTATGGAAATTCAAAATGCGTATGTACCTTATGCATGAAGAGTTATGGGAGACGATTGTTGGATATTCTCAAGATAATGATATTTCTGCTGAGAAGAAATCACGTAACGATCAAAAGGCGTTATCGAAAATATGTCTCACTTAAAATGGTATGGCAATAACTCATAAAAGATCATGCAAAACAGCCAAGGAAGCTTGGGATGCTCTTTCGTCCACTTACGAGGACAAAGGTTTAGGGCGACGTATAAGCCTCGAACGGAAACTATACAGGTACTGTCTTGATGATTTTGATTCCAATATAGAGACGTACATAAACGCTGTAATGTCAACTGTGCAAGATTTGGCCGATATTGGCAAAATTATAGAAGATGCTTCAATAGCTGCGATTCTTCTAGGAGGTTTAAGTCCTCAATATGCACCTTTAGTAATGGCCTTGGAAAGTTCCAACATAGACATTACAGTGGATTTGATTAAGACCAAATTATTGAATGAATTGAATAAACCAGCTGTCGATAACCCAGATACTGCTCTTCGTACACGAATGAACCAGAACAAACCTCATACATCCAAATCGAAGAAAGCTATTGTTTGTAACGACTGTATGGAGCCAGGACATAAGCGTCCAGACTGTCCCCATAAGAAGGACAAGAAGAAGAAACTAGTAAATCACAAGAATTCTCTATGTGCATTAAATGTCAATGACGGATTAGAGCGTGATAAATGGTTTATAGATTCTGGAGCTTCAGCGCACATGACGTCACGAGCTGAATGGATGGAAAATGTGAGAGGTTCATCTCTTGGGACTGTGACGTCGGAGGCGTCGGAGATGTTTCAATCACCAGTTGCGGTCAAAATACTGATATAAAGAAGATTACTGATGTGGTTCACGTACCGAACTTGAACTCAAATCTTATTTCAGTGAAAAAGGCGGTAGATAAAGGTTTTAGCGTTGTTTTTGATAGAACTGGTTGTAATTTTTATGATTCTGATGTTTTTTCCTGTACAGGCGATGTTATTTCACATGGTTCTGTATGTGGTGGACTGTATTCTTTAGATTGTACGGTCAACCCAACAACTCAACTATCCGCTTTTAAGACACACTCTGATGTTTCTAGCTTCAAGCTCTGGCATAGACGTTTAAGTCATTTATGCCGCATCGGGATGGATCAACTGAGGAAGGGACACGCAGTGGGCGTGGACTATTCAGAAGTCGATAAGGAACCATGTATCCCCTGCATTTAAGGTAAGCAGAATAGGAAACCTTTTAAGAAAGTTTCACATAAGAAATCAACTACTGTTCTGGAACTTATTCATTCAGATATTTGTGTACCTTTGCCTGAAACGTCATTTCAAGGCAATAAGTATATTTTATTTTTTATAGATGATTTTTCTCGTATGACTTTTGTATTCTTTATTCCATCAAAAGCGGAAGTAAAGAACAAGTTTCGTATTTTCCAGTCATCCGTAGAGCGGGAAACAGTAGCTAAGATTAAGATACTGAAGAGTGACAACGGGAAAGAATATGTTAATGCTGAATTTACGAACTATTTACAAAATGAAGGGATTCAACATCAAACAACAGTTCCCTACAGTCCCCAGCAAAATTCTATTGCCGAAAGAACGAATCGTTCGATTATGGAGAAAGTAAGATCAATGCTTTCTGACAGTTCTCTTTCTCCGGCTTATTGGCAAGATGCTGCAGAGATGGCTGTATATCTCAAAAATAGATCTCCTAACCGTGCTCCCGAAGGCAAGACGGCGTACGAGAAATGGTATGGTAAAATACCAAATCTTTCTCATCTGCGTGTTTTTGGATGTAGAACTTTTATCCATGTCCCCGAATATATTCGGAAGAAATTGGACATGAAAGCATCCGAACACATTTTCGTTGGATATTCAGAAGATCCTAGAAGTTATTATTTCAGAGACATTAGATATCCCAGAAGACTTATGAAAAGCAGAGATGTTACTTTCTTTGAACATGATTTTCAAGATTTGAAAGAGAAGAAAAACTGTAAGTCCGGTAATGATTTAACTGAACCAGCAGTTAAACCTCTATTGCTAAGTTCACAAGTAAATTCGTCGGATAATTCAGATAGTCGAACACCAGTTGTCATTGAAGATGAACAGATTCAACCTGATATTGCGCAAGTATCAGAAGATTTCTAGCCTGCTATTGATGTTGTAGAGCAATCGCATAATGCTGATACTCGGAATGCGTCAGTTCAACCTGTAATTGCATCTTCATCAGAGGATATGGAATCTGATACTGAGTTTGTAGAACTAAGGTACAATTTGAGACCAAGAAAGCCTAATTCTGCTGCCAATTGTGTCTGTATGCAGACTTCATCCCCTCAGCTGATGGATGAACCTACAACTTATACACAGGCTATAAATGCAGATGATAGAGATAAATGGTATCAAGCTATGCAAGATGAATATCAGTCACTGCTTGAGAAACAAACTTGGGTTCTCGTTAACAGACCAGATAAGAAGGTCATACCTTGCAAATGGATCTACAAATTGAAGAAAAATGCGCATGGTGACGTAATCAAATATAAAGCGAGACTGGTCGCGAAAGGATTTAACCAAGTTTATGGCATTGACTATTTAAAAACTTTCTCTCCAGTCGTCCGGAATTCTTCTTTACGCATGTTGTTTGCATTGGCTGTGGAAAAGGGGATGAAAATGCACCATTTAGACGTTGATACGGCATTTTTGAATGGATTTTTGGAGGAACAGGTATATATGAGTCAGCCGGAAGGTTTTTATAATCCTGGTCAAGATGATAAAGTATGTTTACTAAAACGTTCGCTTTATGGCCTCAGACAGGCTTCGCGAGCATGATACAAAAAATTGACCGAAATTTTACAATGCATTGGTTTTAGCCAAACTCCTTCGGAAGCATGCATTTATACTAAAAAGTTTGGTAGTGAGTTAATAATACTCGCTTTCCATATCGATGACATTGTCATTCTGTATAAAGAAAATAAAACTCTTGACACTGTCATAACTGACTTACGGAATTATTTTAGCCTGAAAGTGATAGGCGAACTAAGTTATTAATTAGGTTTAAATATACACTGTAAACCTAATGAGATTAAAATATCTCAAGAAAGTTACATTCGCGATTTGCTGCGAAAGTTCAACATGTCGGAATGTAAGGCCGTTCCTACACCGTTGGAAATGAAACGTTTGCTGCCGAGTGAGAAGAGTGATGTAAGTGAATCTTCAATCTCCTATGCGTATCAGCAACTGATAGGCTCACTCAATTTTCTGGCCGTCAATACTAGTCCAGATATTGCTTTTGCGACTTCATATTTAAGTCAATTTAACACTAAATATGATAAAAGTCATTGGAAGGCGGCAAAACGTGTGTTGCAATATTTAAAAGGCACAATCAATTTGGGCATTACTTATAGGAAAGGCGGTGGGCATCTAATTGGCTACGCGAATGCAGATTGGGCCAATTGTCCTATGGATCGTCGATCATACACCGGATTCTATTTTTCTATGGCCGGTGGAGCCATTTCATGGGAGAGTAAGAAGCAGACCACCATTGCCTTGTCATCTAGCAAAGCGGAAAATATAAGTTTGTCGAGTGCGGGTAGAGAAGCTCAATTTCTGAAGCGATTGTTGTGTGAACTTACTGGTAAGTCAACTGTTGTTACCATTTACAATGATTCACAGTCTGCCCAGAAGTTGGCAATGAATCCAGTTCACCACAATAGAACCAAACATATTGGCACGAGATTTCATTACATACGCGACTTATTAGCTAACAGTGTCATTAATGTTGTATATACTCCTACATTGGAGATGTGGGCTGATGTAATTACTAAGCCATTGACTCGCATCAAACATCAGAATTGTTTAAAAGGAATAGGTTTGTCTTTATAATTCTTGTTTTGATTACGGGGGAGTATGTTGTATAACACTAGCTAATCAAAATTTTGAATTCATATTCCTGTATTCCGTTTGATATATATATATATATATATATGTCACTTCATTAAATAAAGTCTGTTCCAACAGGATGGAAGAAAGGAATACGCTCGTTTCATCTAGGTTCTCACAACTTTTCCGTTAATACCCACTTTGGGCATAACTTCCCACTTAAAATTCTACTTAATCGCGAACAAAATATTCCACTCCTTGGACTTCAACGTACATTATTTTATTACGTGGAAATTATGTATTTTTTTTTCTTTTAATTATTTGCTATTCACACTTAATTTATCGCTATCAAAACAAGTCAGATTTTTTACCAAAATATGGAAAAGTTCTTAAGTGAAGACTTTTCTTCAGAGTAAGGTGGGGGAGCCTTTCCCATCAAGCAGTCGATTCTAATTTATTCAAGAAGTTTAAGGTAAGGTAGCGTTTCGTTCAGAAAAAAGTTAACTTACAAATTAATCAGTCTGTGTCTGATCCGCAACAACTGCGTTTGAATTAATCTGTAATATGTTTCTAAATGGTAAAGGCATTTTCCCTACGCATTGTCATGTTTTACCTACCTTATGCACTGTTAAAAGGACAGAGTAGATTGGATTGCTCGCCACGACGATATAATTCTTTATCAATATCACCACGCACGGGACGATACGCATCAAGTTAATACAGTCTCAAGATGCTCTTAGCAATGGTAAGCAAATAATAATTCATAGATTTTTTATAAGTTGCAAGCTTTCTTACTGAGAATGAACGATGTTAATCTTTGTAGAAGCATTAATTAAGGTCTGCGATCGGCAGCCACCTTCGTACCAACTTTGACTCGTTCACTTGACTTGAACACTAGACTTGAAGCAGAACAATCTAAAGCAAACCTGCAGACAAATTATACCATCAGTGATGCAAAAATATTTTATTATAATCGCAAAATAATATCTATTACGAATGGCTCCTTAATTTATTTCTGCCACAGTTATTGCATACGCACTGATTGTAAATTTATTTACAAATCTTGGTTTATTTTTATCTGTTGGCCAGTGACTCGCGAGCCGACGCGCGGCGCTCAAGGGCGCCCCTATCAATGCCTGCCATATATCAAGCGGGCCGCTTTTAATCTCGCAAGCCCTAGATATTCACATTTATTCCAAAGATATTTTTCCACCGGAATTTCCCAGTTGGAATTAGTTACATTGCCCGCGTTTAGCTGATTTGTACCGTTCCTGTTATTGTGGTTATTTTACAGGAGCAAAAGGGACTTAAATATTTCGAGTTTGTCAAAAGATGGTGATGATAAATTATGAGCGACCCGGTACTGGCCGGGTCGCTCATAATTTATCATCATTTAAATAATACGCTTTTTGTTTTCCTAGTATTTGATACAAATTCATTCATTCTTGATAAAACCATTAGAATTAAGCTCTGTTTTATTTGTACACTTAGCTGCCTGGTAAAATCGGAAACGATTTTTAAATAAAGTAAAAATAGATCAGTTAATAATAATTCTGTTGAATACATTTCTCGCGTCTTCGTTATATTCCGAGTAAACATTTCACATTTCTTTATATTTCCTTGTCATTTCTTATTCGAGCCGAGTCCCGAACCTTTGAACTCTTGTCGCCTATCTCTCTTCATTTGCACATTGCTAAAATAACTAGGAAGTTGTTTTTATCCGCGAGTTTATTTGTATACTTTGCTCTTTGTACATATTTTTATTAGATTTATACCATCCTTACTCCCTCTACTGTATCATCTGTTTAGTCAAGAGCAGCAAACTATTGCTGCTCCTGATATGAATGTAAATTGTGCGCTATGAAAGCTAGCCTTATGACAATTCGTAAACGTGAAGTCGTAGGAAATATAAACTATCTTGGCATCCGAAGCGTATTTAATCAGAAGCACATTGAACGAGTTGGACAAGAATTGATGCGGCCCACCAGCAAAGTTACAAATGCAAGGAAAGCAGAATATTATTATTATTATGTTTCTCTTTTACACGGATAATCTTCTAACATGTGGTGTTAAAAGTATAACTGGACCTTTGGAAGGCTTACACGGGGATATGGATCCAACGTTCAGAGGCCCGAAGAGAGTTTTAATCTAAAATGGGATGGGAAACATGCCGCGGAGCCTCCACAACTACACGACTGAGTACAGCTATGGACTAGCCGCAGCACATGTAGGACTATTGTAATGATGTGGAGCCCAATTAATCGGGTTATTGGGATGAGTGTTAAATGGACTGAAAATAATGATACTATGGATAACAAACGGCACCTGCCAGTGATACTCCTATAGCATCCGTCTGCGTGGCAGGTGACTCGCCAACTCACTAGATGGGCCCTCTCTAAACAGCCGCCCAAAGCAAATAAACTCTGCCATAAAGGCAGCCAGAAGGCAACACCGGTGCGAGCGGCTAGGGGTGTCGAGCGATGCGGCACCGGTTTCGCAATTGCGGGTCTCGTGACAACGGAGATCCGGAGCGGGTTTACTCGTAGTTACGCCCTTGAGAATGACACGTCCACCTCCGAGCTAATAGCTCTTGCGGCTTCCCTCAGGCCGGCCGACAAAGGCAAGCTAGAGTTGAGAGTCCTGCGAGCACTCTTGGAAATCTACTCCGACTAGCCAATAAAGGCAAACCGGAGACGAGGCCCTGACCGACTCTCTAAAAAGTAGTCTAAAGCATTCGGGACAGCAGTGTCGCCAACACATTCAGCTCGAAACAAAGCTGCCCTGCGGTTTGTAAGCTCTCTTCTCATATTGTAATACATTTTTGTTTTGTATCACAAGATGAAGGTGATGTTTGAAAGCTGTTACTCTGCCCTCCGAGATTGCGTTAGTCTTATGATAAGATATCGGCTGCCCAAGGGGGGTTTTATTATTATTATAAGTCATCAAAGTGAAGCAAGCTACATAATTATGTATATCTGTTTTCCAGTAATACCTATGTGCCGCAGTCCTATTTGCCCTTGCGATTTCTATATATCTAAGCACTTTGTTACGTATAATTTGATGACAGTGACTGCGATGCGATTTTATGAGAATATAAAATATAATGTGTAGATTGGTTATATATATATATAATTGACACCGTGAACCTTGGGTACATTCATTGAATAACATAGTCATCCACATCCAGATTAGTTCTTCCCTTTACAAAATAACCAGTTTGTTTTGCTTGATGTATGCGAGCAACTTCAAAAGATCGCTTAAAAGAATTGATGTGTATGAGTGGTTTGTATTTGAGCCTTATAACAAAATGAGAGGACAAATTACAATTGATACGTTTGTAAATAAATCCTGTAGGACATATTGAAGTAATTTATTTGCTCAAATCGATAACAATTCATCCACGGATAGCTACAATAGTAAAAGCGGCGCCAATTTTCTAACACGAATCTGAACAAAAGAGTGGGCCAACAAGAGATTTATCACTAGCAAAGCAACAACGAGAAACTTTGGTACAAACGTCGACAACAACTGTTCGGTGAAGACGTAGCCATTTTCATCGAGATTGCATAAAAATGTTTTATACCGTGTCGATTTCATATCGGCACTCGTACAAAGAGACGCAGGGATCAGGTTTCTACGCAGTAGAATGCGTTGTGAATATAATATACATAGCGCTGAGCATGCACTTACCTCGTCTCCCATCTGTGTCAAGTGCACAGTACATAATATTTATAACTGCGTTCACAGTTTTACTTCGATGTTAGCCGACGTTTGCAAAGAGAAAAACGGGAGCGGCCAACTAACTCTTTGTAGACGCGAATAAAACAACCATTGTCATTTAGCACTCGCTTTGCTGGCTTGAATATGTTTAAAAATTTTACTCGACTCAATTCGACGCTGTCACTGAAACATACATACATACATAGACTCACGCCTGTTTCCCCGAAGGGGTAGGCAAAGGCATATTAAATGCCCACGTTTCGTCACTGAAACGTTTTATGAATATAATATTTTTATAAAATATACAGTTATGGTATACCAATATATACAGGGTGTAACAAGACCCTTAACGAAAACTGAAATCCCATGTTGTACCATCACTACGAATATTTTTTATTTCCGCACCATACCTGGGAAATTACTGGTTCAGGAGATATTGAGGCTCAAAGTTAATATGGATTTTTTCTAATTAGGAACAAAATCGATGTATTTACCCCGCCAATATTTTTTTTAGATGCCCTATGACCCCATGAATAAGTAGGTATTTTGAACATTGCACGTGCGCGCTTTTAATTGCGGTTTAAAAAACGTGAAAACCTAAAAAAAAATCGTTTCCCAGGTATTATTTTTGGTTAGTATGACTTGGCATGATGTCCACAACGAGTAGACTTCGGCTTGGTGATGGGTCTTGTGACACCCTGTATATTCAGCGGGCGAAATAAAATGTTGATAGTTTGTACTTAGTCTGGTGTTGTTTTTGCAGGTCACTTAGAAGTTTGTGGCAAGTAGCAACATTATAATTCGATCAATTATCTAAATTAAAACTATTATGAATCACTATCGTGCGATTCAATCAAACGATAAAAAAATTAAATTTGATGTAGTTCTATAACTTTGAAATTAAATAATCGTATCTGACAAAAAATGCGCGTAGAAGGCCCTAATAAAATTTATCTGGTACGAAAAAGTTAAAGTCAAACCTTGACACTTGCTAGCTTAAGCTTCTCTTTTAGGCGGCAATATGAACGGCTGCAAAGACATTCTGTTTTGTATCACTACTTGGTCTTCATTATTTCTTTTTGGAATTGTATCATAACTGTCTCGATCTTCGACGACTTTTTGAATTCGGTGGATTCATCGAAATTGACACAACGATCCAAGCGGCTTCATCGTTGTTACTGATATGTATAAAAAGTGTAAAGTTTGGACGAATCAAGCTTCCCAAAAGTGAATAAAATTTGGTGGTTACCGCTGGTGTTATAAGTAGCTTGTGTGTTTTGGTCCTAAGCCGTTTATAGCAAATTGAATGACACCGAGGCATATCATTTATGCGGTCAACAAACCGTGTGACGGGTGAAACATTTAGTATGTTGTATTAACAGAATTTGCACAATTTAATCAGAGGTATAAAAGCTTTTATCGTCTAATAAAAACAATGGGTGGTATTGTTTATCGGGGAAATAAAGCCCGCGCTCGGTTCGGTGCATCGTAAACTTGAATTATATAACTTTGCGCACCTAACAATGTTTGCGAGTGGTTTCAACGGCTATTATTTAAAATTTTAGATATACACAGTACTGAAAAGGGTAACGCAGTGCAGTAAACAGGGAATTGGGAGAAGACGGATAACATTTAAAAGTAATTAGCTAACTAACTTGCTTTTAAGGCGCTATGGGCTCAAAATGCAGCATTTTTGATAATCGAAATAAAATACTTCTACTATTACCTAAGCTGTGATTTTATTCTATTCGATTTCTTCAGCTCTTTAGTAAAGTTTGTATTTCAGCGAAAACACAATTACTAAAAAAAGGCTCGATAGATTTATTTTTCAAAAATATGCTTTCTAAATTTTTTAAATGTCGACATCTTTGAAACTATTATGAATATCAACCCGAAATTTGTTTTATTCTATAGCTTTTGAATAAATCTAGATTTGTACTTACCATTTTATCGATATCTTTACTAAATAATTTTTTATTCAGTTAAATGTTATAAATATGCTCTCGCGTGGTGTGTAAGCCTTACGCGCCTGCCCCGCTCGACCCGCCAGTACGCCCGTGACTACAGTCAGCGACGGTTCTGTGCTTTTCTCTCGCTCACAAATACGTATTGTATTTACGCAAAGTTGTATATAAAAATGGGCAATCACAGTAAAATAAAAGGTAGCAAAAAGGAACGCTTACGTCAGCTAAGGCAACACATGAAAAATATAAGGCAAAATCGGTAAGTAGGCAATATAGCTACATTTTGAAAATAAATTGTGTTGTGATAATTTATTGTGACGGCCGGTGTCATGTCAAACCATCGTCACGAAACACAATAATTAGAAAAGAGGTTTGAAGACTATTTTATTATTTGGAACACGCCACAGTATAAAAACACGCAGTAATGTAAGCAGGTATTTACTCGCGCTTATCTACGTCTTTTTGGATTACTTTTTACATATTGTGGTCTAATTTATATCTATAGATTAGTATCTGTTTCAAATCAACTTCAAAAACATAACCCTTCCTGCAGTCGGGTAAAAACGGTACCTAGTTATCTTCGGCACATGATCAGCCGGCAGGCAGAAGCCAGGTCCGCATCTATCCAGCTAGCCAGATTCCAGATTTCAGACTGTATATTTAATTACGACTCCTTAATTTATACCAAATTATTGTACAAAACAACTTTTTGCACAACTATTCCAAGAAACAGGTATTTCGCACAACTTTTTGGACGACTATTCCACGAAATCTTTTATATAACTTTAGGGCTGCATATACGTAGGGTCGCTAACTTATATACATACGCCACACATTAATTCGACGCGTACGAACCTATGTATTTTTGGAACTACTAAATATTTATATGATAATTAAATTATCATACTACTATAGGTACTTTAAATTTTAAAGTTACGCAAACAAATATGCAAAATATTATAGACCGTGTTGTGTATATATTTGTTCATCGAAACTAGTAAACAGATTGTAACTATTCTTTTTTTTATTTGCTCTCATTTATTTTACCTTAGAGAAAAGTAACGATATCATCGAAAGTGGTTCAGTAGCTTTTATTATATCCAGGAACAACTAAAAAATACAGGCGATTGAAGTGGAACTGAAAATAAAGTAAATAGATAAGAATATTGTGTCATTTTCAGGCAACTATATGGAAAGCAGAAAACAGCTGACGGTAGTGAAGAGCTTGGTCACGCGTCCTTTACTCCATTATTTAATATCGAAATAATTTCAGCTATTGAGTAAGTGTACTATAATTCATTATAATAAATAATTGTATTCAATAAAAAAAAATATTTACCTACTTAAGAAGTAAGGTATAACGTATAACTTATGTAAGTACGAACAGACCGCGGCAATACAGTTATACATGAATTTTGAAGAACGAATGGTTATGTATCGCTTGCAGCTAGTCTAAACATTTTTAACTTGTTTTTGCAGACAAACAAAGATATCACAAAATAATGCGAGGGCAGAAAACATTTCGTTAACTTCTGATTCAGCCATACCACCAACAAAAGAGTAAGAACTAAGCGTTAAATAGTAGTTTGTCTTATTTCTGTGGTTATTATTATCACTTTCCAAATAAATACAAATTTATTTTGTTTCAGAAATAAAGAAGAACAAGAATTAATAATAGAAAAAGAAACTGAAACGAGTAACTTTGAACCACTCAGTGGTAGAAGAATGATTGACCTAAATTATTTTTTGACTCAACTGCAAGATAAAGCACGCCATAATGGTTTGTTTGACTGTAAAACTGACAATTTTAAACTGGTGGGCGAAAATAGAATAGGGCTAGTTTCGAAATTTAAATTCGAGTGCAATATGTGCCATGAAGTGGCGATCATCCATTCTGAAGATCCTAATACACAAAATACAGAGCGTGTTAATGCTAACATTGCAGCTACTAGTGGTATTGTTGCTTCAGGCATAGGTTATTCTCAATTCCATGAAATTTTTTCCGCTATGGATGTTCCAATATTTTCGTCAAAATATTATATGCGCCTTCAAAACCAGGTTTACGAAGCTTGGGAAAATGTTGCAGTTGAATCGATGGAAGCTGCAGCTATGCGCGAAAAAGAGGCAGCGATTGCTGAAGGCAAAACTAAAAATGGTGTACCCTTGATCGACGTTTATGTAGACGGATGTTGGTCAGCAAGATCATATGGTACAAACTTTAAAGCTTTATCTGGTGCTGCAGCAATAATTGGACGGAAATTTGGTGAAGTACTTTACATCGGAGTCAAAAATAAATATTGCCTAGTTTGTGCACGCGCGGTAAAAAAGGATGAACCTCCAAGGAAACATGTATGTTTTAAAAATTATAGCGGTGCCTCAAGTGCCATGGAATCAGACATAATCGTTGAGGGATTCCAATCTTCATTAGCGATGTATGGTCTTATTTATTCAAGGCTAATCGCAGATGGAGATTCCTCAACGTATTCGAAAATACTGACAGCGAACCCATATCAAAACCAGGGGGTCACAGTAGAAAAAGTAGAATGCAGGAATCATATTCTACGCAATCTATGCAAAAAACTTCGAACGGTGACAAAAGAAACTAAATATGCCCTTGCTTGCAGAAAAACTCTCACTAACACAAAAATAATGAGTATTAGAAAAGCTATAGTAAAATCCATAGAATTTCATAATAAAATTGATGATAAGTCTAAAAATATAGCCATTTCTATATTACATAATGACATTAATAATTCGTTGGCACATGCTTACGGCGATCACAGGCTTTGCAAATATTATTATTGTTCTAAAGAACAGAATGAAACAACTGATGAAAAAATTATTAAAAACTCAACATTTTTATTCAGATTGAATGCAATTATTGCTTCTGTATCTGCAAAGTCACGCAGTCTTATTGAAAATGTTGACACAAACACCGTCGAGCGTTTTAACAGTGTTGTGGCCAAATTTGTTGGAGGGAAAAGAATAAATTTTTCTCAGAGGCGAGGATACCAATCGAGGTGCTCTGCTGCTGTAGTATCATTTAATAATGAGGCCGCTATATCGTGTGTACAGAAATCATTATCAGGTGCAAGTCCAAGAGGCAAACTTAAGGAAATGGAACAAAAAAGATCACTGAAACGGAAACAAAATAAAGAGCATCCGATAAAAAAACTAAGAAAAAATCAATATAGTAATCTACAATATGATTATGGTCCCAATAGTGCCGAACCGGATATGTCACCAGATCTAATGGAACAAGCCAAGCAGAATTTCCATCATAATTTAAAAATATTGCTAAATGATAGAGATCGCATTGAGCGATCGACAGTATTACAAAGGGATTCGAGCGAATGGATAGAAATAAGAAAAAAAATCGTGACAGCATCAAATTTTGGCCCGATTTGTAAATTGAAGCCAACAACTGATACTTCATCGTTGGTTAAAAATATTATCTATAAAAAAAATTTAGCACACGTTACGGCTGTTGCTCATGGTATAGAAAAAGAAAAACAGGCGTTACAGCAAATGCAGGACCAGGAATCTATTACTATTGAGAATTGTGGCCTTTTTATAGACAAGGAATATCCTTTTATTGGTGCAACCCCAGACGGTCTCGTAGGCAAAGACGCAATCGTTGAAATGAAATGTCCAATTACTGCATACAGAAAAGGGCTAGAAAATGCAATAAAAGAAAACAAAATTCAAATATTGCAGTATAATAAAAAGACAGGCTCTATAACAACGAAAATATCAAGTAATTGGTATTATCAAGTGCAGGTGATTTGTATTCATTTGTATTATATTGTATGTATATTTTACTATACAGAAATCTTTTCAGAGAATTATACACATATTTATTTGATACTTTGTTGACTAAATTCATGATTACATTGTAAATAATCTGATTTCAGGGCCAACTTCGTGTAACTGGGCGCAAGTACTGTTTGCTTGGCATATGGTCCGGGGAAACAACGCCTGTACACGTCATAAAGATCATGAGGGATTCTACATTTTGGGAGACAAAAATGGAACCCAAGCTTATTCGTTTTTATAACGAATGTCTTCTGCCGGAAATAATAGATCCAAGATATAAAAGAGGAATGCCGCTAAGAAAAATACAATTATTACGAGAAGACAAAGAAAATGTTCCGCCTGATAACTTCACAGAAGAAGCTCCTTCCATATCACAGTCACAATATGTTGATTTTAATGATTATTAAAATATTTTGTCATTATTATTTTATTATTACCTATTTACAATTCCTGGCCGACATATTCTTGACAAAGAATAATTATATCAATTTTTACTGACTTCTAATAAATTATATTATCATTTCGACACGTATATACTTATATATAATCTACACTTCTACACTAATATTATAAAGAGGATTTTTTTTTATTTTTGTTTGTTTGTAATGGATAAACTTAAAAACTACTGGCCCGATTTTAAAAATTCTTTCACCATTAGAAAGTTACATTATCTGCGAGTAACATAGGCTATATTTTGTTTTAGAAAAAATAGGGGTCCGTAAGATATTTGGATTTTTCGGGTACGCGAAGTAGTTCCCTCAGGACGCGGGTGAAACCGCGGGAAACGGCTAGTATAATATATTTCCACACATTCACACAACACCATCTAGTCCCAAACTAAGCAGAGCTTGTACTATAGGTACTAGACAAGTGATATACATACTTATATACATTTTTTTTGAAAATATATACATATTTTTATACAAAGAAACACCCAGACTAAGTCAAACAGGCATTTGACTTGTGCCCACACACATTTATGCACACAAATATTTGACTTGTGCGGTAATCAAACCCGCGACCTTCGGCGTGGCTGTTACATACAGTAACCATTCCGCCATCCGATCGTCATATTTAATATTCATCGTCATATATTATCATTAGAATGGCAATATATTTTGGTGACGACAAGCCACGCTGCCCACCAACCCGCGGTTCCCCGCTGTTGCAGCTAATCTACGCAAATAGGTACATTCGTTTCTCAACTGCATGGATTCTAAACTGTGGCATTGGTGATCAAAATTACGTTTGTACCTGCATGTGTTACTACATCGCGTAAATCTAAGTTTTAGTTTTAGATGAATTTGTTGATGTTTATAGTCATATAATAATAGTAGGTACTGAAGATAATAATAGGTATCATGTATTAATTGCACTCGCGAGTTATTTCTTACATTTAATTTTTTACATCATTTTTTACTTAGTATCATAGTAAAAAAAGAATAGTAGGTTAGCTAAGGCCACTCGGCTAGTTAATTGCCTACTCTTGCGATGACGCGCTTTTTTTTTCGCCGTTTTTTTTAGTGATTGCGCTGAATATTACAGAATTTAAGCTTGCATATTTTTTTTTTAAATACCTACTGACTACTTAAGCGTTATATAACTATCTAAATGCCGTTTATAGCGAGAAAAATGTAACAAGTTTAATTTACTGTCGTTTAACACATTGTATAATATTAATAACGTTTATTGCAAAACTGAATGTACAGTCATAAACAATTCGAGCTGGCGAGCAGTGTAGTACCTACATGAAGTGGCGCGATCAGACGCGCGGCGCATCCCGTACTGAGGCCGCGCTCGTCTATGAGAGTGTGTGCGTGAAAAGTGCGTGCGTACACGGCGCCGGCGACTCACTCGTACATTCAAACCAGCGCGGCGGCGGCGCGGCGACCGATTTGTATGAAGCTATCCTACTATTCTTTTTATACTATGTTAGTATGCTGACGGTGTAGGTATGTACTAAGTAGGTAGGTATATAATAACAAAATCGATAAAGCTAGGTACCTAACTTTACCTATTTTGCTATTTAATCGTATTTGTTAAGGTACTTTCCTAAATCAAATCTTCATAAGATTTTTCGGCATTACAATGTTTAAAAAAAAAAGATATCTATAGATTCCATACGCGAGTCGTCATCCCATTGCTTCCTTATAAAGTCGCGACGGATGACTGCGACTGTCCGCGTTTCGCAGGTACCTAATCTGTGATAGTGCGCAGCCGAAATCTAAGCCGCGAGTCGAAGGCGAACACTAGCGCTGCGCTTAGTGAACGAGCATGCCGCGCAACTTTCAGTCCGTGAAAACTGCATTATCGCCGAGTCCATATCGCCTTAAGTTGTTGTTCCCACTCCAGATAATAGGACGCTGCTTTAGAATAATAAAACATGTATTGCGGAACAGACCATACAAGTAAGTTCCCATCGGCTCCGCTTCTTAAAATGTTACTAGAATCACATTTACAAATTGAAAATGATTTATGTATTATATTATTAGTCGATTGAACATGCAGAACTAATATAAATTGTTTTTCAACATATGGGGTTTGAACTCATAGTTATATGCATTTTTGTAATGGAATTTAATTACATAATTTAAAAAATAAAGGGGATGTTTGAAATAGAATTAGTTTTTATTATAAGTCAAATCGATTAGATCGATTGAGTAACATTTTGTTTAGTCTATTGAAAATTTCTGACAATGGTCACACTGAACTGTAAATTTTTTTTCGTCCATTGTCGTTTCCCGCGGTCAGCGAAAAAACCTAGCTCTGGATAGATTTCGTGTTGTGAGCGTTTTGATCTTGTATTTAGAACCCGTTTGATTGCCACTTCCTTGATCAATAACTGGCACCGGTTAATTGTGATAAAAATAGTATTTAAACGAACATTGTAAAACTTGAGTGAATCCGATGCACGTGGTTGGTGCCGGAAGAATTTGCTGATTGAAGACGCTGCGTGGAGTCTGGTAAAGTAAAGATAATTCACTTGCTAATATTGGCCAATTTTAGTCTCGTGTGTGTCTAACTTGCCTCCAGGACTCCACTCAAGAACATCACCAGGAGATATTTGGTAAGTAAGTTGTTTAATTCTTAGCGCCAAGAAACTTGGCCCATGTGTTAGATCCTTTGTCTTGGGCTAAGACTGGATGAATTAATCGCTTCCACTGATCTCTGTTAAAAAATACCCATTCTTAGCCCGAATTCTACACATAAATTTTTGATAGCAAGAGCGTGGTTAACTGCCTATATTGTAAACTTGTATCTTAGCCGCTGTTGCACAGTAGAGTATAAACTCAGATTGGTATGAGCTTGTATCTTATCACCTTGTAGACAGTATTGTAGTGTTTGTCAGGTCAGTTATTGTCTAAAAAACATAATATTTAATTGTATAAGTTGACCTAGATAATTTGAAACACATTGTCACTTAACCTCAATCAGTAATTGTTGATTTGTAATACAAATACATATACAAATTTTGTATTGTTGAAATATCTAACTTAAATTTGTTGTTGCATTAATAAGTCAGTTTGTTTGGATACATAACAGCTGTATGTATCAATAAATTTAGTAAATTTAGTTCATTGCATATATTCATAAACATTATAACCAACTTGACCTTGCCACTTGGGCGGGTCACATTGGTAAGCTTTGTTTTGTTATAATATAGATAATATTGCTAGGTAACACTTATTCTGTGCTTACTTACTATTGTATATCTCAAATAACACAGCCAGTCTGTCTGTTGCAAATAACTAATTAATTAATTTGAAGTTTCAACTTTTAATTTGTTATAAGTTATAACTTTGATAACTTTTGTGTTTGATTCTTCAATATATTGAAACTATTAATTTTGTTGGACAGTAGATACCTGTCACTTGCCTGCACTTGCAGTAAACAGGCTAATACTTTGTTGGTTTCAAAGAATTGAGAAAAATTAAGTTTTGATTGTTAATATTGTTTAACGCTTGTCCGGGCTCTTTTGAAATTTTGATTATGTCAGCTATCAAGGACTTGCGTGCGGCTGCTGGTGCTATTGCGTAAGATTTGCGCTGGTTTGCCTCAGCCAGTGCTTTAGTGAACCGGCCTGATCGCCAGCAGGCCCTACTTCAAAGGTACGAGCGGATTGACGATCGCCTGGCAAGTGTGGAACAGCAATTCCGCACTTTCAGCACTTGCTGTCTTGAAGTGTCAATCAATGATTTCACCGCTGACCAGCGAAATAAGGTCAGCGAAGACTATGCCCAGGTCTTAGACCTGTATGATGCTGTCTCTAATACTGCGAGACAACTAGTTGCCGATAGGGAAGGGCAACCCGGCCTGAAGCAGGAGCTTCCTAGGTCAGCACCGGGGCTGGTGAGTAGGCTCCCTACTTTGGACCTCCTCCATTTTGATGGCTGCCTAGGAAGCTACCTGGGCTTCATTAACTTGTTCGACAGCCTGGTCAATGACAGGGCTGACCTTCGGCCAGCACAAAAATTGGCATATCTAATGTCGGTTCTGGATGGGGAGGCTAAGGGCCTCATCCAGCATCTGCCCGTGTCTGACGAGGCGTACCAGACGGCTCGGGACCTAATCACCCGTAGGTACCATAATAAGCGTGGCCTCGCCGACACGCACATTGAGCAGATTTTGGGCTTGCCGACGCTCACCCGGGTCTCTGGGTTGCGCACCCAACTTTTGAACCCGCTTTTGGTGGCCATCAACGCACTTAAGTGCCTTGACCTGCCCGTGGACCAATGGTCCTATCTATTGGTGCACATTGTGCTGAAGAAGCTGCCTGCCGACCTGAGGTCGCGTTTTGAACAGCGCTTTGGTGGGGATAGCGCGACCCATCTGCCCCCCTTTGCTGACCTGGAGAAGTTCCTGGAGGATGAGTGCCGGGTCTTGGACAACTCCGGTGGTGACACGCCGGCTAAGTCGCAGCCGCCCAAGGTCAAGGAGCAGGCTCGCGTTCACACTCGAGCCAATGTTGACCGGCGCCCTCCTCGCTTTGCGGTCACGCAGAGCCCAGCGGAGTGCTCCTACTGCAAGGTCACGGGGCACAGAACGGCCAGTTGTAGGGCATTCTTGGACCTACATGTCGCCTCTCGTAGGCGCATCGCGAATGCCCGCCGCCTTTGCTTCTCTTGTTTGGGGTCCCACTACCAGCGAGATTGCCCAAACTCTCGCCCCTGTCCTCACTGTGGAGGACAGCATTTGGACATTCTCTGCATGAATGCCAGAGAGGTAGGCCGCTTGTCCAACCAGCCGACGCCGCGCACGGGCGGGTGTTTTGAAGGTGGCAGCCGAGGCTCACCGGCGTGTAGCCGAGAGTCGCCTCGCTCAATTGATCGCCACTCGCCCCGCTTGGAGAACCGTAGCGTGCGCACGCCTCCTCTCTCTCGCGCACCTGAATGTGCTGTTCAGCGTCACCAGCACCATGACTGCTGCCCCAGGTATTCCCCTCCTTTGGCGGAGCGTCCCCGCCTTGACTCGCGCCCACCTCGTTTTGGGCGGGTGCGTCATTATGACCACACACACATTATGACCCACAGATGGCGCGCGGATCGAGTCATCGCGCTTTTGAGGACTTCAAGCCGCACCCTCATTTTGATTTGCCTGGTCCTGGCCAACGGTCGCCGCCCAGGCAACAATAGGTCATTGATCCCTGCCCTATAACGCCAACCTCCCCCATTGAGACCGTTATCCTACCAACGGTTGCTGTTAGGGTCTGGGGACCCACGGGGACCTCTGTTGTTGTCCGTGCTATATTGGACACAGGTTCACAAGGTTGCATTGTTTCCACTTATTTGGTAGGGCAGGTTAAATTAAATATGGGCTCTTTTCCAAATTGTATACGGGGCATAGGGGACGTAGCCTCTAATGTTGAAGGGCAAGTTAAAGTTTTGTTTGGCCCTGTTGAATCTTCACACCCGAGGATTAAAACCTCGGCTATTGTGTTGAAGAATATTTTGGGTATGCATCCACAGAAGCAGCTACCTGCTGCTGTGGTGAATTTGACATCGGGATTGGAACTGGCAGACCCCACATTTGACACACCGGGACAAATCGACTTGTTGATTGGCTCTGATGTCCTCGGTGGAATTTTGATTGGTGGGAAACGGGTCTTAGTGCCAAATGGTTTGACTGCCATCCCGACCATATTTGGACTTGCTTTGATGGGACCTGTACCTAGGGACCCCCCTCCACCTGAACTTGATAATTTGTTGGCTGTAGGCTCTGCTCTCTCTGATGCGGTTCAGAGGTTTTGGGAAGTAGAGGAGCCCCCTCAAGTTGCCCGTTTGAATCCAGAACATGAGGAGTGCGAGCTGTTCTTCCAGAACAACACTGGTCGACTCCGTTCTGGTCGGATTATCACGAAGCTGCCCTTTCTGTCTGTTCGGCCTCCGCTTGGTGAGTCACGACCTTTAGCCGAAAAGAGATTGTTGGCTATGGAGCGTCGCATGGGTCGTGATCCGGAGCTCAGACAGAAGTATATTGAGTTCATGAGGGAATATGAACAGTTGGGACACATGTCTGTGTCAAATTTGGATTGGCGTTCGGTGGAGCATTACTTTCTCCCGCATCATGCGGTATTGAAGCCATCGACTGGCAAGCTGCGCACAGTGTTTGATGGTTCTGCGCAGACTTCAACAGGAGTATCCTTGAACCAGTGCTTGCATTCTGGTCCTAAGTTGGTCAAGGACCTTTGTGACGTCATCACCAGCTTCCGACGACATCAGGTTGTCTTTGTGGCCGACATAAAAATGATGTTCAGGCAGACGATTATCCACCCTGATGACCGTCGCTTCCAGCTGATCCTTTGGAGAGAGTCTCCTCGCGATCCCATGGTCGTCTACGAGCTCAATACAAATACGTACGGGTTAAGGTCAAGCCCCTACTTGGCAATACGTTCTCTTTGGGAGCTCGCAGACCGCGAAGGCTTACGTTTCCCACGAGCCTCCGCCATCTTGAAGGACAATATTTACGTCGATGACATTTGCTCGGGCGCCTCCACAGCGGACGAGGCGATCCTCCTGCGGGACGAATTGATAGGTATTTTGGCCTCCGCTGGTTATGAGTTGCGTAAATGGATTTCCAACTCACCAGCGCTTTTGGAAGGCTTGCCAGAGGATCATCAGCAAGATCCACATTTGTTTGAGATTGTTGACAACCCCGCCATGATGGCTGTTCTCGGCGTTCAGTACAGACCAGTCCAAGACATCTTTACATATAACGTAGACCTGAAATTGCCTTGCTCTTGGACTAAACGTCTCGTATTGTCTACTGTCGCCAGAACCTTTGATCCGAACGGTTGGATCTGTCCAATTATATTTTGGGCAAAATGCTTCTTGCAGAAGCTTTGGACAGCAGGATTGACCTGGGACGAACCTCTACACGGCACTCTTGTTGAGGAATGGACCTCTTTTGTATCCTCACTTCCTGCCGTCAACGAGATCTCCTTGCCTCGTCCCATCCTTCCTCCCGGGAAGTACAAGGCCACCCTTCACGGGTTTTGTGATGCCTCGGAACGTGGTCACGCGGCTGTGGTGTACTTGCGCACAGTCAGTGCCTCAGGTCAGGTGAGGGTTTCCCTGATCATGGCAAAGAGCAAGGTGGCACCCCTTCGGACATCTCTGACCATTCCAAAATTGGAGCTCTCGGGAGCAGCACTACTTGTACGCTTATTGAACCACGTGTCCAGTACTTTGGGTAAAAGCATTTGTATTGATGGGACCTACGCCTGGACAGACAGCCAAATTGTACTTTGTTGGTTGAAGGCTTCTGTCCACACCTTGGAGGTATTTGTCGCTAATCGCGTTTCCCAAATCCAGAAATCCGAAGTCAAACTTGTTTGGAGACACGTGCCAGGTGAGCTCAACCCCGCTGATTGTGCCTCGCGCGGATGCTTGACGCCTAGTTTGATAGGTCATTCGCTGTGGTGGGGTCTGGAATGGTTGAGTCGACCAGAAATTGATTGGCCTCGAACGCCAGTTTTGAATACTTCTAATTTGCCGGGTCTACGAACACTCGCTCTTGAGAAGGTAGAATGCGCCTTCGACCCCGATTTTTTGTTGAATCGTTACAGCTCCCTCGACAAGTTGTTAGGTGTCACTGCTTGGATAAAGCGTTTTGTTTTTAATTTTAGGCACCCACAACAGAAACGACTGACACCGTTTCTCTCACCACAGGAACGACAGGAGTCCCTCACCTTTTGGGTTCGTTCTGTGCAATTGGCGCACTTTGAGAAGGAGATTGCTATCCTCAAGTCAGGGAAATTGAAATTATCGGGCGCTGTATCTAAATTGAACCCCTTTTTGGACGATACGGGTCTCTTGCGCGTTGGAGGGCGTCTCAAGAACGCCAACCTCCCTTACGGAGCACGTCACCCCCTTTTGTTACCTAAGGACGGTCATTTGGTACGCTTGTTGGTAACTGACCGTCACCTTAAAAATTCGCATCTGGTTGTAATGCCTTGTTGGCCATTTTGCAACGCGAGTTTTGGATTTTGTCTGCCCGAAGAATTATTCGGAGTGTAGTCTTTCGCTGCATCCCTTGCTATAAGCTCAAGGCTTCTACCATGCAGCCCTTGATGGGGGACTTACCGGCAGATCGCGTAACTGAAAGCAGGACGTTTGACGGTGTTGGCACGGACTTCGCTGGTCCTTTTTTGGTGAAAACGTCGACACTTCGAAACAGCAAGACTGTCAAGGCCTACTTGTGTGTTTTTGTTTGTCTTTCCACAAAGGCCGTACACTTAGAACTGGTCTCCTCGCTTACGACCGAGGCGTTTGTAGCCACATTTGACAGATTTGTATCCCGCAGAGGGCTGCCTTCCTTGATCCGTTCTGACTGCGGCACTAACTTCAAGGGCACTTATAATTATCTGAATGATGTTGTTAATTTTCTTGAAACCAACAAAGCTGATATAGGTGATAGGCTTGCCCGACGTGGGATAAATTGGTTGTTTTCCCCACCAAATTGTCCACACTGGGGTGGTATATTTGAGGCCGCCGTAAAATCGGCCAAAACACACTTGCGCAGGACAATCGGTGAATCTGTCCTTACATTTGAGGAACTCGCAACTGTGTTTTGTAAGATCGAGGCCGTTTTGAACTCTCGGCCGTTGTGCCCGATCTCCTCAGATCCGAATGATTTGGAGGCCCTTACGCCGGGCCATTTTTTGATTGGTCGCCCACTTGTCGCCTTGCCTGAGTACCCCTATATTGATACGAGACCTGGTCGTCTCTCGCGTTTTGAATTAGTACGCCAGATTACTCAGAGCTTTTGGAAACGTTGGAACTTGGAATATTTGCACATACTCCAGCAACGCGTTAAGTGGACCGACAAGACCGATCCACCCAAGATTGGTGACCTCGTTTTGATAAAGGAGGCTAACCTTCCGCCACTCAGATGGCGCAGGGGGCGCATCCTTCGTTTGGTAACTGGGGCTGATGGAGTTCCCCGATTTGCTGAGGTCTTGGTGGACGGTTCGATTCTGAGGAGAGCGGTTGCAACATTGTCACGTCTACCAACCGATTAGCGGACCGGTAGGCCGGTCCGGGGCGGGTGGATGTTTGAAATAGAATTAGTTTTTATTATAAGTCAAATCGATTAGATCGATTGAGTAACATTTTGTTTAGTCTATTGAAAATTTCTGACAATGGTCACACTGAACTGTCAATTTTTTTTCGTCCATTGTCGTTTCCCGCGGTCAGCGAAAAAACCTAGCTCTGGATAGATTTCGTGTTGTGAGCGTTTTGATCTTGTATTTAGAACCCGTTTGATTGCCACTTCCTTGATCAATAACTGGCACCGGTTAATTGTGATAAAAATAGTATTTTAACGAACATTGTAAAACTTGAGTGAATCCGATGCACGTGGTTGGTGCCGGAAGAATTTGCTGATTGAAGACGCTGCGTGGAGTCTGGTAAAGTAAAGATAATTCACTTGCTAATATTGGCCAATTTTAGTCTCGTGTGTGTCTAACTTGCCTCCAGGACTCCACTCAAGAACATCACCAGGAGATATTTGGTAAGTAAGTTGTTTAATTCTTAGCGCCAAGAAACTTGGCCCATGTGTTAGATCCTTTGTCTTGGGCTAAGACTGGATGAATTAATCGCTTCCACTGATCTCTGTTAAAAAATACCCATTCTTAGCCCGAATTCTACACAGGGGAAGTTACTTCTTTTTGCCCTGTACTTTCAACATGGGTTACACCTGCCGTTATCAGAGAACAACTATGCCTATTATATAAGCATTAACAAAAATCAGTACTATCTATAATATTATATTAATATTATCTGTGATACCATATTCTATTTATTACTGTAACTTTACACACTTACCTTTATTATTATTTAGTTAAATTTTGAATATTATAAAAAAAATTGAAGATGCCCTATTGGTAATATACTAATGATTAATATTAACAAGTATGATACTACTATGATCTTCACTTTGACCTATTGACTCCAGTATTTACACTACAAGTTAACTATGCTGTAAATATTACAGTGACATCTTGGCGGACAAATTTCAGCCAATCCAACTTGGCTTTGGTTCCAAGGGAGGCTGTGAGGCTGCCATACATGCGCTGTCTACGTACCTTGGCTGCGGTGAAGGTGAGGTCATTCTAAAGATTGATTTGAAGAATGCCTTCAACTCAGTGAACAGGGACACCTTGTTGACACAGGCTAAATTATAAACTCACAAAATTTTTAAATTCCTTTGGCAGTGCTATAGAAATCCATCAAAATTAATTTACAAAGACAACGTTTTGGAATCTGCTGTTGGTTGTCAACAAGGTGACCCTCTCGGGCCAGTCATTTTTAGTTTAGCCATTCACCCAATAATAAAACAAATAATTCTAAATTTAACGTCTGGTATTTGCACGACGGGAACCTGGGAGGGGCCGTTAACACTGTCCTACAAGACTTAGAGCTTATAAAAACTAAATTTAAAGCAATTGGTTTGGAACTAAATTCAGACAACTGTGAAATTTTTATTAAAGACAATTTGGATATCCTTTCGATCTTAACAAAATTTAATTCTATGGCGCCAAATATTAAAATCATCAATAAATGTTCCTTCCGCCTCCTTTGGTCCCCTATTTTCGACGACGCTTTTGGATCTTTTATAGATGAAAAACTACAAAATTTCTGTGTAACTTCAGAACGGCTTTGCAAAATTAATATTCATTCGGCTTTCACGATTATTCGGCACTGCCTTTTTGTTCCAAAATTTACATATTACTTGCGGTCTTCTCCTTTTTGGAAACATTTATCCCTATTGGAAAACATTGATAATATTATTCGGCACACCTTGAGCAAAATTCTAAATCTTGACATGAACGACCGAGTGTGGCTTCAAGCGACTTTACCAGTTCGTTTGGGCGGCCTCAACGTTCGCAAAATTACCGATGTAAGCCTCCCAGCGTTTTTGGCCTCGGTCCACGGCACTGAGGAATTGACCAGGAAAATTCTAGAACCCACACTGGTTAATTCTGAGGTGCCGTGCAAGACTGATGCCATTAACGCTTGCAAAATGGCTTGCCCGAGCTCTGACTTACCCCGATATCTATCCTCTCAGAGGCAATGGGACGGGCCGCTCTGTAGCAAGATGAGAGAATATCTTTTAAGTACTGCATCCAGTGTTGCAGAGCGCGCCCGTTTGTTGGCTGTGGGAGAATGGGAATCGGGGATACGGCTTCAAGCACTTCCATCGTCCAACATAGGAACTATGTTGGATGATACAACTTTCCACATCGCTTCTTGCCTACGCTTGGGAGCTGTTTGCAATTCTCCGCATCGCTGTCACAACAACATCCATGTTCACGCACACAAATGTTTGACTTGAGCGGGAATCGAACCCGCGACCTTCGGCGTGGCAGTCGCTTACACTCCCGCTGCGCCAACCGGTCGTCATAATATAATATCTCTAGTTCTATTAATTTAATATTCATGTATTATTAGGTCATTCAACTTACTACATTTACGTTGTCATTGTTGTTCCACAAATTTTATTAAAATTTGCTACAGTGTTAGATGAAGGTAACTCGTTATCATTGGCTGGATACTAACGTTTTTGTAATTTTCGTGTATTCATATACCGTCACATTCTGTAACATACTTTTCCACCATAGTTCTGAACATGATCGCGAGTTGCCTACATTATAAAGCGTAAGTGGATGCTCCTGTTACACAAGATTCACATTTAAAGACTACTACAGCACTTAATTTAGTAACTGCATATTTGTTTAAGTATTATGTATGTTCTACCAGTTCGCTTGGGCGGCCTCAGCGTTCGCAAAATTACAGATGTAAGTCTACCGGCGTTTTTGGCCTCGGTTCACGGTACTCAGGAATTAACCAGGAAAATTCTAGAACCCACACTGGTTAATTCTGAGGTGCCGTGCAAGCCTGATGCTATCAACGCTTGGAAAATGGCTTGCCCGAGCTCTGATTTGCCCCGATATCTATTCTCTCAGAGACAATGGGACGGGCCGCTCTGTAGCAAAATGAGAGATCACCTTCTAAATACTGCATCTAGTGTGGCAGAGCGCGCCCGTTTGTTGGCTGTGGGAGAGTGGGAATCGGGTTTATGGCTTCAAGCACTTCCATCGTCCAACATAGGAACTATATAGGAACTATGTTGGACGATACAACTTTCCGCATCGCTTCTTGCTTGCGCTTGGGAGCTGTTTGCGTTTCTCCGCTTCGCTGTCACTGCGGTGAAGCCTTCGACAGTCTTGGCCACCATGGCCTATCGTGCAGCAGGAGTGCTGGGCGTATTTCCCGACATGCCCATATTAATGACATACTCCGTCGAGCTCTTGTCACCGCCGGAGTACCAACTCATTTTGAACCTAATGGCTTGGTACGCGACGATGGGAAGAGACCAGACGGTATGACGTTATTACCTTGGAAGATGGGTAGGCCTTTGGTGTGGGACGCGACATGCGTCGATACCCTTGCGCCATCACATCTTTCAAGTACAGCTGGATCAGCGGGCGCTGTTGCTGCATCGGCGGAGGCCCTCAAACGGCGCAAATATGGAAACCTAGCGGGTAATTACGTTTTGAGCCGTTTGGGGTCGAAACGCTGGGGCCATGGGGACCTAGTGCACACGCTCTATATAAAGAAATCGCCAGAAGGCTGATTGATGCTTCCCGTGACCAGAAGGCTGGTTTGTATTTCGCAGAGAGAATAAGCATTGCCATACAACGTGGCAATGCTGCCAGCCTTCTGGGCACGCTACCAGCCGACAGCGTTGCGGAGGAATTTTTTGTCGCCGCGTAGTTTGGGTTTTTTTTTTCCTCGTCTATTTTGTTATTTTTATTTATTTAGTTTTATTGGTTTCGTTTAGGATAGTTTAGTTGCATAAGTAGTTTTATTCTGTTGTATATATGTTATTTGTTACTTTAATAAATATTTCAGAATGAGTTAAAATGCAAAACATAAATCAAATGTTTGCGGTATAATAACTATAAATAAAACTTACCTAAACTTGAAAACTACTACCAGTCAATGCCTGTGTTAAAAATCCTCTGGAGTCCACCTACTGGCACACGTGGCAAATATTTAAAGACCAGCTAAATGCGAGTTGGACTCGCGCACGAAGAGTCCCGTACTATTCTATCTATAAAACTATTATTTTATATTGTTCTTTAGTATTTGTTGTAATGGCGGCAACACAAATTAATACATCATCTGTCAAAATTTCAACTGGTTTACTTAATCGGTTCCTGAGATACAGCCTAGTGATAGACAGACAGACAGACAGACGGCCAGCAGAATCTTAGTAATGGGATAACGTTTTGCGTCAAAAACAGCTCAGGTGATGATAGATTTTTGTTGTAAATATACATAAGTTTTAGTGACACTTCTTAATACGTTGAGTATTTATTCATATGAGCAACGGTTCATGAAAGTCGGTTCCGTCGCCTTGTCACCTGTAATCTGTACCGAGAACGCGATTTTCGTCACATAAAAACATATTTTTAAACAGAATAATTTAAAAGGTTTTCATAAAGCTATGAATCGATTGTTATAAAGGTATGCTTCGATGCTCTTGTCGTGTAGAGTGGCCAATTCTTTTAAATGCAACTATTAAGCTATGAATAATTATGGAAGATAAATATACCTACCACGAAGGTCAAAAGAGGCTGAACCGTTAACACGATGAAGAAGAATACCAAGAAGGTAACGACTTGAAATCAACGCTGACGAATTCTAAGCGTATTCACGTGCTGCTCAGAAGGACAGACATAGGGAGAACATAACTAGTACAGTATTATTTTTATTATATCGTCACACCTGTATCCCTGAAAGTTCTGGCAGAGGTGTAATGCTTATAAGTAATAATAATATACATCCACATTTCACCATATGAATTTAAGGTCCCACGTAATAGGGGCGAGCGATAGTGAGAACTCGGAAAAATTCAGTAGGTAACACTTTTTGCCCAACCCGGGAATCGATCAGTAGACGCACACCCTATCCACTGGACAGAATTCATTTGTACAATATTCAATGAAATATCATCTCATACGCATAGCGTGTACAAGTCGGTTATAGTACAGGCTCGAATATTGTAAGGGTCCAGTAAAGGTTTTGTCCAGCTATTCGCAGTTGGTGTATGTGATTTATGCACGCCGTGTACATACTTAATGTCCTCGACACCGTAAAGTGTCAACGCTAATTTATTTATGAAATATACTAAGGGTTTGGGTTTGTTTTTATCACACATACACGGCGAAACCAAAAATATGTGTTCTTTATGAATTATTACGTTTTATAGCTTCAGTAATACAGTTTATTTTTAGTTTGGGTAATTTGGCAGTAGCATATGCATGCATCCATTATTCTCCTACTATTTTTATGTACAGATAACTCGATGTTGCCACAAAATTATTACCAGAACAAAAAAACTCATATTAGGTACTAGACTAACCTCAACATTAAAGCATAACACCCGCAACGCCAAAAAAATATACTGTAATAATAATAATAAGGTTATTAGTAGACGTTTAATTATGTAGCGCTATGTATAGTCTTAGTAGAAATTAAATGAGGATAATCTGTAGGTATATATTAAATTCTTGCGTTTCTGAGTGACTGATAGACACCGGACTGCAAAAACTTTTGGGTGCAAGAAGCTGAGATTTTTATGTAGATATGTGGGTATGATCTGAGGACCGAACGAGTGCAGTAAGAAGGGATTTTTCGAAATTCCCACTGGATCAGACAGAAATTGTTAAATAAAAATAAAATGTTTGAACGTAACTGCGGGCATTCTCTAGTTATAATAATATTCATTGCCGACATTCATAAATTAAGCATTGTCCAATGTAACTTCTCGTACGTAACATATTACGTCTATTTAAAAAGTTTGTACTACGAATACGAATTGTTCTTAAAATTTATTCTCCAGCGAGAAATAGAGCAAATCAGAAAAAGTGGAACAAGAAAACACGCCATTAGAAGAGGAACATAAATACAATTCGTCTTCACATGGGAATATCATCAAATGCTTTGTGAAACTAATTGCTCGGAAAAACTGCGGCACCGTGGCTTATACAAACACACTCATCATTCAATACAGATAATCTATACATGAATATATAATATCTTTAAATTAATGTCTGCAAGATGCTAAGATTTAAAATTGCTTTTTCCTTTAACCAAGAGGGTTTATTGTCACTTGGGTGATTTCATTTTATTTAAATTGTTTATTGTCGCATTGAGAGATCGTTCATAATTATATAGGTTCATTCCTCAGTAATTGTATCAAAATTAAATGTTAATCCACTTTTAACATCCTTGTTGGTGAAAACAAATGAACAAAACACATTTTTTTTATTATAAAGAGTGTTGGTCGTATAAAAACCAAAAAGTATGAATGATGTAAACAAAGGTTGACGTATGCAATTCTTTTTCCAAATCGAATTTCATCTTTCTCTTTACAATTCACGCTAGTCCGCATATCTGAAAAGGTACTTACCATAGCCATACATCGGCGCGTGCAGTGCCGCATCCCCTACAAATTGCATTAGCATTCTTAATATGGCCGTAGGATTGCCGGACAATATCTGCGGCAAAAATAAAATGGTTTGCCGCGTATGAATTTTATCCGTACATAATCTCGTAATAAATCGGAAAGTGAAATTTTATAACTGCTTCAAATGAATGATCTGTCGCTTATTATAAAAAGCTTGTATTCTTGAGATAGGGTTTATATGATCGAGCTTATTTTATTTATTTTATAATTTTCGGAAAACTTATAGCTAATTGGTACAGTGAACAGGGGCCCAATTCTGCTAATTATATTTGTTCAAAATGCAGTTTCGATATGATGTCAGTGTCATATTCACGTCATAATGGTATTCTCCTAAATTAAGAGACATTGAAATGATATTGCGAATATATTGAGAGTTGAACAATACATAAACGGTATTCTGCTAAATATATTCTTGTACAAAGACAAACGTCAAACTGTAGATACACATATTCAAAACACCCATATTTTAAATGTTCGATTTCAAATCGTACGTAACATTATTGATTATGTATCAAAAAATCTCTCACAATCCAACGAATAAATTCATTTACTAAAGGGTACTGGTTAGTATTATAGACTGCCATATTGCACTGCTAGGTAGTATCATCTGTATATATAAAATTCATTCACAATTCCCTGACTAACAACAATGCACAGCCGAATCTACTGGGCACAAGATGCTAAAAATTGGCATGTACGTTCCTCGAGGACCGTATGCTGCACCCTTACCACATGAGTAGATAAACGGAACAGAGACACAGCTTCGTACAACAGCGCGAATCGGTTGCACTACTACGAGCACGCGGCTTATGTGTGCGTGACCACTGGCCGCTTGTCCTGTACGCGGCGAGAGTGGAAAGAACCGGTTTACGTAGGCACAAGCAGTTGACAATCTTAGGGTTATTACGACGCACGTTGTTTGTTTTGTACGTTGCAAGTTTTAATATTTTAATGTAAAAAAGTGGTGTTTTATTATTAATAATGGTTGTTTATTGTACTGTGTGTATGAATAATACTAGATGAAATAATTAAATCATTATAAAGATTTTAACAATGGTAACGTACAATTGGGTTTTTTAATTAGGTATAACTCCTGATAATTTTGTCGCATTTGTTGAATTGCTCGAGCAAAAGTTTCGCGAATATTTCGATATTGAAATAAATATTGTCAATGTTGGCAACGAAATACTTTACAACTCATTAGTTGTGAAATTGTGTAAAAGCAATTAATGTTTACAAAACCAATGACTATCAGAAAGTGATCAGCCATCGATAGGGATTACAAAAAACAGGTGCATGCGATTTTCGACCTTATTGACTTAACTCAGAATTTATAATTTTAATAACGTATCAATGTTAGAAAGCAAGAAAATAAAAAAAAAGTCTGTCATGAATTGTCATTAAGGTCGAAAATCGCATGCACCTGTTTTTGTAAGCCCTATCGATGGTTGATCATTTAATAGTCATTTGTTTTGTAGATTGTTTGTTTCTTTTTCGTGTGAGCGTGTGGCCAACTCTGGTGTCGGAGTTTTCAGACCGCCCGAAGGCCTCCGACGTTTTGTAGATGTTCATTTGTCTTACACAATTTATTTTTAAACTTATTTTAGATACCTATCCCCGTGGTAAAACTAGTGGCGATAATAGCTAAAGGAGATTCCTATGTTTATTAGCAAAATAGATCATATTACCAGAAAATATTCAACACTATTAGTGGTATCGTTGGGAATGTCGAATAAATCACGTCGTCACGTCGTGTGCTTGGTAACAAATGTATATTTTTATTCCGTGCTTTTAAAAGTTTCAGATGCATGCCTTTTTTGGTTCCACTCGCTATTTTATTTACAACTATACTTCTGCCGTATAGCGAATCCGTCGAGTCCAAGAATCTGCCCAATCCACGAATCTGTTGAGTTGGGAATCTGCCAAATCACGAATCTGTCCAATCCAGAATCTGTCGTATACCGAACAAGCGATTTGTCTTAACCTATTGTGACAACCCTACCAAAATAGGTAACAAGATTACAAGCTCTTAAGAAGCTGTCTCTCTGTTCGGTTTATTTACTCATGTGCCCTTACGGTCCCTGACTAAGAAGAGATTTCCCGAAACATCTACCAGATTGTAAAGAACTGTTAAATTGAAATAAAATGTGAGAGTGTAATTGCTGGCATATTACATAAAAAACAAATCATAGGCAACGCTGTAACATCAAATTACCAGCAATAAAGTTAAATATTTCATTAATGGCAATACCTACTCATGTCAGGATATTTGACATTAAATTGAATATATCGAAATTAGAATAGAATGACATTGTGTAGCAGAATACCGATTTTGAGTCAATTCAAAATATAATCTCATTCCATTCAAAATATGATGTCGATGTCATCTAAAATAGCAGAATTGGGCCCCAGATTTATAGCAAAATATGGCCAATTACAAGTTTTCACAGATAGGTAACATTATTAGGTAGTTTTGTAACATAACTAACTTAACTTCTAAGGAACTTACAAATAAAAAATAACAATAATAACATTCATATTTAAACAAAGTTAAGTAGGTAACCGGGAACCATTTTTGTATTTTTATGTATAGGCATAAAACTAACGTTTAACACTTTACACACAAACACAACATTTAATTACAAGTGATGGTTGTCACCAAAAAACTGATCGGTAAGTATTTTTTTCATTTTTAAGGCACTGGTAGTGAATTGGTCGATATCTACATCCTGACATGCCGTGTTATACATGCGGCTCGCTCTGATTAAATACGCGTTTTGACGATAATTAGGGCTAACCGCGGGAATATGCAGGAGGTGTGATCTGCGTAGATACGTAGATGGTATACGCAGATGGTATACGCAGTCCAATTTTGCTTAGAAACTCATTTATGTTAATTGACCCATTAAATATATTAAATAGAAAGGAGATGTCAGCAATTTTACGCCTTTCATATAGAGGCAGTAAATGAAATTGTTTATATATATGGATAATTTGCGTAGAATGGCAGCCCGAAGAGGAACGCCTTGTCACATTTACAGTGACAACGGCACCAACTTCTTAGGAGCAAATAACGTCCTTCAAAATGAACTCGAGCAGCTGCAGATCAATAATCAAGATTTGCTTAAAGTAGTCGCTGAGATGGGAATTCAGTGGCACTTTAACGCTCCATCGTGGCCGTCAGCAGGAGGCCTTTGGGAAGCAGCTGTGAAGAGTTTAAAATACCACCTTAAGCGAGTCATAGGCGAGCAAAATTTAACATTCGAAGAGTTCTCTACGCTTTTAACGCAATTGGAAGCATGTCTCAATTCGCGACCACTTTGTCCATTATCGGAAGATCCGGATGATTTAGACTACCTCACACCAGCACATTTTCTAACAGGAGGGGCTGGGCTAACTATCATGGAAACAGAAAGAGATCTTCGAACGCGATGGTACTTGACGCGAAAAATATTCCAAGACACGTGGAAGAAATGGCGCAATGAATACCTCAACCAGTTAACATCCCGGAGTAAGTGGAGAAAGCAGCAAGAAAATATCAAGATGGATGACGTCGTACTTATTCATGACGACAACTTACCAGCAGGGAAATGGATTATGGGCAGGGTCACGGAGCTGCACCCTGGATCTGATGGTTACGTCAGAGTCGTAACACTCAAGACGAAAAATGGGTTCATCAAGAGACCTATCATCAAGCTATCCATTTTACCAACACACAGTGAAGAGCAAGTTCACAAACCAAATCACCAACAAACGCAGGAACATGCTACGTCGTCCAAACGTCGTTTATCGTTCAATTCTGTCGTTATGGCATTATTATTTTTTATGACCATTATATTAGGTGCATCAAGTGCATACAACCTAACGGAAATCAAGGATAAATATGTTTATTTTGACAAAGTTACCAATATGCGCCTCGTAAGAGACGAGTGGAAGATATTAGCTTATTACGACATGCAACCATATCAACAAGGATTTTTGGCTCTAAATAAATACATACAGTACTTGGACGACCAATGTACAAAAATAAACAAAACTATCCGATGCGATGTAGCGTTATTACAATTACAGCACGGATACAATGAACTTGAATATTGTAACCATATGCTCCTGAGTCAGCATTCTCGCACGCGACAGCGCCGGGGGCTTATCAACGGTGTCGGTTACATCGCCAACAGCCTATTCGGCGTATTAGATCAACATTTCGCGGAGCAATATCAAAGAGATATTCAACTTATCAAAGATAATCAAGGGCATATGGCATCATTATGGCGCAATCGGACTTCCATCATAGAGTCAGAGTATGATATCTTGAAGAGAACTAGTAGTTCTCTTCAAGATGTGTGAAGTGTGTGTGAGAAGTTTGATTGACAAACAGCAAAAAGCAATCAACCAGCATCTATTGAACTTAGACAATACCACAAAAAACTTTCAGAAAGAAATTCAAAACAATTTTGATTTAAACATGTTCACGTTTACCGCTGTTATCGCCAATAATATGTTACAGAATCTGAAAAACATACAAGACATGTTATCAGACACTATAATCGACATATATCATGGTCGATTTAACCCGCATTTACTGTCACCGGAACAACTAAAAGGCGAACTAAGCAGAATCGCAAGTCAGCTGCCCAAGGAGTTCTCTCTGCCGATTGATGATGTGCAGAAAGATATGAAAAGTATCTATCAATTGCTGACAGTTAAAACAAGAGCATCTGCAAAATACTGTCTTTTTGAAATCAAGGTACCTTTAGTTAGTCAAAACAACTTAAAAATTTATAAGCTGATACCTATACCGCAACAATCAGGAAACAGCAAAATCAGCATTGTACCGAAATCCGAGTACGTTGGTATCAATCTCCAGAAAGATATTTTCATGACCTTGACGGAAATGGATTTACAGCAGTGTGTACCTTGTGCCAAATTTTCCTTATGTCGTATACAAAATCCTATCAACCACCTTATTAGCGACAATGACCTGTGCGAGGTGAATCATCAAACAAATCATTGTGTCACGAAAATAAATTCATGTAATAATGAATGGATTAGAATGAACAATGCTAATTCATTTATTTACTTTTGCTGTAATGGGTGTCAGGTGCGAATATTATGCAACGATCAAGTTACCGCTCAACAGCTGAGCCGGTCAGGAATCATTAACCTCGGTCAAGGCTGTATGATAAAAACAAAGAACTTCACGCTCTACTCGCACAAGGATATGAGCAGTGATATCAACATTTCGTCATATATTACCAACCTTGGGTAATTGTTTATTAAAGTGTTATTTAATTTATTGTACTTCGAGGACGAAGTAATTGTCAGTCTGGCCGTGAGAGATATGTAATAATATCTAGGCTTTGGGCTGAAATTACTGATATCCAAGTATTTATACATAATATGTAAGAGGATAGTGGCAACTAAATGACACTGACATAACGTTTGACAGTTAAACTATCAAACGTGTAAATAAGGTGTACCATATGATCAACTTTTCCATGACGACTCCTATAGAAACTGTGAATCTTTCAGAGACACAAAATTAACTGAGGGAAATACACGATAAGATTCGCATTTTGAAGGAAAAGCGCACACCGATGGAGAGCATCTCGTATCACGATATCCATCACTATACAGCAATATACATAGTGGTGGGTGTTGACGCGGTACTTGGCGGTGTCGTCGGGTGGCTGGCGTGGCGCGGACGTGCGCTACCTGCGCCACCCGCGCTGCCACGCAGCAGCAGCGAGCTAGCGCGGGAGCCCGCGCCGGCCCCGGCCCGCAGGGCATCATCTACTATCAGTGACGATGATCAGTGCCAGTGTAAAGTGCTAGGCTTCCGTAGAGCAAATAGTGCGCGTAAACATAAACAAGATAGAGGCACGTCGCCTTTTGTGAAAAAATCTGTGTTCAAAGTGAGTGAACAAACTGTGTAGTGTTGCGTGCCTACTAGGATCATTAGAGACTATAAGTTAATCAACTTTAGTCTATAAGGACCAAGTGGATCATCCTTGTAATCATACATGCATTACATACAATCATTTTACATGGACCTCTTTCATCAAACCACTTCTCACCTTTTGTCCCCCGGGAACATGTACGGGCCAACGACCGTACAGTTGCCGCGGTCAGCATTTTACGCCAAACGTGACAATTTGTAACATCTATAAAATCAGTTCACTTTCAGCAAGCGTATCGTGTACTCATAAGCATTTTAACGTATCAATCATTTAATCATAATTTAGCATAGTTTATCAAGTTTATACTTTGCTGTTACCAATATATAAGTGTTCAAGTTATACCATCTATCATTTCTATCTATCAATTATCAAGAAGTGTACGTTGCCCGCACACATCGGCTTATGTAATCGGGTAAATAACAATTCGCACGATATTGTATGTACCTTACAAATTTCCTTTGGATGCCTTCCAGCCGATTAATGTAGACGTCGTAGTGAGGATTCCACACTTGTGACGCATACTCCAGGTGACTACGAACCAAGGAACAGTATAAGGTTTTAATAGTCTTAATGCTTTTAAAGTCAGCTGAGATTCGGCAAACGAAACCTAGCGCTTTAGTGGCTTTTTTGACGATACAATCAATGTGAGAATCGAAAGAAAGTTTTGTATCAAATACTATCCCTAAATCCTTAATATTGGTCATTCCAGTTATAGGTGTATCTTTGAGAGTGTAGGTGTTCAGAATTAGGTTGGGTTTGCGAGAGTACGAGCAAACGTAGCATTTAGATACATTTAAATCAAGCCTATTGAGATTACAATATATTTGAAAACGCTCGAGATCTTCCTGCAATTTACGTGCATCATCGGCTGTCTTTATTTTCCTCATAATCTTCATATCATCGGCATACAACAATATTTTTGAGTACTGAAAGCATGAGCCAATGTCGTTCATGAATATATTGAAAAGAAGAGGCCCGAGTAATGATCCTTGGGGAACGCCTGAAGGTACTTTAAATGGTCTTGACGCGTATCCATTCAGCACCACAATCTGACATCTGTTCTCAACGTATGATGTGAACCATCTGTAAAGGTCACTCCTGAATCCCATGGAGTAAAGTTTGCGCAGAAGTGTTTCGTGATGTATACGGTCAAAACATTTACTGAAGTCGGAATACACAACATCCACCTTTGTGCCATTGACTCCGATATGAAGTCGCTACAAAGAACTAAAATTGTTGTCGTAGATCGTCCAGGGAGAAAGCCATGCTGATATTTGCCAAAATTGAGCTTAACAGCGGAGTATAACTGCTTATGCACTATTTTCTCTAAAATTTTTGCGAATATACACAACTTAGATATTATAGTTTTCAACTAGACCCTTTAGTCCTTTTTTATAGATGGGTGTTATGTATGCCGAATTCCAGATGGTGGGCACCAGACCAGTGTCAAATGAGCGTTTAAATAAGATTGAGAGAGGGGCGGCGAGACTGCTGGCGCAGCTCCGAATAAAAACGGGTGGCACGTTGTCTGGGCCTGCTGATTTATTGAGGTCAATTTGTTTAAGTAGCCTGTGTACCTCATCTTCGTATATCTCGATGGCATTTATACATACATACATACATAGATTCATGCCTGTTTCCCGGAGGGGTAGGCAAAGACTACGGAACGCCATTTGCAACGATCCTGACATATCTCTCTTGCTTCATTCACTCCCATCAGATTCCTCATGCATGCTCTACTGTTCAGGGTACTTCTCACCTGCCCTGTTTTTAGGATGTCTCCAATCTGGTCAGAGAACGTCCGCCTAGGTCTTCCCCTTCGTCCTGTCCCTTCCACACTTGCCTTATATATCTGCTTGGTCAGTCTTTCGTCATCCATTCTCTCCACGTGCCCAAACCATCTTAGCATACCTTTCTCGATGCTTGTCACTATATCTTCTTTTACCCCACAACACTCTCTTATCACACAATTCTTTATTCTGTCAGTCAGAGAAACACCACACATACTTCTCAGTGCTCTCATTTCTACAGCATTTATTCTACTTTCATGACTCTTCTGCCGTACCCAACTATCACTACCATACATAAGAGTAGGTACTAACACCCCTCTATGCACAGCCAAACGTGCCTTTTTGGACACGTTTTGGCTATTCATAAACGCCTTCAGAGCTCCATTCACTCTATTACCTGCATTAACTCTTCTTTCAATATCTTCTACATTCTTACCATCTCTTGTAAACAGCGTACCTAAATATACAAATTCATTCACTTGCTCCACTCGCTGTCCATGGATCATAACATTACAAGCCGTAACGCATTTCTCCTTTTCAAAAACCATAACTTTCGTTTTACGTACATTCACTTTCATTCCTTTCCTCTCTAACGCACCATGCATGATTGTTACCATCTCCTGCAACTCCTCCGCTGAAGACGCAAGCATAACCTGATCATCAGCATAAAGGAGGCATTTGACAAGTAACTCATTCATCCTTAATCCACAATCACTATGTTTCAAATCTTGCAAACAACTGTCCATGAAGAGGTTGAACAGCCACGGCGACGCTACACATCCCTGTCTAACACCTGTGTTGATGGTAAACCAGTCAGTGTATGCCCCGTTTATCCTCACACAAGCTCTAGAATCCTCATAAAGGGATTTCAGAGCTCGTATGTGGCTGCTGTTCACCCCATACATCGACAGTACCGACCACATTTCATTCCTCACCACTTTATCATAAGCCTTTTCCAAATCTACAAATGCGCAGTAGACCTTTTGACCTTTGGCCAAAAATTTCTCGGCTATGCATCGCAAGGAAAAAACCTGATCCGTGCATCCCATACCCTTTCGGAATCCCGCTTGTACATCCCATATTTTCTTGTCGGTTACTTTCATAACTCTTTCAATCAATACCTTTGCATACAATTTGCCAACAATGCTGAGAAGGCTAATGCCTCTATAGTTTTTGCAGTCTTGTTGCGAGCCTTTTCCTTTATAAAGAGGCACAACTACTGCTGTGGCCCAGTCATCAGATACCCGGCCGGTGCTCCAGCACAAGTTAAATAAACGCTGCAGCTGACTAACTATGATGCCCTGTCCATCCTTCAGCATTTCGACTGTAATCATGTCATACCCTGCAGCCTTACCTAATTTCATACTGGCCAGTGCCTTTAAAATCTCATCCACGCCAATATCGCTTTCATCATTGCTATCATTATCATTCATTTCACTTGTTGATGACTCTGTCGTCGTTCTTTCAAATAATCCTTCAAAATACTCTTTCCATCTCTTCAGCACACACGATTCACCATTCAGTATCTTTCCATTCTTGTCTCTGATTGCTGTGTATTCTGAGGATTGAGTTTTTCCTCGAACTTCACGAACGGATTTCCAGAAAAACTTAATGTTTCTCCGAAAGTCGTCAGATAATCTACTATCAAACTCATCTTTCTTTTCCGCTTTTTTCCTTTTAACCATTTCTTTCACTTTTATTTTACACCTAACAAACTCCTTTCTTGCTTCATCTATGTCATCACTCGTTGCCTTTCCCATTCTTTCATTTGCTCTGGCAGCCAACCAATCTAACCACGCTTTTTTCTTCTCTGATACTGCTGATTGTACAACCTTGTCCCACCATGTATTCTTAACCTTTCGTAGTTTCCTTCTCTTGATCACGCCACATACTTCAGACGCTACACATACTACATCTTCTTTAAAGGAATGCCATAATTCTTCCATATCATTTATGCCATCGAACCTCTCAAATCTTGCTATCAATATTCGTTTATACTCATCTTTCACATCTTTCTCTTGCAGATTTTCTACTTTTATTCTTTCCAAGACCCTCTCTTGATTATTTTGGCATAGCATTTATATGTGAGTTTGATTTAGCTTGCTCATAGAAGTTCGAATATTGTATGCTATGTGAATTAGAATCAGGCACTGTCTCTTCCAGGAAGTTGGAATGGAAATAATTTCCAAACATGTTGCAGATATCGTCACCATTATTGGAGGAAACCTGTCCATACTGCAATGTTGAGGGATAAGCATTAGAATTTCTCTTCGATTTAACATAGTTCCAGAAAGTTCGGGGATTTTTACGTATTGCAGATTCTATTTGTATGATGTAATCATCAAATAATTTACTTTCCAGCTCCTTTGACCGCTGTTTTAAGATTATGAATGTTTGGTAGTCCGAAATATTATTATATTTTTTAAATTTGGAGTGGAATTTAGTTTTTTTTTTATCAATTTTATTAAGGGACTTTTATACCATGGAGGATACTTAAGCTGAGGGGTAGTCATTTTGCACGGTATGTAGGTATTATGTAATCTATTAATGAGGTCAAAGAAATACGACACGGCATCTTCAAGGGTGCATAGGGTTCCCACCAAGAACTTAGGGTCCCAAGCCAACCTCACCTGCAAGTGGTGCACCTGTCGATCAACGGACGAGGCTCTGGCAAACAAAATGTCCCAATAAGCGGCAATAGGCTCGCCACCTATTACGTGGGATCAAAACACTGGCGAAAAGTGGGCGTTTAATATGCCTCTGCCTACCCCATCGGGGAAACAGGCGTGAGTCTATGTATGTGTATGTATGTATCTTCAAGCGGCCTACACTCCAGTTCGTTCCGCCAGTCCACCCGATCCATTTCCGCCTTTATAGCGTCATAATCAGCCGAGGTATACAAGAACTTAACAAAAGGGTGGATAGGTAAACTGTGAAGTTGGACGAAGTCCACAGTGATGCATAGGGATTTGTGATGAGGGTCTTCAGGTACCAGAGGATCACTGGGTAGAGTGACAGACACCTCGTCATTGGACAGAATCAGGTCTAGAATTCTGTTAATAGTATTCGTGAAGCAATTATACTGTTGCAAGTTGCAAATATTAAGGTTGTCAATAAAGTTGGTCTGTGTTGGGCTTAGCAGGTTTGTGGGGGTCAACGAGCTATCATCTTCTGAGTGTTGCCAAATGATATTGGGCAGGTTGAAGTCACCCACAATTAAGAAAATGTCTGTCGGGTGTGCAAGGACTATATGCATAAAATTATTTGAAAACAGATTTAACTGTTCTGATAGCGTATTACCCCGATTCTGGTTAAAAATGTTAATAACCCAAATGTGCATTTTACAAGATACTCGGGGATTCCTGCGATGCAGTGTCAGTGTAATCCAAGTATCTTCAGCAGAGGAACACCAGTCGCTGTTGTCATTAGCTACAAGTTCTCGCCTCACTGCCACTAGGACACCCCCTCCCATGACCTGATCAGTATTGGTATAATCCCTATCGCGTCTCCATATCAAATATCTGTCATCAAACAATTCACTGTCAGAGATGCCGTCAATAAGCCAAGTTTCCGTCAGACAAACAACATCGTACAAGTTAATAGACATATTTCTATAAAAAACACCTGTCTTGGTTCGTAGTCCTCGGATGTTTTGGTAGTAAACATTAATAGGCACCATCATAATTCATATTTGTAAAATCGGTTAGCATTCGAATAAAACAATAACAGGCACATTTGACACGAGGTAAAAAAATAGCTGCCATAAAATAAATGTACGTTCTACTAATTAAGCAAACTACGACATTAAAGACATACAAATTAAGTTCATAACGTAAATAGTAATATAAGTATTTAAAATAAGATATAAAATTATAACAAGTTAAATATTGATGAATGGGCAAGCTGAGTGCAGCCTTATGTTTATAAGCATAGCGTTTAGACTTATTATAGCAAAAATGACCGAAGCCGTAAATACATGAAGATATGCGACTACTCGGCCGACGAGTTTGCAATGAATGGAATGAGTAGGTACCTGCGGTTCTCAATCTTGGTGAGTCGATACATTTCCACGACATGCCAGTAAGTAGAATCGAATTATTTAGGAAAAAACTTTTTCAGGTCTTGTTCTGTTTTAATGTGCTGTAATGGTGAGGTGTGGTTTTTTCTTATAAAAATCTTACAACCTTTAACCCACACGTATTCATATCCACGTTCTTTGGCTCGTACTTTGGTCTTGTTAAGTAGGATTTTATTGTCCAATGTTGGTGTGTGTCAGTGATGTAAACCCTGTTCTCGCCTGGTAATCCAAGTTCACCAACCTTGATTATTTTATGTTTTTTAGCGGCGGCAACAAAGTCGCTTTTCAAGTAGCTATTATGCACGGAGCATATTATGTTATTGTGATTTTTGTCGCTGCGCATTGGTACTCAGGCAATATAGTTAATTTGCTCTTTTGGTATATGACAACCAATTAAATCTCCTATTTTAGCTACTATAGTGAAAAGGTTTTCCGAGTTGGCAATTGGCACTCCTTTAATTTCTATATTATTTATCCGGGATCGCTGCTCGCTTTCACGACGCAGACTGTCCAGCCTGTCCAATCATTCCCTCAACATTGAGATCTCTTCCTTGGTCTTCTTCATAGTCTCCAGTTCTTGTTCTATGGTAGAAACTTTGTTAGTCAGGGTGTCAATCGACCCAGGTACGAACTCAATTGACGATTTCATATCCGCAAATTCAATTAAATTGCTTTTAGCTCTGTGAGCTCGTGTTGAATGGCCTTAATGCTATCTACCAAAGTTGGCAAAACTTCCATTTGAGTTGAAAGCCTCTTAATTTCGCATAAAATTGTGTCCGTGTCCGTTGGTGAAGCCTTGAGAACATTGGGTCGCGGGCTTGCTGTCGCTAGCGCTTTGCAGGTACTGCATTTCCAAGTGGCTTTACGGTCGCCCAGTTTTCTCCACCCTGCCTCAGTGATGCCTGCACACGGGAAGTCGCACTGTCCCTCGCACAGGGAACAAGTGACACCATCTCTAGTTTCGGAATTGCAGCGCTTACACATGAACATCGCAGATAATAGTTTGAGAAACTCTGTCAGAATATTCGTTTAAAATTTCTTCGTTTGTATCAGCAACGATTCAGCGCTTAAGCAGTGCACGAAGCAGTAGCGTCTAATAATACAAAATAATCTGAGGCGCTATAGATAGTCAAACTGTTTGTTTAGTGTAACGCTAAGCTCGTTTGCGGTGTCTCGGCAAGAAGGGCTTAAGCGTCGTACAATCCGCGTCACTTACACGTACCGGCCAACGATTTATTCGAATTACAATTTCACTGCACAGTTTTTAACGAATGTTTGTAAAATCTTGTTTTGTTGCTTACATTTAAGTGTTTATCCCTGTTTATAATGTTTATTGCACTTGATATAGTTTTATGCACGTAAATACTATCTTATTTAGTTCAATATTTCACTTTAAACTCGACAAATAATAACAAATAGAGGAGCAAGTTGTAACAGGTGTAGCTTAGTTGAAATTTCGCGGGTATTATGAGCTTATGTTATTTTGTAAATGATAACTGAAAAGCCAATCCCATCGGTGTCAAAGCTAAACGGCCATCTTCTGTATTGGTCTTGACTATCATATTTATGTAGAAAGGAAAATGATACGTAACATTTTATAAGGATAAATTGTTTATATCTCTTTTGACATTAATTGATAAGCTTTATTATCAATTAATCTTACATGCAACACATATCAAACCGTGTATATTTTTATAACGTGCAATTGTAATTAAAAACATTTGCCATCCCATTTGAGATATAAATCTGGGATTTGGGTACAGTTAATTAAAATGCGTATGGAGCACATAATTGTTGAATAATGAAGATGGATGTGGTCTTGATTGATACTCATTGTCCGGGAAGGACAATGGATGTCTAATGTAACATTTTACCTATCTTTTATTTATTTTTTATTTATTTAAACCTTAATATACAGAGCGTATACAGGCGGACTTAATGCCATGGGCATTATCTCCCAGTCTACCTTTGAGTGGTGCAGAGAGAAAAGAAGTAGGTGCTATATAAATAATATAATGAGGAGAACATTATTTGAACTTACTTAAATATACTTACATATATAGATTATAATAAATATATAAGATACATACATAGATATCAATTAAGGCGAGGTTGCAGTACTTTTTAAGATTTTTGAACGTCTGAAAGTCCCATGAACTATGATATTTTTAACGAATAAAAATTAAAGTATAAAAGTTGAACATATCTTCTAGTAAATCGTAAAGATAGAAACACGATTTGGAATGATTGGCTCGATAAAAAGAAATGTCAAACATGGCACTAAATCACAATTTTAAACGTGTACTGCTTAGAGATTCCATAATGAATTTATATTAAAGTATTATCAATAGAAACAGCTCTTTATTTTAAAATAAATGGTAAAAACAGATTTCGTAATTTCGTTATCATTTTTCTCCAAGAAAAAAAATTAGTCAAAATGTTGGCATTATATCGCTCGCCAGCCGTTCATCAGTGCCTGTCTAGGCGTGATTGAGGGCGGACGTACGTCGTTGCTCCGCAAAATCCCCCCCCACCCCCGCATGTACGTTTTCGCAAAAGTACAAAGTAATTCGTATTCCAAACTCAATCGTTCAAACCATAGACATACTAGTATGAAACCGTAGACAGGTTACTGACAAGGTAACATGACGGAGCTTACGAGTGGCACGCATCGCGAAAAGCGTACGCACACTAATATAAATATGTCAAAACGACACACTAAGAATTAGATAAGAAGTGTAAGTGAGATAGCACATCTAATCGCAAGCGCGAAATAGAGATAAACATATACTCTCTGGACCGACGCGCATTGTGACATCATGCTGACCGTTTCACAAACAATAATTTGACTCAGATGCGACATGCATGATCACTTTGTCTGTCTTAAGTAAATTCAATTCGCCTCAAAGTAAATTTGATTAATTCATTTAAGGTAGGGAAATAAAAAGTCGATGTGATTTATTTATAACATTTATTAAAAAAGAACATTTTATTCTTCTCATTTCATTCAATGGAAACCTAAAACAGTACGTTAATATAAAAACTGTGCGCTGCGGACCCACCGTAGCCCTGGCAATACCCCTGGGGGTATGGTGGGTCTTTTAAAGCTTAACCGTACTTCTGGCTGAAATGCTCGTAGTGTTATACCAACGTGCTACGTGGACATTAAACTGAACAGTTTTATCTCTCGTATAATAATGACTTACTACTTACGTTTTTGTATTTTTAGACAAGCGAAGACAAGCGCTAGTACGATGATATAGTGCAACAAGGAGATAAATTAGAGAATAAAACGTTTAGGTATTACTGCTAATGGTTATAATGCTTTGTATATTATAGGTATAATCTGTGGTACTGTTGAAGACCCGTCATCATCATCATCCTTGCGCTGTCGGATCATTCCCACTAGTTCTATTGAACAGTTCTATGATAGAACTAGTGATACTTTTTTCCCACTAGTTCTATTAGCACAACTTGATGAGGAGAATAGAACTAATGGGAAACAGTCATAGGAAATTTATCACTAGTTCTATGTATGTTTTACAAGGGTAGTGTCACAACATCGCGCTCACATATCCGAATAAATATGTATGTATAAAAATGTGTTAAACGAATGAACGTCTACAAAACAATTGAACGTCTACAAAACAAATGAACGTCTACAAAACAAATGAACGTCTACAAAACAAATGAACGTCTACAAAACAAATGACTACCAGAAAGTGATCAGCTATTGATAGTGATTGCAAAAAACAGGTGCATGCGATTTTCGACCTTATTGACAACTCATGACAAACCTTTTTTTTTTTGTTTTATTCTCGCTTTCTGGCAATATTAGGGTAATAAAATTATAAATTCTGACTAATGTCAATTAGGTTGAAAATCGCATGCACCTGTTTTCTGCAATCACTTTCGATAGCTGATCACTTTCTGTAAGTCATTTGTTTTGTAGACGTTCATTTGTTTTGTAGGCATTCATTTGTTTTGTAGACGTTCATTTGTTTTACACATTAAACAAATGAACGTCTACAAAACATATTCATTCGGATATATGAGCGCGATGTCGTGACACTACGGATCATTCCCAGTAGTTCTATTGAATATCCTTGTAAAAACATACATAGATCTAGACTGGGATATTTCCTATTACTTATCCCATTAGTTCTGTTCTCCTCATCAAGTTGTGCTTATAGAATTAGGACAGTTCTATCATAGAATTGTTCAATACTACTTCTATACTGGGAATGATCCCACAAAATAGTAGAACTAGAAATTAACGAACTGAAATTAATAAACTAATTACACAACAATATTATCTGGGAGTACGGTTAAGCTTTGAAAGACCCACCATACCCCCAGGGGTACTGCCAGGGGTACGGTTGGTCGGCAGCGAAAACTGTGCAGTACAATCTACTTAGTTGTTTAATACTAAAAGGAGAAAAACAAGAAGAAGTGAATGGACTTTGATCATCCGTCAATTTTTGTAACTTACGTATGATTTTGTATTTCTATAATAATAATATATTGTGTTGATTCAGCCTCAAATCACTTTTATTACTTGACAAAAACACACATCAGTATTTTATTATTACGAATGTCCCATCTGGATACTTTGTTTTTTAGTCTTTGAACACGCACAATACTGCTTTTCTTTTACACTCGCTAAATGCCAATTTCTTATTCACTCTATTATTTGTGATACTTGAATTTATTATAAATTGTAAATAAAACGTTGTAATATTGTAATACTCATGAATGAGAAGTGATCCCATAACTTTTAGTAATTTTCCTACTATAGTTTGTGCAAAATCTCATTACACACGACGGCATTTTCAAATGTAACGTACACACACGCGAGTAAAAGAGCGAGTGCTTCCGACCGCAGCGCGTACGCGACTAAAGCCAAATGAGACATTTAGCCTGTTTTTAATGTGCCACTTTTGAAGTTCGCATAACTCATCTACGGTTTTTTTACGCTGCGCTGTGGCAAACGCACACACGAAACCCCCCCTCCCCTCCCCCCGCTCACTCGCTGACACCACCGCCGTATTTTTGTTTTTGCGGGGGGTGAGGTCGAGCTACGCACTGTACTGCAACCTCGCCTTAAGATATATAAACATAATTTCAATTAATACATATTATTACATACTAGTACATTTAATATATTATTGTCTAGAGTTTGAGCTGAGATCGGGTAAGGTTTACAGAGATCAGTGGAAGCGATTAATTCATCCAGTCTCAGCCCAAGGCAAAGGTCCGACATACACTGCGGTAGCACAGCGAATGAATATAAATTCTAATACCTATTAATATTAATAAAATGTCTTACCAACTCTTAGTGATGTTCTTGAGTGGAGTCCTGGAGGCAAGCTAGATACACACAAGACTAAAATTGGCCAATATTAGCAAGTGAATTATCTTTACTTTACCAGACTCTAACGCAGCGTCTTCAATGCACGATGCAAGTTCACAGGATTCGCAATTTCTCCTTGCAAATGTCAATGAATAGTTCACAATGTCTTTTATCACAATTTACCGTTGCCAGCACTAGATCAGGCGGCATTCAAGGCGGTTTACTCTATTTAGTTCAATTAATCAATTCACACGAAATGCAAAAAGGTGTGCTCACAATAACTTTTCACAAAATGTTCAGTATGTCACAAACCGTGCCGGGAGTCAAAAGGGCGGCAATTTAATAGATTTCACAACTATTCGCGTAGCTGCAATGATGTGCTTTTCAAAAGGCGAACAATTATTTTACGTACGAGACGACAACTCACAACGTGGTACCTAATTTTTCAACGCGGGAAGACGGAAGTTGACAGTTCAGTGTGACCATTGTCAGAAATTTTCAATAGACTAAACAAAATGTTACTCAATCGATCTAATCGATTTGACTTATAATAAAAACTAATTCTATTTCAAACATCCACCCGCCCCGGACCGGCCTACCGGTCCGCTAATCAGTTGGTAGACGTGACAATGTTGCAACCGCTCTCCTCAGAATCGAACCGTCCACCAAGACCTCAGCAAATCGGGGAACTCCATCAGCCCCAGTTACCAAATGAAGGATGCGCCCCCTGCGCCATCTGAGTGGCGGAAGGTTAGCCTCCTTGATCAAAACGAGGTCACCAACCTTGGGTGGATCGGTCTTGTCGGTCCACTTAACGCGTTGCTGGAGTATGTGCAAATATTCCAAGTTCCAGCGTTTCCAAAAGCTCTGAGTAATCTGGCGTACCAATTCAAAACGCGAGAGACGACCAGGTCTCGTATCAATATAGGGGTACTCAGGCAAGGCGACAAGTGGGCGACCAATCAAAAAATGGTCCGGCGTAAGGGCCTCCAAATCATTCGGATCTGAGGAGATCGGGCACAATGGCCGAGAGTTCAAAACGGCCTCAATCTTACAAAACACAGTTGCGAGTTCCTCAAATGTAAGGACAGATTCACCGATTGTCCTGCGCAAGTGTGTTTTGGCCGATTTTACGGCGGCCTCAAATATACCACCCCAGTGTGGACAATTTGGTGGGGAAAACAACCAATTTATCCCACGTCGGGCAAGCCTATCACCTATATCAGCTTTGTTGGTTTCAAGAAAATTAACAACATCATTCAGATAATTATAAGTGCCCTTGAAGTTAGTGCCGCAGTCAGAACGGATCAAGGAAGGCAGCCCTCTGCGGGATACAAATCTGTCAAATGTGGCTACAAACGCCTCGGTCGTAAGCGAGGAGACCAGTTCTAAGTGTACGGCCTTTGTGGAAAGACAAACAAAAACACACAAGTAGGCCTTGGCAGACTTGCTGTTTCGAAGTGTCGACGTTTTAACCAAAAAAGGACCAGCGAAGTCCGTGCCAACACCGTCAAACGTCCTGCTTTCAGTTACGCGATCTGCCGGTAAGTCCCCCATCAAGGGCTGCATAGTAGAAGCCTTGAGCTTATAGCAAGGGATGCAGCGAAAGACTACACTCCGAATAATTCTTTGGGCAGACAAAATCCAAAACTCGCGTTGCAAAATGGCCAACAAGGCATTACAACCAGCATGCGAATTTTTAAGGTGACGGTCAGTTACCAACAAGCGTACCAAATGACCGTCCTTAGGTAACAAAAGGGGGTGACGAGCCCCGTAAGGGAGGTTGGCGTTCTTGAGACGCCCTCCAACGCGCAAAAGACCCGTATCGTCCAAAAAGGGGTTCAATTTAGAGACAGCTCCCGACAATTTCGATCTCCCTGATTTAAGGATAGCAATCTCCTTCTCAAAATGCGCCAATTGCACAGAACGAACCCAAAAGGTGAGAGACTCCTGTCGTTCCTGTGGTGAGAGAAACGGTGTCAGTCGTTTCTGTTGTGGGTGCCTAAAATTAAAAACAAAACGCTTTATCCAAGCAGTGACACCTAACAACTTGTCGAGGGAGCTGTAACGATTCAACAGGAAATCGGGGTCGAAGGCGCATTCTACCTTCTCAAGAGCGAGTGTTCGTAGACCCGGCAAATTAGAAGTATTCAAAACTGGCGTTCGAGGCCAATCGATTTCTGGTCGACTCAACCATTCCGGACCCCACCACAGCGAATGACCTATCAAACTAGGCGTCAAGCATCCGCGCGAGGCACAATCAGCGGGGTTAAGCTCACCTGGCACGTGTCTCCAAACAAGTTTGACTTCGGATTTCTGGATTTGGGAAACGCGATTAGCGACAAATACCTCCAAGGTGTGGACAGAAGCCTTCAACCAACAAAGTACAATTTGGCTGTCTGTCCAGGCGTAGGTCCCATCAATACAAATGCTTTTACCCAAAGTGTTAGACACGTGGTTCAATAAGCGTACAAGTAGAGCTTCTCCCGAGAGCTCCAATTTTGGAATGGTCAGAGATGTCCGAAGGGGTGCCACCTTGCTCTTTGCCATGATCAGGGAAACTCTCACCTGACCTGAGGCACTGACTGTGCGCAAGTACACCACAGCCGCGTGACCACGTTCCGAGGCATCACAAAACCCGTGAAGGGTGGCCTTGTACTTCCCGGGAGGAAGGATGGGACGAGGCAAGGAGATCTCATTGACGGCAGGAAGCGAGGATACAAAAGAGGTCCATTCCTCAACAAGAGTGCCGTGTAGGGGTTCGTCCCAGGTCAATCCTGCTGTCCAAAGCTTCTGCAAGAAGCATTTTGCCCAAACTATAATTGGACAGATCCAACCGTTCGGATCAAAGGTTCTGGCGACAGTAGACAATACGAGACGTTTAGTCCAAGAACACGGCAATTTCAAGTCTACGTTATATGTAAAGATGTCTTGGGCTGGTCTGTACTGAACGCCGAGAACAGCCATCATGGCGGGGTTGTCAACAATCTCAAACAAATGTGGATCCTGCTGATGATCCTCTGGCAAGCCTTCCAAAAGCGCTGGCGAGTTGGAAATCCATTTGCGCAACTCATAACCAGCGGAGGCCAAAATATCTATCAATTCGTCCCGCAGGAGGATCGCCTCGTCCGCTGTGGAGGCGCCCGAGCAAATGTCATCGACGTAAATATCGTCCTTCAAGATGGCGGAGGCTCTTGGGAAACGTAGGCCTTCGCGGTCCCAAAGAGCACGTATTGCCAAGTAGGGGCTTGACCTTAACCCGTACGTATTTGTATTGAGCTCGTAGACGACCATGGGATCGCGAGGAGACTCTCTCCAAAGAATCAGCTGGAAGCGACGGTCATCAGGGTGGATAATCGTCTGCCTGAACATCATTTTTATGTCGGCCACAAAGACAACCTGATGTCGTCGGAAGCTGGTGATGACGTCACAAAGGTCCTTGACCAACTTGGGACCAGAATGCAAGCACTGGTTCAAGGATACGCCTGTTGAAGTCTGCGCAGAACCATCAAACACTGTGCGCAGCTTGCCAGTCGATGGCTTCAATACCGCATGATGCGGGAGAAAGTAATGCTCCACCGAACGCCAATCCAAATTTGACACAGACATGTGTCCCAACTGTTCATATTCCCTCATGAACTCAATGTACTTCTGTCTGAGCTCCGGATCACGACCCATGCGGCGCTCCATGGCCAACAACCTCTTTTCGGCTAAAGGTCGTGACTCACCAAGCGGAGGCCGAACAGACAGGAAGGGTAGCCTCGTAATAATCCGACCAGAACGGAGTCGACCAGTGTTGTTCTGGAAGAACAGCTCGCACTCCTCATGTTCTGGATTCAAACGGGCAGCTTGAGGGGGCTCCTCTACCTCCCAAAACCTCTGAACTGCATCAGAGAGAGCAGAGCCTACAGCCAACAAATTATCAAGTTCGGGTGGAGGGGGGTCCCTAGGTACAGGTCCCATCAAAGCAAATCCAAATATGGTCGGGATGGCAGTCAAACCATTTGGCACCAAGACCCGTTTCCCACCAATCAAAATTCCACCGAGGACATCAGAGCCAATCAACAAGTCGATTTGTCCCGGTGTGTCAAATTTGGGGTCTGCCAGTTCCAATCCCGATGTCAAATTCACCACAGCAGCGGGTAGCTGTTTCTGTGGATGCATACCCAAAATATTCTTCAGCACAATAGCCGAGGTTTTAATCCTCGGGTGTGAAGATTCAACAGGGCCAAACAAAACTTTAACTTGCCCTTCAACATTAGAGGCTACGTCACCTATGCCCCGTATACAATTCGGAAAAGAGCCCATATTTAATTTAACCTGCCCTACCAAATAAGTGGAAACAATGCAACCTTGTGAACCTGTGTCCAATATAGCACGGACAACAACAGAGGTCCCCGTGGGTCCCCAGACCCTAACAGCAACCGTTGGTAGGATAACGGTCTCAATGGGGGAGGTTGGCGTTATAGGGCAGGAGTTAATTACCTATTGTTGCCTGGGCGGCGACCGTTGGCCAGGACCAGGCAAGTCAAAGCGAGGGTGCGGCTTGAAGTCCTCAAAGGCGCGATGACTCGATCCGCGTGCCATCTGTGGGGGGTCATAGTGACGCACCCGCCCAAAACGAGGTGGGCGCGAGTCAAGGCGGGGACGCTCCGCCAAAGGAGGGGAATACCTGGGGCAGCAGTCATGGTGCTGGTGACGCTGAACAGCACATTCAGGTGCGCGAGAGAGAGGAGGCGTGCGCACGCTACGGTTCTCCAAGCGGGGTGAGTGGCGATCAATTGAGCGAGGCGACTCTCGGCTACGCGCCGGTGAGCCTCGGCTGCCACCTTCAAAACACCCGCCCGTGCGCGGCGTCGGCTGGTTGGACAAGCGGCCAACCTCTCTGGCATTCATACAGAGAATGTCCAAATGCTGTCCTCCACAGTGAGGACAGGGGCGAGAGTTTGGGCAGTCTCGCTGGTAGTGGGACCCCAAGCAAGAGAAGCAAAGGCGGCGGGCATTCGCGATGCGCCTACGAGAGGCGACATGTAGGTCCAAGAATGCCCTACAACTGGCCGTTCTGTGCCCCATGACCTTGCAGTAAGAGCACTCCACTGGGCTCTGCGTGACTGCAAAGCGAGGAGGGCGCCGGTCAACATTGGCTCGGGTGTGAACGCGAGCCTGCTCCTTGACCTTGAGCGGCTGCGTCTTATCCGGCGTGTCACCACCGGAGTTGTCCAAGACCCGGCACTCATCCTCCAGGAACCTCTCCAGGTCAGCAAAGGGGGGCAGATGGGTCGCGCTATCCCCACCAAAGCGCTGTTCAAAACGCGACCTCAGGTCGGCAGGCAGCTTCTTCAGCACAATGTGCACCAATAGATAGGACCATTGGTCCACGGGCAGGTCAAGGCACTTAAGTGCGTTGATGGCCACCAAAAGCGGGTTCAAAAGTTGGGTGCGCAACCCAGAGACCCGGGTGAGTGTCGGCAAACCCAAAATCTGCTCGATGTGCGTGTCGGCGAGGCCACGCTTATTATGGTACCTACGGGTGATTAGGTCCCGAGCCGTCTGGTACGCCTCGTCAGACACGGGCAGATGCTGGATGAGGCCCTTGGCCTCCCCATCCAGAACCGACATTAGATAGGCCAACTTTTGTGCCGGCCGAAGGTCAGCCCTATCATGGACTAGGCTGTCGAACAAATTAACGAAGCCCAGGTAGCTTCCTAGGCAGCCATCAAAATGGGGGAGGTCCAAAGTAGGGAGCCTACTCACCAGCCCCGGTGCTGACCTAGGAAGCTCCTGCTTCAGGCCGGGTTGCCCTTCCCTATCTGCAACTAGTTGTCTTGCACTATTGGAGACAGCATCATACAGGTCTAAGACCTGGGCATAGTCTTCACTGACCTTATTTCGCTGGTCAGCAGTGAAATCATTGATTGACACTTCAAGACAGCAAGTGCTGAAAGTGCGGAATTGCTGTTCCACACTTGCCAGGCGATCGTCAATCCGCTCGTACCTTTGAAGTAGGGCCTGCTGGCGATCAGGCCGGTTCACTAAAGCACTGGCTGAGGCAAACCAGCGCAAATCTGATGCAATAGCACCAGCAGCCGCACGCAAGTCCTTGATAGCTGACATAATCAAAATTTCAAAAGAGCCCGGACAAGCGTTAAACAATATTTACAATCAAAACTTAATTTTTCTCAATTCTTTGAAACCAACAAAGTATTAGCCTGTTTACTGCAAGTGCAGGCAAGTGACAGGTATCTACTGTCCAACAAAATTAATAGTTTCAATATATATTGACACAAAACAAAGTCAAAGTTATCAAAGTTATCAAAGTTATAACTTATATCAAATTAAAAGTTGAAACTTCAAATTAATTAATGAATTATTTGCAACAGACAGACTGGCTGTGTTATTTGAGATATACAATAGTAAGTAAGCACAGAATAAGTGTTACCTAGCAATATTATCTATATTATAACAAAACAAAGTTTATTAATGTGACCCGCCCAAGTGGCAAGGTCAAGTTGGTTATAATGTTTATGAATATATGCAATAAACTAAATTTACTAAATTTATTGATACATACAGCTGTTATGTATCCAAACAAACTGACTTATTAATGCAACAACAAATTTAAGTTAGATTTTCCAACAATACAAATCAACAATTACTGATTGAGGTTATGTGACAATGTGTTTCAAATTATCTAGGTCAACTTATACAATTAAATATTATGTATTTTAGACAATAACTGACCTGACAAACACTACAATACTGTCTACAAGGTGATAAGATACAAGCTCATACCAATCTGAGTTTATACTCAGTAATGCAACAGCGGCTAAATTTCAACTACAGCTCTGCACCAAAAATTATGTCTAGAGTTTGAGCTGAGATCGGGTAAGGTTTACAGAGATCAGTGGAAGCGATTAATTCATCCAGTCTCAGCCCAAGGCAAAGGTCCGACATACACTGCGGTAGCACAGCGAATGAATATAAATTCTAATACCTATTAATATTAATAAAATGTCTTACCAACTCTTAGTGATGTTCTTGAGTGGAGTCCTGGAGGCAAGCTAGATACACACAAGACTAAAATTGGCCAATATTAGCAAGTGAATTATCTTTACTTTACCAGACTCTAACGCAGCGTCTTCAATGCACGATGCAAGTTCACAGGATTCGCAATTTCTCCTTGCAAATGTCAATGAATAGTTCACAATGTCTTTTATCACAATTTACCGTTGCCAGCACTAGATCAGGCGGCATTCAAGGCGGTTTACTCTATTTAGTTCAATTAATCAATTCACACGAAATGCAAAAAGGTGTGCTCACAATAACTTTTCACAAAATGTTCAGTATGTCACAAACCGTGCCGGGAGTCAAAAGGGCGGCAATTTAATAGATTTCACAACTATTCGCGTAGCTACAATGATGTGCTTTTCAAAAGGCGAACAATTATTTTACGTACGAGACGACAACTCACAACGTGGTACCTAATTTTTCAACGCGGGAAGACGGAAGTTGACAGTTCAGTGTGACCATTGTCAGAAATTTTCAATAGACTAAACAAAATGTTACTCAATCGATCTAATCGATTTGACTTATAATAAAAACTAATTCTATTTCAAACAATTATATATACTAATATATACATATATATATATATATATATATATATATATATATATATATATATATATATATTTCTCTCTAGATACATACTATAAGTCAAAATGAAATATAAATGAATTATGATACACTTGCTGCTTCAGCCAATAAGAGTTCTTTAACTTTGAACTTGAAGGTGCACTTGGTCTTGGCCATCCTGATCTCAAGAGGAAGGGCATACCAGAGAAGGATTGATTGAACAGAAAAAGAAGAGTGAAGAAAATTAGAGCTGTGAGTTGGAACCATGAGGAGAAGGTTATTAGAAGAGCGAAGGTTACGAGCATGATTAGAAGATAAATACTGGAAGAGGGGCGTTAAATACTCAGGGGGAGTAGGAGACGTAAGAATGGTATAGAGAGTTGTGAGAGCACGCAAACTACGGCGAAGATTTTGAGTCAGGAGATTTATAAAAATAGAAAACAACAAGGAAGAAATAATGCCGCCTTGAGGAACGCCAGAAGTAGTGTCGGCCCACCCCGACGATAAATCATCGAGGCGGACAGACTGCTGACGCCCTCGAAGATAAGTTGAGAACCAATCCAGAGCTACAGGCGAGACCCTAAGATGAGAGAGGATAGATAAAAGGATATCGTGACTGACGGTATTGAAGGCGTTTGAAAAGTCAATCAACACCAGCACGGTGATTTTGGTGCTTTCCATGGCCTCTCGAATATCACCAGTCACTTTAAGGAGGGCGGAGGTAGTGCTATGGCCTGGCCTGAAACCGGACTGTAAAGGGCTCAACAATCGGTTGTTGTGAACAAACCGAGCCAATTGTTTGTGAACACAGGCCTCTAGCACTTTGGATAGAAAGGGTAGGATAGAAATTGGGCGGAAATGGCTAGGAACAGTAGGGTTTTGGATTTTGGGCAGGGGAATTATGTAGGCTTTACGCCATAAGAAAGGGAAGGTACCGGAAGCAAGGGAAAAGTTAATTATGTGGGATATCGCAGGTAGGATGTGATCCAAGATAGATGTTATCATATCTCTTTATACTATATTTATGTGAGAGAAAGTATTATGCATAGGTACCGGTTCTGAACATAATACTGCGGCAATGATTGAGAAACTAAAACCCCAGCAGTCAGCATCGTGATTTGGCAACCTTTCAAAAAAATTGTCACGTAACACCGGTTTACGCATTTACATTTTTGGGAGCACCGCAGTTTAAATCGCCACATTTCTTGTAGTGCAGCCCATTGACTTACCTTTTTGCCTGATGCCAAATAGGCAGGCCTATGCGCTTCATGGCCTTGCTGTTGTAATGTTAACATTTAGTTCTATGAAACACGATTACGATTAATTGTCGCTGTCTCATCTGCTGCTGTGTAAAAGAAAGAAGGCAGCAGAGATGAAAAGTAGCAATTCCCAAGTACCTATTCAATGATAAAATTATTGTTTTATTATATGGGCACATACCCTGTAAGTTCAAGGTACACAAAAACACCTCTCGTAGCATCGCAAAAATAAATTGTTATACTAGTTTCTGAAATGGCCTGAAATAAAACGACGTATTCCCAGAGGCGAGTGGCAAAGACTGACAATGTTTTATTTCTTATTATAGAAGTAAACACATAATTTCAAATACATGTCTATATGTCTAGTGACAATAAAAGACAGATGGCCAGTACGATACATGGCCAGTGCTAATACATACTGTGTAGATATTAAACCTTCAACACGTAAGGACTTTCGGTGCATATTTTAACAAGTCTATGGTGAGACAAACAGATTGCTCTGCAGATGATGATGTCTAGCTGAAACTTAAAGTGTGCACCAACGGTTTTCTAAATTATGTCCGTTTTATATTGTTTGCTCCGTGCATCATCGGCAAACACGGCTGTCATGAAGAACGCCGATAGTCGTTATGGCGAGTTAGTACCCTTAAATATACTAACACTGCTGTAAAGTCATAGAGTAGCCTTAGAGCTAACCCCTGTGTATTGTGGAGGCCAGACTGCAGTCGCCATATAAAAAAATAATATTTGCGTAGAGTAGAAAGCTGACCTCAATCTCAAGCATAAGTTTTGAATGCAACCCAAATGAGAATAAGAGGATATGCATACGAAAATTTTACCACAGAAAACTATAAAACTAATAATAGCTATCCCGCACAAGCAAATAAAAAGACTAGGACTACATATGAATATTGGAGAGAGAAACGCATTCCGTCTTCTGTATCCGGTCTTCGGAAATAGCCTCCAAGCGTGCGTATCATTATTTTGTTTTTATATTTATCTTCGAAAATAATAGTGGACATGTTTGGTACACACATTTATGTAACATTCATTATTTAACAAATAAATAAAATTATATTTAAATCTCGCAGTTTTGAGAACATAAATGTAGTCTGCATATACGTGAACATTGTACAAATTAACTGGCACGAATTTTCAACAACGGTTATAACCACACGTACTGTCTGTTTATTTAATTTACAATTAATATAAGTAGGTATCACCGCCATTATACTTTTAGTCGTTTGTTGATTAGCTATAATAAATAAGTAGTAAATATAGTAATATGTTGATACTCAAGTATGATGGCTACTGGCACGGATGATGGCTACTCAAATTAGAGGTACGTTTTCTTTTGGAATTCACTCAGCTCGTAATAATATATCCTATTCAAATGATGTCGTTCGTATTAATTATATTTTTCTAATAAATATAAAAGTTAATGTGATTTTCTCATATCCATGTAGTTCAACATAGCTCGACTATTTACAAACGTAGTCCAGACCATCTGTTGCATATAATTAAGTCATCATTCTCCTAGCGTTATCCCAGTTTCAACCTGGGGTCCGCTTACTAGTCTATCCGGATTTGGCTGAATATTAGCTTTTCCACAGAGCAGGTCAGACAGGCGGTCCTGTCTGAGCTCCGCAATGAACTCCGCATGGTTTAGACAAGTGTCAGTTTATTAAGGTAGAATTCCGTGCATCGCAATCGATCGTAGCCGCGCGCGGCCTACGACTGTCGTCGATCGCTCGCGACAATAGTCAAAGTATGAAAATGTATGGCACCGGTGCCGAGGCCCGCGACTGACGCGCGCGGCTCACGACATTCGTCAGCCGCGGCAGTGTCTTGAAATTATATTTAATTTATTAGATAAAGACCTCTTTATCTAGAGACTGCTCAGACAGATACACGTTTGGAAGATTTTCGCTCGATAGAATTTTAATTTGAAAATATGCTTTCTCTAAATATTTTTACGGATATTTAAAAAAATACTTAACTTTTCGCCTCGAAATTGCTACTCTCCGAAAGAAGAGCTAGTTTATTAGGGACTGGTCAAACGATAATTACTTGAGTTATGAACGAAATAAGATTTCAGACAGTTTCATGATGGCATGCCATGGTAAAAACCGTTGCACATTCAACTTTATAGCTAACACTTAGCAATGACCTCTGCACGATTTTTCGACCTTTGAGGTAGCCTCTTAACAATTCAATACGCACATAACGCTGAAAAGTCATTGGTGCGCGCCGTGGATTCGAACCCGCATAACCACAATACCCTCTGTATGGCAGTCTGTTGGTATCTCTACTCTGCTATCGCTTAAGTACTACGTCTAATGTATAAAATTCTCGTGTCACAGTTTTCGTTCCCATACTCCTCCGAAACGGCTTGACCGATTTTGATGAAATTTTTTATGCTTATCCGGTATCTATGAGAATCGGCCAACATCTATTTTTCAAAAAAAAAAAGACATTTGGCTAAACAACGTTTGCCGGGTCAGCTAGTATAATATAATTAAGTACTACCTACTAAGTTTCTAATCCCTGTTTTGCTTAGAAACTAGTCGGTTAATCCCGGAAACCACATGTGTATCTAACCGTTTTATATAAATTGATCCTATCTTATATACTGAAACATAAACCAGTCAAATATACGCCCCCGCTACACGTTCAAGAATAAACCAACAACTAAACAGTCTGATAAATACACCTTTAGGAACAATTTACTGACAAATTACTGACTTATCACCACTGAAACAGTTATTTATTATGTGGGCCTACTTTATGGAATTATTGTAGCGTACACTATCGTCGACACCAGCCTTTAACAGTCCACTGCTGGACTAGGCCTCTCCTTTGAAAGGACGGATTGGCCTATTATACCACGCTGGCCAAACGGGTTGGTATAGGGTTTGTATCAAGTTTTCCTTCTCTTACAGTTCTGTTCTCTGCATATTATGCTCCCTCTGTCGGCTCTTACGACACCCATAGGATGATATGGGGTGGTGACATTCTGTATTCTTAATCCGTCACCACACGGACACTATATTTATTATTAAATACTAATTTCACCGCCATGAAAAGGTTTAAATAACGAGCAAATTTGATATAAAATGAGCTCAGTTTCATCGGATGATGACGTCGACGAAAGGGAAGGATTAAAAGTTTGATAGTCAGCGTTCGTGTTATGAAGTAAATACACGAACTTCATGTTAAATATTGTTAAATGAAAAGTTATGTGTGTTTATTAAGGATTCGTATTAAAAGACTAATCCGATTAACATATGGATGCCGTCAGATTGGACCGCGGAAAGTTAACATGTGTGTTTTAGAGCAATGTTTGTTCAACCCATGCCAACAAAATTACAAAAAAATATTTGGATAAAATCGTAACTAACGATTGTGCATATTTTACACATAGTAAGATTTTACTATCAGAGCTGCCGCATCACAGGACTGTTCGATTGGGTAAGTAAAACTTATTTTCTTTAACTAGTCAAAAAAAAAACATTATAATCTATTCCAGAAAAGGTATCCGTTCCATTCAATTCGTGTCCTAGTGGTATTCGGCTTACGGTTAAATTATGAACTCATAACTCCGCATTTCTGATCGCAGTATCATCCAGATGGCGATAGGTTCAAAAATCAAACTAATACATTCAGCGTTTGAACAGCTCACGTGTGTATCCTTATGAGAATAGACACCAGTAAGCTTATTTATGGACGTTAAGATAATAAATATCTAATAGCTATCTATGTTACTCTTATTTTTATACTGATATGTTAAAACTTATGGATACCTTAAGTATAATCACTGTTTTCATAAGAATTTTGCATATTAGTTGAAAGTCAAAAGCAGAAAACTCGACGCTCATAAAAGCTTAACAAAATCATATTGAAATTCAAAAACATTTTAACATCAACAAAACAGATTAGGTACTCCTTTTTGTAGGATATAACGCCAAATATAACGCCACTACAACTCTCGCACAAAATTCTTTACCAACGAATTTTACCCTAGGTTCCAAGACCTTTTTAATCTTAAGGTTAAAAACTTCTGTATAAATACTTCTACTCATTTTTAGCGAATGACAAAAGATCGGTTTCCTCTGCTAGTGGAGCGGACCCATTATTGACATATTCTATCTTGCAAGAAAAGCTGCATACATTCGTTTCCACCAAAAAAGAGTAGTGCGGTAATGACGCAGCGGAGAAAACAAAAAAGTAAGCTGAAGTGTTGGTAGAAAGCGGAGCAGAGTCATAATCATCATCATCCGCCTAGCGTTATCCCAGTCTCAACCCGGGGTCCACTTTCTAGTCTAACCGGATTTGGCTGAATATTAGCTTTTCCACGGAGCGACTGCCTATCTGACCTCCTCTACCCGAAGGGATAGCGATATGCCATGGTTTAGACAAGAGTCAGTTTGTTTATAGGTACTGACTCCCTATAACGACTGTCGAAGATCTTCATGACAGCCGGGACCGACGGCTTAACGTGCTCTCCGAGGAACGGGGCAAGCGATAATTTACAATTCAATACGCACATAACTCCGAAAAGTCATTGGTGCGCTCCGTGGATTCGAACCCGATACCCTCTGCACGGCAGTCCGTTGGTATCTCCACTAGGCTATCGCTGCCTTTTTGAGCAGAGTCGTTAATGAAATTGAATACCCATATTCTATCTCATCTTTTCATTTCAGACTAATCATGGAGGTTATACACATATATTGCATGAAAACGAACTTCGTTTTGCTGGGCCATTTGCGGGCCATTACTCTTTTCTAAGAAAACCAACCACTACTACTGAGGCTTCTAAAGAGGCGTCATACTATTAACTAAGTGTGTCTTTTAACAAATGCCTTTGTTATAAGACACAGTTAATTTGACCGTGAACCTGGTACCTACTACAATACATATATATACCTACACAAATCACTATTTACAAAAGGATTTGCTCAAAAACGTAGACTAATAAAGAATGTTTTATTTGTCTTAAGTCGTAAATTACATTGAAACCTATTTAATTTGTACAAATCTACAACTACAAGCAGTTGTAACCGCTGTCAGACAAAATAATGCCTCTGAAATATTTACGAGCTTGCCTACTTTTATACTACGTGCTAAATTTCTGGAAAGATCTTTTATCTTATCGTCGAATTCCCGCGAAAAATCTACGTAAATTAGCAGTTTCTACTGTTGCATTTCGTGAATAAGAGTGTTACGCTTTTGTTCCAAAATTACTTGTTCTTTCTTCGTTGTAAGATTACTTAATCTTACAACGAAGAATGAACAAGTTATTTACCAAAAAATCAAAAGACAACTTGTTTTAATCCTATTTTAAAAGACAACTCCCGCACTAGGAATAAATCATAAGATTACGATGTACGTTTGTTAAGTCCCGCGCGACGATAACGTCGCGCGGGACTTAACAAACGTACAACCAACGGACACAATGTACACCCAGACTTAAAACAACAATTGATGTTATAGTTGTCTCGTGTGGGAATCGAACACACAACAAACGGCGAGGCGGTCGCTTAAACCACTACGCCAACCGTGCAGAAACAAAGTAGACCCAGAACACGATAATCTATTAGATAATTTAACCATGTATAATATGATAGAAACCTATAACAATTAATAAGCGAGACAAAAGACCCCACTTTTTCACCTACTTATTAAACATTCAAAATACTCATTTATAATTACACGCTGATTACACCCATATAATTCTCGTATTGTGGCTGTAATGTTATAAACGAATTAAGGTCTCAAATGCCAAGATACGCTCAGTCCTATATTAAGCTGTTGCTATAAATAACAATTATCCTCATACTTATTACACTTTGTTCAACCTTAAACAGTCATATTAACTGTGTTTTGTACCTATTACAAAATTCAAAAGCAATACATACATTTTTCGTCTACCTGCTATTCCCGAGTGCGTACTTTGTAGTTCTGAAAAGTAAAAAAAATATTCATCATCATCATCAGCCCTGTATATAAACTGTCCCACTGCTGGGTACGGGCCTCTTCTCACTATGAGAAGGGTAAGGCCATAGTCCACAACGCTGGCCTAGTGCGGGTTGGCAGACTTCACATGTCTTTCGAGAACATTATGGAGAACTCTCAGACATGCAGGTTTCCTCAAGATGTTGTCCTTCACCGTTTAGCAAGCGATAATTAACAATTTAATACGCACATAACTCCAAAAAGTTATTGGTGCGCGCCGTGGATTCGAACTCGGACCCTCTGCGTGGCAGTCTGTCGGTCTGCATTAGGCTATCGCTGCCATTATGCAAATGAGAGGCAGCATGTTAAATAACTGAAAGTTATCGATCACCTAAACGGTATATCATTATAGAATGCTACACGTGTTCTTCAGGGGTCCGTCGTGGGTCCGCTAGAAAGTTGCGTGTTATACTTTATTGTTAAATTCCAGATATAGAAAAAACTTGCGATAATAATTCAACAGCTTTTGTTATTTAACGAAAATATTGCGTATAATTTTTGTCTACAATATTTAATGAAACTTTATAACAACACATTACGTGTCATCCTAAGGGAATGGAATTTATCATCTCTTAAAAGAGCTCTAATTTTCCGACGGGACGCGAGATTGCGCTAGCCGACAGAACTCACAGGAGTTGAAATGCTATACCTTACTATCGCATAAACTTTTTCTTGGAACTTCATTAATTTTATTCGCATCGGTCTCAATTTTTCTAAGGATGGTAAGGTGCTGTTACGCACTTAAAAGTAAAGCTGCGGACTTAGAATAGCGGGTGGAGAATTTTATAAATATGTTACTATATTTTATCGTGATTTACTTACAAAACATACATTATAGCGTTTAACTGAATAATATTTAAATATAGATAAGATCGTTTATACCTTCAAACTAAAGTAGAAGTCATTAACTTTAGTAATAAATTCTGTAATAGGTGCCATCCATGCTTATATACTAAAGTCCCTTTTTTCTAAGGCAATAAACTCAAAAACTACCAAACAGATTTTCACCAATAGATAGAGCGAAGCCTGAGGAAGGTTTAAATGTATAATTCACGCAAGCAAAGCCCCGCGCGAAATCTAGTCCCTTCTATATGTATATAATATTATAAATTCGAAAGTGTGTATGTATGTATGTTCCGTTTTCACGCTATAGTGGCTGAACTAATTTTGTTGAAATTTAATATAGACAAATATTGAACCATGGATACTTAGGTACTTTACTTTATTTGCCAGAAACACGGTTACAAAGGTCTTACAAAATATTTAGTAGGTACTACATGTCTCACCATATGAATGGCATGCAAAAATTATGAGTGGTTAAGTACCCACTCAATTAATCTTAAAATTATATAACATTAACCCGCATCATAATAATTAGAACAGTATAACGACATAATGTATACATTTAACATACAGAATTAACACATACATTTAAATTATAAATCAATTAAATATATCCATAAATAACATGTCCAAAATTTAATTACATTCTAACATTAATTCCATTAATAACTATCTATTTTTATTATATGCTATAAAATAAATGTTACTTACAATTATAATTTAAATATTTTTTTTATTTATTATAATGTTTAATACTCAATACTTAACTATCTACCTGTCTTTGTACGACATAAATTCGTCAATTGTATAAAAGCATTCGTCTATAAGCCATGTGTTTAATTGAGGTACAAACTGAGACAGGGGGAGTTTGCGTATGCGTCGGGGTATATTGTTAAATACTTGCAATTTTTTTTATACAATGTCGTGGATACAAGATGTGTTTGGAGTTTGGTATTGTCTCGTACAGAATATTTCTTGGTTTCGCTTATTCTTTGAAATATGCTTGAATGCTTCATAACAAAGACGCCTATTTCTAATATGTATAGTGAAGCCAAGTAAGCAATCGTAATTTCTTAAATAGCGGCCGGCGTGATTCAGACGGCGCCACACCACAAATAGCCCTTATACATTTTTTTTGTGAAATAAATACTCTGCTGGTCTCTGTCGAGTTTCTCCAAAGCAAAAGTCCATATCTTAATATAGATCCAACATAGCCATGGTAAGCTATTAAGGCTGTTTTTTCGTCCGATAATTTTCTAATTCTTTTGATTGCATAAATGAATCTGTTAATTTTGGTTGACACTTGTTTTGTATGGGCTTTCCAATTACAGTACTTATCAATTACAATGCCTAAAAAACTTGCTTCTTCAACTAACAATTATTTCTTGACCGCGGTGGATTAATTTTAATTCTGTATATTTTTTGTTATAAGTACTAAATTGGATAATTTTTGTTTTGGTCATGTTGGCGGTGAGATTATTTTGATCTAGCCAACCAGTTATATTTTCTATAGTGTTAAGTGCGCATTGTGTATAATCGGCAGAATTAGTTTGGTCAACAACTACGGAGATATCGTCAGCAAAAAGTGTGCACTTATGTTGAGTAACCTTAGGAATATCATTTATGTAAATGAGGAACAGTAATGGACCCATGACACTGACTTGGGGGACCCCAAATTTGTTCACTTTGTATGTTGATCTATATGATGACTGTGTAAGCTTTTCATCTATACGTGTAATCTCAACACACTGTCGTCTATTCGCTAAGTAACTGTTCAACCATTGTTGAGCGTTGCCTCTAAGGCCATAGAGCTCACATTTTTGGAGCAGTGTTTTGTGGTCGACGTGGTCGAATGCGCTAGACATGTCAAATAGTACTGCTGAAACACGTTTTCTTTTATCTAAACATTCTGTTACGGTTTTCATAAGAGAAAAAGCTGCTAATGTTGTAGATTTGTTCTTTTGTAATCCATTTTGCTCATCACATAGAATTTCATTTCTGTTTAAAAAACCGGTAACACGCGAATGCATCAGCTTTTCAAAAAGTTTAGAAAATACTGGGATCAATGTTATGGGTCTGTAGTTTTCTATATTTTCTTTATCATTTTTTTTATATATTGGTTTAGCTATTGAAATTTTAAGCCTATCGGGAAAAACACCTTCATTAAATGAAAGATTTATAATATGGGATAGTACTGAAGCAATTTCTTTTTGACAAATCTTCATGATCTTTGTAGAAATAAAATCATAACCCACAGCATTTGTGTCTTTTAATGAATTAATTGCTTTCATTATTTCATTTTCCGTACAAGGGTAAAGAAAAATTGTAGAATCTATTTTATTTAGCAAATTGTAGTTTGGTCTGAAAGGATTGCATTTATTTGTCTTTGAAATATAAAAGTTATTAAATATATTTGCCATGTTTATAGGATCAGTTAAATGTTTATTATTATGCATGATTAGCTTTATTTCCTGGTTATGTTTTACATTATTCAGTTTATCCCCGATTATATCCCAACTTGCTTTACATTTGTTAGGTGCATTTTTAACATATTTACTATTTATGTTTTTTCGCGAGACTGAGATACATTTTTTTAACATTTTACTGAAACGAATATAATTTTGTTTTGTGGTTTCTGCTTTATCTTTGTAGCATAAATATCTTAGTCTCCTTTTCGTGGCTGACGATATTCTAGTACCCTTTGTTAGCCATTTTGGTCTACATATGTTTGTCCTGATTTTAATCTTTTTCTTTGGAAAACATAGGTTATAAAACAACAGAAATGTTTCATGAAATGCATTATATGCGTTGTTACAGTCTGTATCGCTAAATACGTCCTGCCACGATAAACTTGCCAAATATTTTATAAATTTGGAGACGGACATAGGCTACCATTTGTTGTAAAAATTAAACTGGGAGGGATTGTAGGCAGGGTAGAAGTTTGTAGGGCACAGAAGAAGTTTATTTGTAACTGTTGGAAGTAAGAACGCATGCGCTTTAATAATTGAGTGCTGCGCATGTGCTATCTGTCATGCGTGTATATCTGTCATTACTGACGCATCATACATATTGCCAAAACAAAGTAAATATTAAAATATCCGTACAATAAAGAAGATTTGTGTAACCCCGAATATAACGCGCGCGAAGCTGCTGGCAAAAGCTAGTTTAGAATAAATACCAAAGTCATCGCAGATCCTATTTATTCTCAACACTATATCACATTCTTCTTAGAACGAAAATAGTTTCAATAAATGTTTAACATAGCTGTAAAAAGTTTTGAGAGAACGGTTTCTAATAGACTGACAATGAACCGACGAGCAACTCTTTGCATACTTTGTGAAGACAACTTTTAACTCAATGTGTTTGTATAAGCGTTTCTAAAACAGTAGGAGCTTAAAGTTTTACAATAGTATTTCTACAGAGCTTGAAGAGCAATTTAAAAAAATATTTTTTGTGCTATTATCGCGTCTATAATTGATTACTTTATTGGTCTGATGATCAAATGGTATATATGCGTGTGGTTGTGCTATTTATAAAACGACGTAGACTTAGAGTGCAAAGGAAAAGTATTTACTAGACTTGCTTGATGTATCGATGATGTATACCTGCAACTGCAGGTAATTGTTGACTTTTCTCTTTAGGAGTAGTTTGTGAAATATTAAGCATTCATCACAAAGTATTAAACCACTGACTACTTTAATACTTGAGTGTATGGAAACTAATAAATACAACAGTTGGTTGTACATGTGACAGTTGAAATAAAAATTGACATATTATTGCTAGCACCAATAGTATATTATATTATGTATGTTAAATGTTTGAGTGTAAGGCGCTTGGTGTAGTAGTTCAAAAGATTTACATCTTACTACTACTACTAATGCGTATTGCGAAATATTTCTGGGGATGGATGTTTGTTAGTCTGTCACACAAAAACCACTGAACGAATTTTCATGAATCTCTGCTGTATTAAAATTTGTACATTAGAATAACACTAGGCTACCTTTTGTCGCGAATACTAATATCCAACGCGGGTGAAGTCTGATACAATATATGTGCAACAGAAATAAGGGCGTTATTCTAAAGCTAGGCCGAGAAATAGGTAGTTCAAATTACGTGGTAGAAAGTTCCTGACACAAATTTATGTATAAAATACAAAGTTAGGACGCTCCGACCACATGGTTTGCTAATACTTCGCAAGACCAACGTTCTCATACAAACAACAGTTGGTTGGTTTCCCAAAGTACAAACTACCTAAACACAAAACGAATGTGCAGGTTAGTAATATGTCACCGCAAAATAACGAGAACTGCAAATTTGTAAATTTTCTAGGAAATTTGTTTTGCTTTTTAAAAACTATGTTACGTCACAACCTTTCACAGTCCACTTCTAGACATAGTCATCTTCAGCCCCTTACAGTCCACTGCTGGACTAGGCCTCTTCTTTGAAAGGAGGAATTGGCCTACTATACCACGCTGGTCAAACGGGTTGGTATGGGGTTTGTTTCAAGTTTTCCTTCTCTTACAGTGCTGTTCTCTGCATAGTATGGTCCCTCTGTCGGCTTTTACGACACCCACGGGATGATATGGGGTGGTGACATTCCGTATTCTTAATCTGTCACCACACGGATGACATAGGCCTTTCCTAATTTGCGTCACAATGCTATTGTGAGCTAATTAGACGATTTGGCATATTATACCACACCGGCCAGAAAAGTTCGCATAGGCCTATCTATCCTCTTTACAATGGTACTATTTACTTCGTGTATTCAACTTACCCACCTCTTCAACGACACTCACGGAATGAAATGGACACATTGTAGTCTTAATCCACACATCACACGGATAACTAAAACTACCAGCATGTCAAAAAAATATTCCGACTTTCATTTTCGAGAAATGATGGTCAGTTTCGACGAACAATAATTCACTGTTCGACAAAAAGTGATTTTATTATCGGACCATTTTTGATCTTCAGGTTTTATATGCGTAGGTACTGTACAATTTTTAAAATCATTTTTTTATTAAGTATGTACTAAAAACTACTACTACATAACTAGTAAAAGATAATTAAAACATTCATAAAATTATTTTGTTTACTTTCGCCAAAAAGTAAAGATTTTTTGTCATTTAATTAAAATCTTTAGATATATTAAATTTATTGCCTTGAATGAACACTTTATCAATGCAAACCCTAAAAACCACTTGAGACAAACTTTAAATGCTGTAGGTAATTAGGAGAAAATTTATTTCATATAGATATTATGTGTGCTTCTAGTTAAGAACAAGTGTACACGTAGTTCCACTTTTTCTTATAAGATTTTAGCATGAAAGGGTTTTTAGATGTTGTTTGTAAATACTTTTTAATGCAACTAATTTGCAAACTGCACTGCTAAAGACGACATTGTGATGACGATGACAACCTACCAACCATGTGAGACTGAAATTTTACTAATAAGGTAATAAACCTTTTCCATATAAACTGTAAGTTAAGTGCATAATGAAATGCATTAATAGACTAGGCACGAACGTGACAGTTACAATGGACCATTCGTGTATGTTAATTATTTAGTTTCTAAATTTAGTTACAATTGCAGTGAGAAAACGTTCAACGAATGTTATAGAATTTATGTACATACCTCAAGTACATTTCTAATTAATATATTCACAGTTACAAATAAACTACGTGCATTTGGGAGTTTAGCCCCAACTCCGCTTAACTCATGTTTCAGCCGATTGGAAACTATAGTCAGTACATTCCGAACGGCGGAGTTAAACAAAGTTAGCATTCGTTAAGTCAACGTGTACGTACTGTAGAATTATACTGTCTAACAAAGCAAGTATACTATCTGGATAACAAGGGCTTCGTTACAATTGTGCTCGCTGTGTGTTTACTACCTACTATTGTACATACATACATACATACACAACGTCACGCCTTTTATCCCCGAAGGGGTAGGCAGAGGTGTATTTCTACACCCACTTTTCGCCGGCCTATTGCCGTACCAGGCACATTTCCAGACTCCGTGCTGCTATTGGGAATTTCATGACAGAAAAACCCAATAACACTGCCCGACCCAGGAATCGAACCCGGGACCTCCCGATCCCACGCGCACATTTATGCCGCGAGACCAACGAGGCAGTCGTATAGGGTTTGATGTCGAGTTTTCCGTCTCTACGCAAAGCTGGTATTTGCATCGTGTTATCCCTTAGTCGCCTCTTACGACACCCACGGGAAGATAGGGGGTGGTGACACTTGTATTCTATGCCGTCAACCACACGGCAACCCTACTATTGTATCGTTCCAAATTGTTCAGTATGGTCAACCGGTGGTCGTAGCTAATTATAAAAGTTCTTATTAGTTACAGTGGGTCTACGAGCACTTAACCTATAGAGACGTAATATAAGGCGACGCGATTCTGTCAACGAGTCAGTGATTTATCACTGATATAATTAGCCTCGTGGCGCCAATGACTAGTGCGGTGCGGTGCATTTATTTTGCATTGTCGATAATTTCCCACAAAATGATTATTGTATTAACATATAGTTTTTTTAGCATTCTTAGATAGATATAGACACAATAAAGAGTTTGTTATTTACTAGTATTAGTAATACTTTGTAATGTTATCTATATAAATAAAAATGAATCGCCAAATGTGTTGCTAAGGGCAAAAACTCTTGAACGGCTGAACCGATTTAGCTGATTTTTTTTTTGTTGTGTTTGATGAAGTCTGAGGAAGGTTGAAGGAATGGAGAGAAAAGACGTAAAATTATTTGTTTTAGAGAAATATAGCAGAAAAAGATCTGCCGGGATAGCTAGTTTTGAATAATTATTCTTTTCGTGTATGATTTTTGGATAACTATGATAACAATGCTGTTTTATATAAAGTGAATCTTTTTTTCCTACAGTTTTCCAAAAGACGGTAGTATGAAAAACATATGGATAGACCTGACTAAAAGAGAAAATTGGGTTCCTTCAAAATGTGTATGTACCGTGTATACATCCAAATGCATTTAGAAAAAAGCGGTTATTTTAATATTACAAAAAGACACTCCAATTTTATTTATTTGTATAGATTGCATTTCTCAGTTGCACAAGAATATTAAAGTCACAATCAAAAGCTTACTGATACTATTAAACCATACAACTATGGTTCTGGTGTACAAATAATAGTTCACGGGAAAATAATCCTTAATGGAATGACCAAACGGAAACATGAATTGACGTTTTTATTAACTGTTAATGATCAATAATATAATTCTCGCTTCTCATGCTCTGAAAGTGCTTATTTTGTGCAAGATATAGGCTGCACAAAATCAAATTTTGTGCACAAGTGCATTACGTATCTACTCATAGATGTATCTCATAAATGTATGTATATCATAAATGTATTAATGTATACTAAGGCAAAGAAAATGAGCCATACAGCCTAACACAATAAGAAGTTCATTGATAGAATTTGTTATTTTATAATATTTACTTTATTTTTTTTTCCTTATGTGTTTTTAAGACATAAAATATATTTAATTTTAAATTCAAGTATGGTAGGTTTTTTAATTAATTTAAGAAAATTATTATTACAAGAAATGTTATGTTATACTACTGTTTTATTTCCTCGCAATCGAAGTGAAAAGCAGAGTTTATAACTCGTCCACGAAACCATTTTATCCTCGACATTACTATCAGACTGCTAAGAGTTTCGGATAAAAATGATTCGTTTTGTGCACTTGTTGTAAAATCTACTATTAATGAACTTTTTATTTTGACACTTGATTTTGGACCATAGTTTTTTATTTGTAAAGTTACCTGCGGACTATAGTTGTATGATTTTACGGTATTGAAAGCAAGTACCTATTGAAAAACGAGAAAAACTTTTATCGATATCGATAGAAAGCATAAAGTCATTATAACGCAAGCCCTAGCGATCGTGTTCGGAACCTCTTCGGAATACTTCGGAGTAGTTCGGAGCGATAACACCTCCCCCCGCACCTCAGCTAGTTGACAGAATAGTTTTCTTTTAAATTCGCATGTATTACTTCTCTATAGGGATAAGTGCTCGTAGCAGTGGGTATACGCTTTTGAAACGTGATATGAATCTCTAAAGTAGCAAAAGGTGTAGCTATCCGAGAGATTTGTTTACACAGCATAAAAGTAGTGTAGTGTGTAAAGTAGTGTATGAGTGTAACCACTTCCTGTATTTTGAGCTTCAGATTAAGAAGGCATTAAGTTTATTTTCTTGGCAGCTTCAGTATAAAGTGATATTTTAAAGCGAAACTAAAAGATGAACAACATTTTTTAATTGACTGGTGGAACTTAAATCTTGGCTTGGTGCTTTCATTACCATTTTACATCACTTACTTGAAAAGTCTATTTTGGAAAATATTGTTTATTTTGTTTTGGTTTGGTATATCTCAAGTGAAGATATAACAGCCAATATAAGTTTACAAAGACCCCTGATTACTCAGTGACGAGATCATTAGACTGCTATTATCATAGAGAAGAGGTTTTGAAATAACCGCTATTAACTTTTCGGAGTTATGTGCGTGTTGAATTGTTAATTGTCTTTTGCTCCGTGCGTAATAGAGCACGTGAGACCATCGCTCCCGGCTGTCATGAAGGTCTATGATAAGAAAAACGGGTAGGCGCTACCCTCAAAATAACATTGGCATAGTGGTTTAAACCATACAACATGACTGTTCCTAGTGAGTGACTTCATTACATATTTCACCAATTATCAAGCACGGGCTAACTGACAATACGAATAGATACTAATAATACTAATATAGTGCACGAAAAGTATTGTCTCTGTCAGTCCTTTTTGTACTGGCTTAAGATTAAAGGTCGCGCGAAGCCGCAGACCACAGCTCATATCATTATATATAAATCTAATCGTTGCTTCATTGCGTATGCATTTTACTATGTTTCAATGTGTAACCATTTACAGTTCCTAAATTAACAGAATAGGCTATTTGACAATGTGAAAAATATGATGATAATTGGTGTCATCCTTATAGAATATGAGTTAAAAAGACGTGATTGGTTATCATAACATTAAAATATTATTTAACTTATCTAAAATAACATAATTAAAAATTATTATTTTTTGACATTTGTTGCGTGACACAAAACGCTCAGGATTGGCCGCTCTACGATTACGTCACATGCCTGTGGACCACTGTGAACTCCTACTGTAGTGACTTCGTAACAAAGTTTCCGAAACTATATCTTAACGTTTTCTATTTTTATTGAGTGGTATTTAATTTTTCTTTCATGTATGATGAATTATTCTTAATCATGGATGATAATTTCGTTAAAACAGACAGCAGAAACCTACCTAAAGTAGACGGTACAATGATGGTAGGAGCATTTTTTGAAAATAATGCCGATTTTTGTACTCCAGAGCTCAAAAATGTGAAAACTGCACAGTAAAGTAGGATAATACCTTATTAAGTTACCTAAATTTTATCATTAATTTGTGAAAATAGAGGATAATTACTAGGGTCGCTCTTGGATCCCTTTTTGAATAATGGTATTACTTTACTGTGTTTCATTAGATCAGGAAATACCCCTGTATCTACGCATCTGTTGAATATTGCAGCTAAATATGGAGCTAAGCTAGAAATAATTTATTGAACAAGTTTAACAGAAATGCCCCATAAGTCAACAGATTTTTAGTGTTGAGCGTCTTGAATACCTTCAGTATGTCATTGGTGTCAATATATTTAAAATTAAAAAGCACATCACACTGATTCACATTGCCCCTAACCAACATTTCTGCTTTGCTTGGACATGAATCTAGACAGCTGGTTGTGTTCACTGGTATCTTTATGAAGAAATTGTTAAATGTCTTAGTAACATCAGTTTTCTTAGTAATAATTTCACCATTAAATTTTAATTCATAATTGTTATCTACCAATTTAGCTCGACCAGACTCATAGTTAATAATGCTCCAAGTAGTTTTAATTTTGTTCTTGGATTCTTTGATTTGATTGCTTAAATATAAGGATTTGGCTAAAGCACATGTCCTCTTGAAAACCTTTGAATAATTTCTAACATATTGAATAAATTCAGGATTAAAATTATATTTCTTCATACCATATATATCATACAACCTAGCTCTACTTTTGTATATACCTACTGTTGCAAAATCACAAAAATTTACTTTAATGCTCCTTGCAAACGTCTTCTCTTTTAATTTTTTATTGTACTCTTCATTAATAATTTTAAATAAGCATTTATATAATTCATCAGGATCATCAACGGTTACGTCAATACTGGCGATCTTGGCAGCAACATCATTACTAAAGTGTTTGAGGCGAGCAGAGGTCATTGGCCTACATGTAATTTCTTGTACTGTAGGGGTTGTATTAGTTGGAATTACAACCTTTTGCCCGCAGTGATCCGATGTCAAGTCAGTTAAAACAGCCTTACTTAAATAAAGACAATTGCAAAAAATATTATCTAAGCATGTAGAAGAATGTGAGGTTATTCTGGTTGGTTCATAGAACAAAACATTTAAATTAAATGACATAAATAAGCTAACTTATCTAGTACAAATTGGTGATTTTTCTAACAAATTGACATTAAAATCGCCACATACGATTATAGACTTCCTACTAGAAATTATGTGTTTTAAGGTGTCTTCTATGATGCTTTCAAACTGAGTAAAGTCGCTTTGTGGTGGTTGATACACACACACTATAATATATTGTTCAAGCTCAACACAAGAAATCTCAGCAGTGCACTCGATAGAAAGTTTAGCTATATCCTTACGTTCTTTACATTTCAAACTATTACATACATATATTAGAGAGCCACCACGAATAGCCTTCTTTCTTACGAATGCACTTATAACTGAGTAATGTTGATTGTTAAATTTTAATTGGTCACCTCGCAACCAATGTTCCGTAATACATAAGATATCAATCTTATGTTTGTTTAAAAATAAATATATTTCTAATTACATAACACATAACATATCTTCACGCCTTTTATCCCCGAAGGGGTAGGCAGAGGTGTATTACACACCCACACTTCGCCAGATATGTTTCGGTCCCAATGTAATAGGGGGCGAGCCTATTGCCATCTACCGGGCACATTATTAAGCAAGCGATAATTAACATTTTTAATACACACATAACTTCGAAAAGTCAGAGGTGTGTGCCCAAGGTACCTGGGGATCGAACCCGAGACCATCGTCTGGCAGTCCGTTACGTACACCACTGGGCTACCGCCGCTACATCTATTTCTTTCTATTATCTATTTCTAATTCTTTGTCAGATAGGCCTTGTATGTTTTGATTAACTAAGTTTAAAACACATAAATGCCTATCTGTTGTCTCATCTAGTAGTTTAAACTAATAGATGTGATGGAATCTTTAGGGTCTCAGTATGTTCATCACATTGTCATGGGTGATTTCAACACCGACCTCCTTTCCCGCCATTCCTGTCGTTCCCGTAAGCTACTCGACATCGTTTAGTCAGCCAGCCTCCACGTAATACCGTTACAAGCCACTCACCACAACGATAGCGGGTAGGACACCTGGCTTGACTTAATGCTGACTTCCTCTCCTTCCTTAGTCACATCCTATGGCCAACTTCCTGCACTTGGACTCTCCCGTCATGACCTTATTTTCCTGTCTTACCGTCTGAAACCCCCCAAATCCCCACCCAAAGTCCTGCACATGCGTTGTTTTGGTCGTATGGATGTGGATAAACTGAAGCAAGACGCTTCAAAGTTAAATTGGGACAGCTTGGTATCCGCCTCCACGGTGGACGAAGAAGTGGATATTTTCAACGCAGTAGTCTGTGAACTTTACGACGACCATGCCCCTGTGAAACGGGTGAAAATGAAGCGTCCACCAGCACCCTGGATTACAGCGGGTGTTCGGATGGCAATGTGACGTAGGGACCGAGCGTTCAGGAACTACAAAAGGGACCGATGTAAAGAAAATTGGGTGCGTTTTAAGTCTGCAAGAAATCGGTGCAATCAGATGGTGCGCAATGCTAAACGCCGACATATTCTTAATAATATCTCTTGCACATCGCCTGCTAGTACCTGGAAGTTCCTTGGAACACTAGGCATTGGCAAACAGCGGCATTTTGATTTTCATGGGACTCATGACTTGGATGATATCAACCGATATTTCACCACTACTGCTCCGCTGGATCACCAAGTCGTGAGTCACACTGTTAATTATTTAGCGGAGTTACCTCAACCCAACATTGATTCTTTTTGCTTTTCTCCAGAGTCTCCAGACGATATCAAAAAGGTCATCCTATCCATAAAATCTAATGCTGTGGCATGTGACAATATTAGCCGTCGTATGATTACAACGATCCTAGATCATCTACTGTCGGCGATATCCCACATCATTAATTTTTCTCTAGTCTCTGGTACCTTTCCCTCCTTGTGGCGCAAGGCATATATAATACCTTTGCCCAAAACCCAAAGTCCCACCCTCCCTGAACACTTCCGACCTATTTCTATCCTACCCGTTATTACCAAAGTGCTTGAGGCCTGTGCGCACAAGCAACTATAAAATTTTATCCAACACAACAAACTGTTGAGTCCTCTGCAATCAGGTTTCAGGCCTGGTCATAGCACAACCTCTGCCCTCCTCAAAGTGACTGGCGATATTCGTGAGGGCATGGAAAACACCAAAGTCACTGTCCTGGTGTTAATTGACTTTTCAAATGCCTTCAATACCGTCAGTCACGATATCCTATTATCTATCCTCTCCCACCTCAAGGTCTCGTTTGGAGCTTTGGATTGGTTTTTAAATTATCTTCGAGGTCGCCAGCAGTCGATCCATGTCAACGAGTTGTCGTTGAGATGGTGTGATACTACTTCTGGCGTTCCTCAGGCCTTCTTTCTCCCCTTTTATTTTCTATTTTTATAAATCTCTTAACTCGAAATCTTCAGTGCGCTTACCATTTGTATGCCGATGACTTGCAGATTTACTCCCAAGTAAGTGTGGAACACGTCAATGAGGCGATCGACAAAATTAACATCGACTTGACTGCTATATTGTCCTGGTGTTAGAAGTTTGGGCTAACTGTAAATCCTAGGAAGACCCAAGCTATCATTGTCAATGGATTTTAAAACGACTAGAGTTATCATCCCTGCCGTCTAAAGTCTTTAATGGGATCACCATCGATTTGAGTCCTGCGGTCAAAAACCTTGGGCTACACATAGATGCGACGCTGAATTGGCAAGTCCAGGTAACCCAGGTGAGTCAAAAGGTCACCGGTACCCTGCGCGCTCTTTACCGCCTCCGGAACATTCTACCACCTGAGACAAAGACAATGCTTGTGCAGACTTTAATTTTCCCCCTCATCGACTATGGTGATGTATGTTACTTTGACCTGAATCCTTGATAAATTCGACCGTCTTCTAAATAACTGCATGCGATTCATTTTCAATCTTCGCAATATGACCATGTGTCTACTTATCGTTCCCAATTAAAGTGGCTTCCCATACGTCAGCGCCATAGTTTGCGTGCTCTCACTACCCTCTATACTATTCTTACATCTTCAACTTCTTCCCAGTATTTATCTTCGTCCTTTCAATACTTATGCCCTAACCATGAACGAAACCACCGTTCATCTAATAATCTTCTCCTCACTGTACCCTCTCATAACTCTAATTTTCTTCATTCCTCTTTTACTTTCCAATCTATTCTTCTTTGGAATGCCCTCCCTCTTGAAATCAGGATGGCCAAGACTAAGAATACTTTCAAGTTCAACGTGAAGGAACTTCTACTGGCTGAGTCAGCGAATGTATCATAAGTCGTTTAAATTTCATATTGGTTTAATATACAGGGTGGCGCTACCATAAGGGCATTTATTTAAAAAGGACGTAGCATTGATGCCTATAAAATGTTTTATATCATCAAAAGAGACCATGGGACCAAAATTAAAAAATAAAAGTTTCAAACAAAATAAACTATAAAATATGAGTTACAAAATGAAACATCATTTGTAGACCAATATGACATTAGGTTACTAACCTTTGTAAGAACGGCAACGTGTGCTATGCGGCAGACGGAGCCACGGAGGTAGTTCACATTTATTGACGAATTACCTATTTCAGTACTTCTACGCGTCACTCCAATGAAATTTGGTCACTCATTAGGCAAGCACAACACTGGTGTATTTTTCATATCAACAAAAACCCACTTAACACAAACCCACGTAAAAGGTAGCACTAAATTTTCAAATTCTCAACATGGCCGCCATTGTTATCACGAATTACCTATTTCAGTAATTCTTCACAATTACACATTACTCTTTGTTCAGTAATTAGGAAAGCACTGGTGTCTTTTTCATATCAACAAGAACCCACGTAACACAATCATATCCGCATATTCCGACGACGTTAATTTGTCATTATTATTGCAAATAATGCAAAAATGACGAATGATAAAGTTCACTATACAACAACACAATTAAATAACACAACTAAATACAATCACACAATTGAATAAGTACCAAAAACAACTGTCGCATAAAGTTAAGAAAAGCGCGCACGCAATCTGATCGACTTATTAACTCAACAATGGTTTTTGCGACACTAAAGTAAACGTTTGATGAGTCACCGATCACCGATGCGCCGCTGGCGCCGACTTGTCAACATGAAACTAGGGATGCCCAACAGGTACTGTGAATGTCGATATTTTTGACACGTTAATACGTATGACAACAAAATAACATAACATGTTTTTATGTACAATGAACTATGCATTCTTTATTTGTATTAACAATAACGCTATTGCTTAATAGTGTTGCTACTACGACACAGTTAAACAAGGTTATGAAATACTATGCACATACTTCAATTAGTTCAGTACATAGTTATTATAATTCTTAAGTAGATTGTTGAACCCATTAGACCATTTAAAAAATACCATACGGAAAGAGCTAAAATAGTCAATAATTATTAACTTATTTCAAATGATTAAATAATTGAATATCTTTACATGTTTATCATTGTTTACCTGTTAATAAAAACGTCGTCTTTATTTGTACCACATTTTGAAATTTTCGAACGTAAAGTCATTGATAAGACGATTACATTAACATTAAATACAAACAATGTCGATACAATAAACAACAAACTTTTACGGTGCGTAGTATTTTTTATCGATACTAATTACAATGTTTTGTTCATAATTGGGCAACTCTATTTGGCTCCACTATGATTGTCCTTGTCACACGTAGTACATTAACTGTAAGAGTGAGTTCCTACTCACTCTTACAGTAAATGCATTATGGAAATGCATTACCCAATTAGATCTTTTTCGTGCTTGCCGGAACCGATCCATTTTATTATTGTGTAATTTTATTGAAAAGGTAATAAGAAAGTTTCAAAAGTCTTATTCTGTAAAAATTAACTCGGGTGCAAAAACCTACAACGACGAGTCGTACCGTACGAGGCGAAGCGACGTTGCACGACGACGACGTCAGAGTCTAAGGGTCAGCGCAGACAGAGAGGAATAATCCCCTCGCGGTGTCGGGCATTTTCTTTACGGATTGCGTATGCTCAAGCTTGCGCGCGACCTCGCGAGCCTGCGTGAGTAAACCGTTCTGGGTTACCACTCTACAGTAAGTATTTTGTCGCGAAAGTTCGTTAAACTCAGTAACAACACTGACTGAAAGTACGCGTACGACGCGGGCGTCGACTCGACGCCGCGCGGGGATTTTCGCATATCTTCGAGGACGCGCGAATATTTTTTGTCAGGTTCAAGCATTTATGCACTTTAATGTAAAAAAAATAAAGTTTATTTTCAAGTGTGTTAATAAAATCCTCTCCACTGCGCTCCGTTCTGTCTGTGCTGCGCCTAACTTCGGATGACGTCGAGGCGTCGCGTCGTAGCGAGTCGCGGCGCGCAATGTAGGGTCGTTGACCGTTTTGTATCAGCTGTGCGGAATTCAAAGCATGTGCAAAAATTGCGGAACTTAAAATCGATATTGTGGCTAAACTACTGCACCGATTTAATTGATTTTTGGTACAAGGCTTAAGAATGTTGTAAGCTATGCCTCTGTTTAAAAATGCCCCTATGGTAGCGCCACCCTGTATATATAATATATACCATATGTACGTATATATATTTATATATTCTTATATGCGTATGAATGTAAGTACTTCTATTATACATCTATATTATGTATGTTTATATTATATGTTAATTACGTACCTATATATGTTTTAATGTGAATGTATCTTTAGTTTATTACCTTTTTATGTTATTTCAAATTCATTTTCTTTATATAACACCTACTTCTTTTCTCTCTGCACCACTCTAAGGTAGACTGGGAGATAATGCTCATGGCATTAAGTCCGCCTGTATACGTTGTGTATATAAAGCTTTAATAAATAAATAAATAAATAGATGTGTAAATACTACTATTGGTATAACTATTATCTACCAAATTCTTAAGTACTCTAGTAGTACTCCTGTCAGTATATAAATTAAATGCTAATAATTTAGCAAGTTGTCGCCTATATACATAAGAAAGATACATAGTATCTTTTGTTAAAAAGAAATAACTAATAAAAATATTAGTGTCAAAAAATAAAATACTGTCACTATCATCATATCAGCCAAACGACGTCCACTGCTGGACATAGGCCTCCCCCAAGGTTCTCCACACAGACCGGTCTTGAGCCGCCCACATCCAACCGCCTCCCGCGATTTTAACGAGATCGTCGGTCCACCCTGCGAAGGGCCTACCTCTGCTGCGTCGTCCGGTACGTGGCCGCCACTCTAGAACCTTTCTGCCCTAACGGCCATCGGTTCTTCAAGCTATGTGCCCTGCCCACTGCCACTTCAGCTTGGCTATCCGGAGAGCTATGTCAGCGACTTTGGTTCTACTGCGGATCTGCTCATTTCTGATTCGATCTCGCAGGTAAACTCCAAGCATAGCTCTCTCCATCGCCCTCTGAGTGACCTTGAGCCTTCTGACAAGGCCCATAGTGAGTGACCACGTCTCTGATCCGTAAGTCATCACTGGCAACACACACTGGTCAAAGACTTTCGTCTTGAGACACTGCGGGATATCAGACGAGAGGATATATCATAGCTTCCCGAACGCTGCCCAACCGAGTTGGATTCGACGATTGACCTCCTTCTCGAAGTTGGACCTACCTAATTGGACTACTTGTCCCAGGTAGATATACTTGTCGACATCTTCGAGCGTAGAGTTCCCATCCTGAATAGGAGCAGGTACAACATGGACGTTCGACATGATTTTCGTCTTGTCCATGTTTATCTTAAGACCTACTTGTTGGGAGACTCTACAGAGGCCATCGAGCATTGTGCCTAGGTCTTCCATGGCCTCAGCCATGACTACGATATCGTCTGCGAATCGAAGGTGAGTGATGTACTCACCTGTACGCCGTTGATGTTGATGCCGAAACCATTTCAGTCCAAAAGCTTGAAAACATCTTCCAGCGCAGTGGTAAATAGTTTCGGGGATATGACATCCCCCTGTCTCACTCCTCGCTGGAGTTGAATAGGTTTCGAACTCTGGTCCTGGAGGCGGACTGACATAGTGGCGTTTTCATACAAACACTTCAGCACTTCGATATATCGGTAGTCAATCCGGCACCGTTGGAGAGACTGTAGCACCGCCCAGGTTTCGATCGAATCGAAGGCTTTCTCATGGTCCACAAACGCCAAGCATAGAGGCTGGTTATACTCCTCGGATTTCTGTACAACCTGCCGCAGCGTATGTATGTGGTCTATGGTACTATAGGCTTTACGGAATCCGGCTTGTTCGGGAGGCTGGAAGTCGTCTAGCTTGCTCTCGAGACGATTCGTGATGATCCTCGAAAACAGCTTGTAGACGTGGCTCAGAAGTGTGATGGGTCTGTAGTTCTTTAAGAGGGTTTTATCCTCTTTCGTAAAGAAAAGCACCACCACACCTCTGTGCCATGCCTGTGGCGTTTTACCCCCGAGAATGACGGAATTAAATAGTTTCCGAAGGGCTTCTCTAGTGGGTGTACCCCCAGCCTTCAGAAGCTCGCTCGTAATTCCGTCATCACCCGGCGCCTTGTTGTTTTAAAGCTCTTTGAGAGCCACACTAATCTCGTGCATGCTGACGTCCGGGATATCTTCGGTATAGTGTCAGGTCAATCCAGCTCTAGGGTCTGACGCTGGAGTACTTGCGGGTTGTTGCGTTGTCGTGTATAGCTGTCCGTAGAACCTTTCGGTCTCCTCCAAGAGCTCAGGCTTGGACGATACAATTCTGCCATCTTCCGTCTTCAGCTTTGTCAGCTGACTCTGCTCAACAGACAGATCCCTCTGGAACACTTTGGATCCCTTATTCTGCTCGATCGCCTCACGAACACATTTTGTGTTGTATTGGCGGAGATCGCGAGTCAGAGACTTAGATATCTGTCTGTTGAAATGCCGATATTTCGGCACGTCATCGGAGGATAGCAGAACTATCTTACGCCTTTCCTCTAACAGCTCGAGGGTCGGACCCGAGATCTTGCTGGTTCTCTTGCTTTTCTGGAGCTTAAAAAATTTAGCCCCTGTTGTATGGACAGCATCCACGAACCCGTTACTGTACTCGTCTACATCTACGCATTCGCCCAGGCATTCGAAACGGTTCTTGAGTTCGAACTGATAGCTCTCGGGGTTTTGGATATGAACCGGTGCCGGTCGGAGCGTGGACTTTATCAACCTTGACCGTTCGAGGCTTGTACAGATATTCAATGTGCCTCTTACCATTCGGTGATCGCTCCCCACTTTAAGTGAATTGATCACGGAGACAACATTGAATATCTGCCTCTTCGTCGACATGATAAAGTCGATCTCATTTTTGGTGGCACCGTCTGGACTTACCCAGGTCCACTTGCGGCATTCTCGCTTCTTGAAGAAGGAATTCATCATGTAGAGTCCTTCCTTCTCCATAAAGCTAGCCAGGAAGTGACCCCGGGAATTGCGATGCCCATAACCAAATTGCCCCACTCTGAGCTCATCACCGTCGCGTTTGCCCAGTTTCGCGTTAAAATCTCCCATGACCACAGTGTAATGGGTTTTGAAGCCATGTATAGCCTGAGATATGTCCTCGTACATGGCCTCCACCTCCTCATCGGGGTGCGTCGAGGTCGGAGCGTATACCTGTATGACCTTCAGCGAATACCGCTTGGATATTCTGAGTATAAGGTACGCTACCCTGCTCGACACACTCCCGATATTTACCATGTTGGTCACGAGAGATTTGTGGACGAGGAACCCGACACCACCTTGGGACTGTTGGTCGCCCTTCCGGTAGAAGAGCAAGTTACGGGTATTGAGAACTATCGAGTCCTCCCCCTGTCTTCGGACTTCAGATAGGCCTATGATATCCCATCGCAACCTGCTCAATTCTTCTTCCAGCTCGACGATCTTCTCGTCGGTCCGCAGTGTGCGCGTGTTTAGTGTTGCCAGGGCCAATTGTCGTTGGTGGTGGTAGCCCGATCTCTTCCGGAGATTCTTCACACCCCTTGCCCCGCCGTTACCATGGCCGCTACCATAACCAGGACTAGCGGGGCCGCCGGGGACTAGGGGCCGGTTTTTGTTGATGTGGTTCATGATGGAGGGATTTGCCATAATCTCCACGCTTGGCAGGTGTATTGGCGATCGCAGTGGCGGAAGTTTTTAGAGCTGAACACTGCTGCCCATCTAGCATCAGTATGAAATTATTTCTAAACAATTAAAGGTATCGTGTGTACGTGCAGCTGTTTGCAATCCACATCAATTTGAATTATAATCCAGCTATCCAATGTCTATTTACTATAGCGTGCGATCTGATTTGTTCATATTAGTTGGGTTATACGATTTGCGGTTACTCATGCATAGCCCATTACGGGCGACGGGAGATCGGGAAGAATCGGCCATGTGTGCTAGCCCTAGGCATTCAATGCGTCCACAACTGCCAATTTGATAATCTTTGCGGTTATTTCCGAGGGCCACTGTACGGTTGCCCCATTCTAGTAGATCGCTGCACTACATTTTCTGTGAAGAATGGATTATTGTCAGTGCGTGACTTTTATATAATGGCGGGTTTTTTTAGTATTGTGGTTAAGATAGAGCATATATTTTATCTATTTGTGTTTTATTATGTTGGTTACGTGTTAAAGTTTGGGGATTTGTAGAGGGATTTTTATTGTTTTGCTGTATATTGTTAGTACGGTCTAAAGTCTAAAGGAAAATGTCTAATGCTTTTCTTTTGGGGTATTAAGGAATAGTTGGGGTATTTCGTTATATTTTCGTTATTCGAAATATTACTCAATAGTATTTCAAATAAAATAAAAAAGAATCCGCGAAAATTTGTAAAAGCAGAGTAATATTTAAGTGTAAATATAGAAGTTAAAATTTTCGGTCATAATGTTATACCCATAAAAGCAGTAGCAGTACGATTCATGATCTCAATTTGTAAAAACGTTCGCTAGACTATCTAAAGGAATTGCTTTCATTACGCCACGAAAATCAAATGTAACGACAACTATTCCTTTCCTCTGGCTCGTGATTTTGGTTTCCAGATAGTTTGCAATTGAGTTTTACTATTTTTCATATTCGATTACGCTGACAATTCAAACGACAGAAAGTTTAACCCGGATTTAAAATGCATTAAACTTTCTAAAAGCATCAAGAAAGTTTTGTTTCTTTCAAAACTAGGCATGGAAATGTAAGTATCGATGCAGAGGTCTCATTTAAATGGCTTGTGACGTGGTAGTCGTCGCGGTACCCCCACTACTTCTGACTGGCTGGCCGCCTCGCTTACCTGCGGCACATAAATACCGCGGCGCGACAGCGAATTGCCCTTCTCGGTCTCCGGACACCGCCGCTGCAGTTAAGTGCTCTTCTTGTCCAGGAGCACCGAAGTCTCGTCAGCCTGCCTGCCTGTCTACCCTGCCCTGAGTCTAGGTCTTAGAGCTTACCTCTTGCTACCGGGTTTATATTATGTGTATCGCTTGCCAATAAATACTATTTTGTAATGAACAATAATTATTTAATTTATCTCTCCAGTACACCTACTAGGTACTCATTAGGTACAGGTACCCACATCACACTAATAAACGTTACACTGGCGCCAAACAATTTTAAGGGCTCAGGCATCTGACTCGGCTTCTGGTCACTTCCTTTTTCTGTGTTTTTCTGTGTTTCTGTGTGTGTGTTCACAGTCGGTAAGTCGTTCTTTTTATTGTTGTAAATCTTACATGAAGTGGGCAATATAGTCGACTAAAGGCTTGTGCCACGTCTTATGTACCTCTTAACTTCTTTTCTAACCCATATTCGTTTGACTAAATAACGGTTCTGGAAATTACTTTTTATTGTACAACAATATTTTTATGTGAGGGTAGATTCCGCTTCGCGCTATTCTTACGCATTGCGAACGTAACTTGTATACTTGCTACATAATATAAATCTTTTTAAACGACCCACTGTGAACATATTTACAATACCTTTTATTTTATTGTTATATTATAAGTATAACCCCTGTGTGAGTGACTTTTGGTGCTGTTAGGTTAATCTTTTATCTGTTTAATCTTTTTCAAAGTAACTTAGCCATGTCTTTTAAAATTAACTTCAATCATTTGATAAAATTGGAGCTGGTTTATGAACTTATTCGGGGTGGTGACAAGTCTGGTTCCGTAGCCGAGCTGCGCCAGCAAATAGCGACACTAGCGTCTCAGTTTCCCTCTGAAACTATTTTGGATTCGGATTTGGACCCCGAAGAGGAAATTTCGGCTATCCGGAACTCCTTAATAAGGGTTACTAATAATATTTCTCTCCTAAGATCACAATTCGACCAAAACCTCTATTCGCGCACAGAATCAATTCTCAACCATATTTACTTTAGATTGAATAGACTGGATCTGGACCGCCTTTCTGATACCGACTCGGCTGAGATAGTTTCGAGCAATTACCGCAATCAGTTAGCTATTTTATAATCTTTGATTTCGGGTACATCTGAACCAACTTCGCACGTAGTACAAAAGGACTGCTCTGTACCTACCCCCGTCATCTCTGACGACTTTAAGTACGATCGTAAATTGTTTTCCGAACTCACTAAATTTAAATATAATGGCAAGTCTTGTGTTCGTGGGTTCATTGAAAAAATTAATGAGTTTATGCAGGCTAGGTGTATTCCCAAATATAAATTGTTACTATTTGCTTTTGAGATATTTACGGGCGATGCATTGTTCTGGTATCGTTCGCTCAAAGAACAGGTTTCTAGTTGGAGTGAATTGTGTTGTCTTTTGAAGCGTGATTTTAGCCCGACTGACTATGATTTTACAATTTTAAACGAAATTAGGTTTCGCCTTCCTGCTGAGGACGAAAATATAACACTTTTTGTTGCTAAAATGCAGGGTGTGTAATTAGATATTTTGTTGCGTAATGTCCTGCCATGTTACAATCAAACTATTTTTACGGCTAAGTTGGCCGATATCCCTAGTCTCGTTAGTGTCTGTCGTGAGTTTGAGACCTTTCATAAGCGAACTAAAGACCATCGGGAATCTTCCAAAGCCACACCCATTATCTATTTGCCCGAGTTTGCTCACCATCCTCAAAAACCTAATTATTCTAATTACAAACCAAAAAATTATTATAATAATTCTAATAACAACTTTAACGCTCCACCACAGATAAACGCTATCAACTTACCCACCACTAATATAAACGACACCCGTTCTGTCCCAGGTGTCGATCCAATTCTCATAGTTTGTATAATTGTCGCCAACCACACTTTTTAATTTGTTCTAAATGCGGTCTAAGAGGTTTTCGTGTGTCTGATTGTCCTAAATGTAATCCTAAAACGAATAAACACTGGGCGGTAGGTGTGAAAAAGTTAACACACATCACAAAATTTCTAATTTAAATTTAATTAATTTAAAGTGATATAAAGTTGTTATTATAGTTAAATTGGCTAGATTATTTTATTTATTTTATTTATTTATTTATACACTGATCGGTGTACAGGTTGACTTAATGCCATGGGCATTTTCCGCCAGTCTACCTTTGAGCGGTGCTGAGAAACGTAGTAGGTGTATTAAATACTTATAATGCAGGTACAATAATATAATTCTTAAATAAATATACATATATACACTATAAATACATACATACATATATATAAGTATATCATATTACATATTATAATTATACTACCTATATAAGATATATATGCAATAAATGATACATACAATATGAGAAATAAAGGAAGAATACATAAAGCCATACAGTAACTCCGTAATAATAAATAACGTGAATAGAAATTACGGTACAAATCCTAAGACACATCCGCTGGTCTTGCCAACAAGAGTTCCTTTACTTTCGCCTTAAATTTGAACTTGGTTTTGCACGTCCTGATTTCTAGAGGGAGGGCATTCCAGAGGAGAATAGACTGGACGAGAAAGGAAGAGTGAATAAGAGATGTGTTATGAGAAGGGACAGTAAGAAGGAGATTATTAGACGATCGCAAATTGCTGTCGTGGTTGGAACACAGATATTGATATTGACAAGTTAAATAATTTGGGGATGAAGGAGACATAAGAATAGAACAGAGGGTAGTGAGAGCACGCAAACTGCGACGAAGACGGATAGGAAGCCATTTCAATTGCGAACGGTAAGTAGACACATGGTCATACTTGCGAAGATTAAAAACGAATCGAATGCAGTTATTGAGAAGACGGTCGAGTTTGTTGAGAAGGTCTGCATTCAGGTCATAGTAGCATACATCACCATAGTCGATCAACGGAAAAATCAAGGTCAAAATCAAGGTAGATTACTATCTAAACTTATGCTACTTACAAAGGTAGTACTGTTTATGTAAAAGTAAATCCAGTTTACTACACCACCTGCCAGCACTTCACACAAACTTGTATCTGGAATTGATATTCACTGGCACTTGAAGAACTTAACACAATTATGTCTCAACTTGATGACATCAGGAAGGTACAGGACAGCCTTGAGGAGTCGTTTTCCAGAAGGATGGCTGAACTGGAGGCACAGCTGCATGTTGTCGGTCCAGCAAAGGAAACGGTTGCGAAGGTTGCCGAGGAGTTTCGCACGTTTAGAGAGCTCATGTTCTCAATGTTGAGTCTCCTACAAAGGCAGATTAATGAATGTAGCCATTCCATTGACGTCATGGAGACTAGGCACAGGCGCAAGGCTCTACTATTTCTGGGTTTGGCCGAAGAAGAGAAAGAGGATTGCAGGCATTCTGTTTTTAAAATAGTCAACAGTCTGGCCCTTTCTAGTGTGACTTCACAGGATCTCAGCGTGTGCCATAGAATAGGAGCTCCCAGAAAAGATCACCGGCGTCCGATCTTGGCATGGTTCAAAAACGGGGAGGCTAGATCAGCCATTTGGAATGCCAAGACCTGGCTGAAAGGAACATCTGTCGCAATAAAGGAGTTCCTGACAAAGCCTCGTCAGGCGGTTTTCGCGAAGGCACGTCAACACTTCGGCATGTTGGACGCAGGACGGTGTTATTGTGGCTAGAGCGTCCGACGGTAGCCGCCATAAGATGACCACCAAAGAAGAGTTGAACGCCGTAATGCTGAAGCACTCTAAGGTCGGAACCGGATCGTCATCTGCGGACAGTAGCGGCAACGAGAGTGCTGGCACATCGAATTCAAACGCCAAAATGCGTAACTAATTCTCTGTTCACTATTTCTGTTTCTCTTGCATAATTTCTATCTAAATTTCAAATTAGTTAGGCGTCTTCTGTTGCTTGCGTAGATAAGATTTGTTTATATGCTCTATTATATATTAGTTACTTGTTAGTCGTTCATTACCCACATTGTTATTGCGATATAATTATAATGTTTTGTTTTCAAAGTACGCAGCACTGACACTACTGACAGTGATAAATCTGACATCTGTCAAAACAATGTAAGCAATAAGCAATAATATGAAACGTTCGGAAACTTTCTTACGTTTCGTTAAAGCATATAATTAGGTGCAGTGTAATACTTACTGCTTATTTTGTAGTTACGTTTATTTGAAATTGTTTGTGTGAGCTGGCGGGTGGTGCAGAGATGTATTTATTTCGCTCTTAAGTAGTTGTTTCTTTATATACATATTTAAATATTTATCAGCTTTATTATTATATATATATATATATATATATATATATATATATATATATATATATATATATATATATATATATATATATATATATATGTTTAATAGTATATTTTGACGACGCTTATTTGTCTGCCAATGATTTAGCTGTTATATCTGATAACTCTGATAACAGTAGTTTTTGTTCTCTTGAGGGCACATGTCATCCTGGTTTCGGAGAGCTGGCTTAAACCCGAACTCCTTTCTAAGCCGTACTCTCTTCCCGGCTTCATTCTAATTCGGAATGATCGAGTCGACAGGAGAGGGGGTGGTGTCGCAATATATATCTGCAGTGCCTTTCCTTACAGAATTATTTCTTCATCACCAGCATCTTCACCTGCAGAATATTTGTTCCTCGAGACTGACGTCAAAGGGGCCAAGGCCATTGTTGGCGTCGTCTATTGCCCACCAGCCCTTGATTATTTCTCCAGTATCGAGCCGATACTGGAATCTTTAGGGTCAGAGTATGAACATCTCATTGTCATGGGCGATTTCAACACTAACCTTCTTTCCCACCAATCCAGTCGTTCCCGTAAACTCCGCGATGTCATTGAGTCAGCCAGCCTCCACATTTTGCCACTGCAACCCGCTCACCATAACTATGATGGAGAGGATACCTGGCTCGACTTAATCATCACGTCTTCTCCTACCCTAGCCTCCTTCCATGGTCAACATCCTGCTCCTGGTTTTTCCCGTCACGACCTTATTTTCCTTTCATACCGCCTAAAACCTTCCAAATCCCCACCTAAAGTTCTGCACAGACGTTGTTTTGGTCACATGGATTTAAACAAACTTCAGGAAGATGCGGCTGTAATCGACTGGGAACCCATGGAATCTGCGACCAGGATTGATGATAAAGTTCTTTTTTTTAACAATACCATCTATGAATTGTACGACGTCCATGCACCCAAAAAAAAAAAAAAATTAAGGCGTACACCGGCACCCTGGATTACGAGAGGCGTACGTATTGCGATGCGCCGTAGGGACCGGGCTTTTCGTAATTATAAAAAGGACCGCTGTGACGAAAACTGGAGTATTTTCAAGTCTGCAAGAAATCGCTGTAATCAGATGGTACGCAACGCAAAACGCCAACACATACTTCATAACATTTCATCCTCATCCCCTGCCGATACCTGGAAGTTCCTCGGAACCTTAGGCATCGGCAAACAGCTTCATGTTGACTGCCTTGGGGCGCTTAGTTTGGATGACATCAATAAACATTTCGCAACTACCACGTCACTGGATCACCAAACTAAGTGCCTCACGGTGAACTACTTAGCTGGTTTAACCCAACCCGATATCGAATCCTTCCACTTTTCTCCACTTGCATCGAATGAGATCAAAAAGAAAATCCTTTCCATTAAATCCAATGCTATTGGGAGTGACAACATCAGTCGAAGAATGATCACCGCTATCCTGGATCAAGTCCTCCCAGCCATCTCTCATATAATACTTTTTTCCCTTGTTTCTGGCACTTTCCCATCCTTATGGCGTAAAGCATACGTTATTCCTTTGCCAAAAATCCAGAATCCTTCTCTCCCGTTGCATTTTCGTCCCATAGCCATTCTTCCTTTCCTATCCAAAGTCCTCGAGTCCTGTGTGCAACAGCAACTGTCCAGGTTTGTTTACATCAACAACCTATTGAGTCCTTTCCAATCTGGTTTCAGGCCTGGACATAGCACTTCTACCGCACTCCTTAAAGTGACTGGCGATATTAGGGAGGGCGTGGAAAACACCAAGGTCACAGTGTTGACTCTGGTTGATTTTTCAAATGCCTTTAATACCGTCAGTCACGACATCCTAATTTCCCTCCTCTCCCATCTTAAGGTCTCATCCGATGCTCTGGATTGGTTCTCAAGTTATCTTCGGGGTCGCCAGCAGTCAGTCCGCTACGACGAGTCATCATCGAACTGGTGTGACAACAACGCTGGTGTTCCTCAAGGCGGTATTATTTCTCCTTTGTTATTTTCTATGTTTATTAATCTCCTAACACACAATCTTCAGTGTGCCTATCATTTGTATGCCGATGACTTGCAGATTTATTCTCAGGCAACTGTTGAGGATGTTTCGGTAGCAATCCACCAGGTTAATATGGATTTACTTGCAATAAAAACTTGGTCAGACAAGTTTGGCTTGTCTGTAAACCCCAACAAATGCCAAGCCATTATCATTGGCAGCCAAAGGTCAATCACAAAATTAGATTTAACAACTCTGCCTACGCTAATGTACGATAAGACCGCTATAGATTTCTGTCCAGTGGTCAAGAATCTCGGCTTACACATGGATTGCACTTTAAGTTGGCGTAACCAAGTAACTCAAGTCAGCCAGAAAATCACCGGTACCCTACGTGCTCTAAATCGTTTAAGGAACTTCCTTCCACCCAAGACCAAGACTATGCTTGTGCAAACTTTGGTTTTCCCGTTGATCGACTATGGTGATGTATGCTACTATGACCTGAATGCAGAACTTCTCAACAAACTGGATCGTCTTCTTAATAACTGCATTCGATTTATTTTTAATCTTCGCAAGTATGATCATATATCTACTTATCGTTCTCAGTTGAAGTGGCTTTCTGTTCGTCAGAGACGCAGTATGCGTGCCCTCACTACTCTTTACTCTATCCTTATGTCTCCTAATTCCCCAAAATACCTTATTTCCTATTTTCAATACTTGTGTTCCAACCATGATCGAAACCTTCGTTCTTCCTATAATCTTCTCTTACTTTGTCCGTCCCATACTTCCGCTTTAATTCACTCGTCCTTTCCCATTCAGGCAATCCTTCTTTGGAATGCCCTCCCTCTAGAAATCAGGATGTCTACTACAAAGGATAGCTTTAAATCAAGAGTAAAACAGCTGTTATTGGATAAATTGGCAGAAAAATCTGAATAATAATTATGTATATACATGTATAAATATTTATGTATAAGTATATAGATATTTATGAATATGATTATATATTTAAAATTGTTATTTTTGTAGATATGTATAATTTAGTTACAAGTATTATTTATTTTATATAATTATTTTTATATTCTTTTAGTACCTATCAATATGTATTTTGAACTATGTATATGTGTACTAGGTTTATGCTAAAAACTTCCTTCTTCACCTAATTCTAGAATACACCTACTTTTAATCTCTGCACCACTCTAAGGTAGACTGGGAGAGAATGCCTATGGCATTAAGTCCGCCTTTATACGCTCCGTGTATATAAAGTGATTAAATAATTAAATAAATAAACCAAAAAACTAATAAGCGAGGATTGGGGAATAAATAAATCAAATAATTTCAATAAAAATGAGTGGAATAATTGGTTATATTATCTAAAAAAAAATTTTTATTGTTACAGTCTATCCCCAATCCGTAATTCTAATATAGAATACTCGCCATATATTTCTGTTATTGTAAATGGTAAACCTGTAGTCGGCCTCTTGGATTCTGGCTCATGTGTTACAATCTTGGGTAACAATTCTCATAATTTCTTTTTAAATAATGAGTAACAGTTAGATTGTTCTCAGCCTTTGAGTTTGGTAACCGCTGGTGGTGAAAAATTGTGTTCTTTAGGGTATATCTCTCTTCCTATTGAATTTCAAAATAAAACAGTTTCCCTAAATTTTCATGTAGTGCCGGGGATTAAAAACAGTTTAATTCTAGGTATGGATTTTTGGCAAATTTTTTATTTATTTCCTAACCATTTAGAGTCGGTGTTGTTATTGAATGAAACTGATTCACAAGTTACTGAGCTGCGGACCGATGACTCACCGCACCTTGTATCTTATAATAATTTATCTATTGAACAGAGAGCTGCCGTTGATAACATTATTTCAAAATTTTCCGATATTTCTTATAAAAAGCGGGGTCTCGGTAGTACAACTCTCATTACTCACTTTATTGACACAGGCGATAGCCCACCTATTCGTCAGCGTTATTATCGTATGTCTCCCGATAAACAACGCATTTTGATACAACAACTAGACGAAATGTTGAAGGAAGATGTCGTAGAACCCTCTGAGAGTCCTTGGTCTAACCCTGTTATTCTAACCCCTAAAAAGAACGGCGAACTTAGATAATCGTAAATTGAATTCTGTTACTAGAAAAGATGCTTATAATTTGCCCTACATTTCGGAAATTCTAGATAACTTGAGAGATGCTAAATACCTATCTAGTTTAGATATTTCTAAATGTTTCTGGCAGAGGTTAATTAAAGAGGAGGATCGTTTTAAGACCGCTTTCTATGTACCTACTCGTGGCACGTTTCATTTTAAAAGGATAGCGTTTGGTCTAACAAACGCACCCGCAACTCAGCAACGTTTAATCGACACTTTGTTTTACGGTCCTGAATTTGAAAATAAGGTCTTTTGTTTTATCGACGACATTGTATGAATATCTTCAACGTTTGAAGAACATATTACGCTTTTATTACGTATTTTCGAGAAATTGAAAATGGCAAATCTCACTATAAACTTAGATAAGTGTAATTTCTTTCGTGATAATATAAAATATTTAGGTTACGTTGTCGATTCGCAAGGTCTCCATGCGAATCCTGATAAAATTGATGCCATAATTAATTACCAGACCCCTTCTAATAAAAAGGAACTACGTCGTTTTCTGGGCGTGGCTTCGATTTATTCCAAATTTTTGTCGTATATCGTCACCTCTAAACAAATTTACCTCTCAAGGTAAAAAGGCTCCCCCTTTTTGTTGGTCTTAAGAGGCGGACCAGGCTTTTATCAAATTGAAAGACTGTTTGTCCTCTGCTTCTATTTTATCTTGCCGGACTACTCCGAACCTTTTGAGATACACACGGACGCCAGCGACTACGGCGTAGGCGCTGTCCTCTGCCAGGTTATGAAGGGCGAAGAAAAAATCATAGCCTATTTCAGTAAGTCTTTGTCTGATGCTGAAAAGAATTACAGCGCTACTGAGCGCGAGGCACTCGCTGTGTTATCTGCCATCGAGCACTGGCGTTGTTATGTCGATAACGGTAAAAAGTTTATTGTTTACACTAACCACGCTGCGCTCAAATGGTTTCTAAAACTTAATAATCCTACTGGTCGTTTGGCCAGATGGGGTGTTCGTCTTTCGTCGTACAATTTTGAGATTCGACATCGTCGTGGTTCAGACAACATATTGCCCGACTTCCTGTCTCGTTCTGTTCCCGTTGCAGCCATTATCAATGATAATGACATTACTCCTAATTTAAACCTAACACTCCCAATGTCTACTAACGACTCGTGGTATCTAAACATTTACAAAGGTTGTCTAAACATTCCCACATCTTTCGTGGACTACCAAATTATTAATAATAAATTATATCGTTTTAAAAAGTGTCTAAATCCTTTAACCCGAGATTTTCAATGGACAAAGGTTATTCCGTCTGAACAAAGATCTAATATTATTGCTGAGAACCATTCGCTGCCCACGGCTGGTCACCTAGGTATTTTTAAAACCTACAAGCGCTTGGCATTAAAATATTACTGGCCGAATATGTATTCCGACGTTGTTAAGGCTGTGAATTCGTGTGATGTTTGTAAAGCTCACAAACATCAAAACCATTGAACCTTAGGTCATATGGGTAGATCTAAATCTTGTTATAAACCATTCCAGATGTTAAGCATTGATCTAATTGGTCCACTACCTACTTGCAGAAGGCTAAACAATTGTATTTTTGTTGTTTCTTGTTGTTTTTCCAAATATTGTATGCTTTTTCCCATTAAACGAGCTACTGCCGAAATAAATACTAAAATTTTAGAAGAAAATGTTTTTTTGGTCCATGGTATTCCGTCAACTAATGGTCTCGATAATGGTAATCAGTTCATTAGTTCCACATTTAAAAATTTGATAACTAAATACAAAATTCCTAATTTGCATTATACGCCGCTGTATACATCCCATGTAAACTCAGTCGAGCATTATAATATATATAATAATAAAAAAATAAAAAATATTTATTCATCTTTCTACTAAAATAGTATATGTACTTCTAAGGGTAAATATGTTCTAGATAACAATGGGTGCCTGTACTAGGGTAAACCTGTGCCACAGGCGGTAAGAGCACTATACTATACTATACTACTATACTAAAATAAAACTATTATGACGGCTATTTCTACTTTTATCGAACGAGATCAGCGCGTTTGGGATCTAGTCGTGCCTTAGATTCAGTTTGCAATAAATTGCACAGTAATCGAGGTAACTGGTTATTCTCCATCTTTTCTGGTCTTTGGTCGTGAATTGGTTACTTGTGGGTCACACTATGTGGTCAACAAATCTGACCCTAATATTGTTTTCGAACCACGTGATACATATGCGGAGGCCCTCGGCCATTTGTCTCCTATCTTCGAAAAGGTACAGGCCGCTTTGATAGCCGCTCACCAATGTAATTGTAATTTTTATAATCTTCGTCGTAAACCGGCCGAATTCAATGTCGGCGATATTGTGTGGCGGCGTACTTACTATTTAAGCGACAAAGATAAATATTTCAATAAGAAACGCTGTCGGCGGCAGGGGGCCAGGGAATTTTTCCCCCAGGAAAAATTCCGGCCTAAAGGGGGGAGTGTGTGACGTGGTAGTCGTCGCGGTACCCCCACTACTTCTGACTGGCCGCCTCGCTTACCTGCGGCACATAAATACCGCGGCGCGACAGCGAATCGCCCTTCTCGGACTCCGGACACCGCCGCTGCAGTTAAGTGCTCTTCCTGTCCAGGAGCACCGAAGTCTCGTCAGCCTGCCTGCCTGTCTACCCTGCCCTGAGTCTAGGTCTTAGCTCTTACCTCTTGCTACCGGGTTTATATTATGTGTAACGCTTGCCAATAAATACTATTTTGTAACGAACAATAATTATTTAATTTATCTCTCCAGTACACCTACTAGGTACTCATTAAGTACAGGTACCCACATCACACCAATAAACGTTACAGGCTGGTGTGTGGTTATTCGCAACAGTGCATTGTCCTTTGGTTCTGAGGGTTGATGAGTGTTCGCCCACTGCTTCATGTGTGAGTAATAGTCGTCATGTTCTAACTTTAAAGATATTGCGAGGATTTAAGGGCTCCCCACGGATGATATCGTCTACAAAGTTTGTAAGTTATGAACAAATGAATCACATATTGCAGTATTTGCTGTATTACCAATTCTTAATTAAACCGCTAAACATACTGCAAGCTGAGCATGTAGAAATAAACTGTTGTGAGCATGAATAGAAATTATAATCGATTCGTTGAACATACAATTTCATTAAACTCGAAGATAAATAGTAGAATGGGCAATAAGAGTAGAATGAATACAAAGCTCATAATGTGTTTTGTCGCCGGTTGAATGTCGAACACTCACGGGGCTGATATATCGTCCAATAAAGTCGTGATGTGAAGAATAGCTGCCATCCCATTAACGTCACACGCAAAACGATTTTGCCTCTGCGAAACACGATTTGTAGTGGCAGTGATTTGTGTGTTCATATTGTGAAGTTGAAGTTTCGAAATAACGCACCATTACGACTAAAAAAGGATGTTGCCGGCCACTAGCGACTACGATAGATATAAGTGATTTGGTTGCTGTAATCGATTTGGTTTATGGATTAGAATTTGCCTGAATAGCGACTGGCGTAGACGGCGCGAGGCGAGGGAGCGGCCTTTTCCTGATCACATGCGATGTATCCAGTTTAGAAAACCTGAATAGATGTTACGTCATTGGCTATACTTTGGCACAGAAAATAGCCAAACTTATAAGGGTCACATCTGAATTTCTTTCGTTTGAAAATGAAGCCGAATATCACAGTAATTCCACCAATTCCTTGAAGGAGGTTATATTTGAGGGCATTTGCAACAAATTGCCCCCGTCAACTAGGGGTCCTCAATCAACGGTTTCTGAGATATCGCGATATTAAGATTGTTTCGAAATTTTCCACTTTGTCATCAAAATAACCGAAATTAAAAAATAGCTATTCACTTTTTGGCTCTTAATTGTTACTTTTTGGAAAACTTCTTAGCTAGCAATAGACCTAAACTAAAACATCGGTAAAAATATCTCAAATTTAAAAAATAAAGGGTCCTAAGTGAGTAAGAAGAAATTTCATATATTTGGATGACTTTCTGAAAATTTGAATGAATTTATAAAAAAATATGTACCTACTACACTTGACGTACAAATTAATTAAAATATCAAGGGTTCATTACCTTTCGATAATGGTACGATTATAGTCCACTTTAATAACAATTAAAAAATTCGACCAGATTTGTTAACAAAATCAGAAGATTTCTTAAACCATTTCTTTTGAGATAGACTCCGTCTATTTACCACTAGTCAAGTTGAAATAGTAGAATCTCTTAGGTAAGTCTGTAGAATGTCTTACTCTTCAGCTTTATTGTATCTACAACATACATGTTTGCATAGCCAAAGCGATGGTGCTGTACCTTCTCCCATCTAGGAGGTCTGCCAGCATCATTTTGTCTTTGGTACCTATATCTACTCATTTTCAGGACTTGGTTGATAACCAATAACGTTAATGTTTGCTAGGAGGCGGTTGGGAGAACACCTTACATAGTCATTTGGTGCTGGAGTGGCGTCGCCATCCTAGAAATATATTGAATTTTTATTAACGAGTCCAGTTTTGTTCATTACTATACAAATAAATGTGAGCATATATTTTTCAAAGGGGATCGCTTAGAGACAAGGCAATACAAAAAGAAACTAATTATAAAAATCGAGTATGTGCGATTTTCATGTAAGAAATCTTTTATTTTATTTATTTATTTATAGACTCACGCCTGTATCTCCGAAGGGGTAGGCAGAGGTGTAATATTACACCCACATTTCGCCAGGAATTTTTAGGTCCCACGTAATAGGGAGCGAGCCTATTGAGAATTTCCTAACGAAAAAACCCAATAACCCGGGAATCGAACACGAGACCTCCCAATCCCGCGCGCACATTTATGGCGCAAGACCAACGAAGCAGTCTCGAAATCTTCTGCTTTTGTTAAGAAATCGATTCGTATTTTGCACTGTATAGTACACAAATATTCTGTATAGTATTTTAAGTAACATTTGTCCCTTATAGCAAATGAAATTCAACGGCACATCAGTTTGTTTTCTTTTAATCTCTTGTGAAACAATAAGGCGCACATGCTTTGAGTAGAAAAGCCATGTTTGCTTTAGCACTCATGGAAAGTAATACCGATACTCCTGTGTTGCAGAATTTCGATGTGAAGTAGCAAAGTCTGTTGAAATTAAACTACAGTTTACGGATTTTATCGCGTTGTATTGGTTTCACTAAGTTATTAAATTTGAAACTAAAGATCTAGAAACTATATTTTTAATTTATTACTAGCCGACGTTTCGAATTCTTTACAGAATTCATGTTCACGGCAGACTGAGGTGATATTTGTCTTTTTCTTGAATGTTTAAGTTATCTCAAAGTACCCGAACATTTTTCAACTACTGGTGTTACTATTTACGCAGAATGAGCTCACAGTGTTCTTAGGTCTTCTGGTGACTTTGTCCTTCTTGGGTTTCATTAGCCTTATGACAGGGTCCCAAGCTGGAGGAACATTCTAACCATCTTCCCTATTGAAATTAGGGTGTTTTTTAATTTCAATAGCCTCTCGTATCATCCTTGGAAGAAAACGATGTTCTTTTGCGAGTATCTGTGGTTCATCAAATCGCAGGTAGTGGTTGGGTCCTTGTTCCACATGTTCACACACAGCAGACTTTGTTGATCGTTTATGTTTTATGTCAGCTATATGTTCTTTGAGTCGAATGCCTATGCTTCTCTTGGTTTGTCCAATGTATGAGAGCCCACATTCACAGTCAATTTTGTAGACACCGGCCTCTTGCAAGGGTAACTGACACTTGACAGATGGTAATAATTGACTGATCTTCGTTGGCGGCTTGTAGTAAGTTTTGATAGAAGCTCGCTTCAAGATGTAGCCAATTTTGTCAGTCACGCCCTTGATGTATGGGAGGACAGAAGGTTGTCTTTCTACTGTGGCTGGTTTTTCTTTCTTCTGGGATCTGTGACAGTGGCGCGGCGGTCGGAGCTTGTTGTCTTGCAGAACTTGCCTGACATGTTGCAGCTCAGCGTCCAGGTATTCTTGTCACAGATCCCGCGGGCTCTCTGAAACAGAGACATTCCTACAGTAGCTAACTGTTTAGGATGGTGGTGAGATTCACCGTTTAAGTACCTATTTGTATGGGTCTTTTTCCTATACACAGTATGGCTTAAGGAGTTGTTTTTATTCCTGATGACAAGTACATCTAAGAAAGCTAAAGACTTGTTTGCCTCTAATCCCATTGTGAATTGTATTTGGTTATTAATACAATTAAGATGGTTTAGGAAAGCATTAATACTATCTATTGGTAAAATTGTGAAAGTGTCATCTACATAACGCTTGTAGAACCTCGGTTTGATGGTGGCAGTCTGCAGGGCTCGCGCCTCGAAGTCCTCCATGAAGATGTCAGCGACAACAGGCGATACTGGGGAGCCCATTGCTACACCGGCTACTTGTATGTAGTATTTCTTGTCCCATAACAGATAGCCTGTTGTCAGGCAGTGTTTGAGTATTTCTGCATATTCCTCAGGCATGTTGTTTTCTCTCAGCTTCCTTCTAGTAATTTCTACACAGTCATGTACTGGTGTACGCGGTATGCGCAAATCAAAGATGGATTGATAAGTAAAATAATGATATATTGATAAAACACTAAAATTAACAGATTTACAGATATTGATTGATTGATCGATACGCGGCGAAAGGTGCTATATGTGCGATAGGTAGTGCGGTGTACGGTGTTGCAACGACTACTGAACTATATGAGATATAATTTGCTGATGTAGACTAGAAGTATTTATTGTAATAAAATGTGTGTTTCGCGGCGCATCGATGTCAGCATAAAAGTAAAACTATTGTATTGTACGGGTTTGCCCCTACAGAAAGAAGCAAAGAAAAAACAATTGCGAAATGTGAAATATTGATAATGAATGTAAAAACAATGCTATGAAATATTTTAAGGTATATCAAAATGCTTCTTAGTGTCTCTAGTAAGTTTTATAAATACACTAATCACTCACAAGTTAGAAATACTAGTGTACGAGCCTAAAATAGGGGAGGTGGCTTTATCTGATAACCTTGCACTTACCACCTTGGCCCTCTCACTCACACTTTGATACACTACACTTTGACTAGCGGGAACACCCTGTTGGGTGCTGACGTGAGGAGTGGGCGCCGGCGCCAGCGCTGCTCGTGGCAGCGCGGCGGGCGCGGGTGCTGGCAGCGCGGCGGGCGCGGGTGCTTCCGCCGCGGGGGCCGGCGGCGCGGCGTCGGAGGAGGGGCGCGAGCGCGCGCGCCTCCACATGTACACGCCGAGGGCTACTACTGCCAGGCCTAGCGCACCGTACATCAGCGTGTAATGATGAATGTCATGATAAGACAGGCTGCTAGCTAAAGCTCCATTTTCCTTCAGCATCTTTATCTTGTCGTGTATGGCTTTCAACTCGGCTTGGTGGTTCTCTGCGCTAGTTTCGTTCCAATCATCATGAGATATGGAGACGTTTATGATATGGTTTATGGATGCGACTACTGGAGCGTACAAGTTTGGCGAGATATCAATGCCACTAGACGTCTGTTCATGTGCGATTATTTCGAAGTTGTCAAACTTCATTATGCAGCCATGCCCGATAGAAATAAGACCGGAGTGCGTCAGCTGGTGTGTTGCAATTTGATCTCCGCATATTGTTCGTACGTGACATTGACCGCAACAGAAATAAATATACTAGTTTGTAGTGTGGGTCTCCATCCATATGTTTGTACAGCGTTTGATGTCCAGTGCGCAGTCAGCGTTTCTAAGTTGGCAAAAGTCCTTATCTCGACTCAGTTTATAGATAGAAGAGTGGATATGACATAATTTTACATTTGTAGACTGGCAGGCGTTCAATCCATTTTCTGTCATGATTATGTAAGCATCTTTTTTCAGATTAACGGCTACAAAATCCGAAACAGGCTGAATAGTTAACATAGCGTTATGTTCCTTTTCCAGCGGAATGGGAATAAGTTTAAAAACTTCGTAAGTGTCTCGACTAATTAACGGTATGTGCACCTCGAATATGGAATAATTCCTAAGCATTTTCGCCTTAATGCTTAGGAGCTTGTAAATTTGAGTAAGATCTGTGTGAATATTTTCAATAGGCAAGGTAATGTCATTAGATAAATGACTCGCTATTGAACTGAGTTCATCTTGTAATTATTGCGCTGTTATGAGGTGGGGATTGAACCGTCCTTGGTACACGTCCGTGATGGTATCAATTAAGGCATTTTGTAAGTCCTTTAGGTCATGTAACAGGTTACTTGCGATGACACTTCCCATAAAAGCTAGGCTAATATTTTGAGTTTCCGCTTTAAGTGTTGATACAGCGTTTTTCAAGTTTGATAACTGCATATGAATCATTTTGTGCCGTCTGTGCATTGTACTTTCTGTTCGCTTCAAGAGATTAAACTCCGCTTCTATAACGGAGGTTTGATTTTGCCAAAATGATGCGATATGTTTTTGATTGTTGCGAAGGAGGGTGATATCTTTCTCGTACTGTTCTGCGAATCTCGCGTCCAGTACGCCGAACAGGCCATTTGCGATGTAACCGACACCGTCGATAAGTCCACGGCGCCACCTGTTCGCTCGCGTGTCAAAATGCTGAGCGAGTAACTTGTGATTGTTGTACTCGAGTTCGTTGTACCCGTGACGCAATTGCAGTAATACTATATCACAAGGTGTTACCTCCTGTATCAAAGTACAAGATTGTGGAATTGAATTTATGCTTTTGTTTAGTTCCGTAATGCCTTCCCAATAAGGTTCCATATTGTAGTATACAATAAGTTTCCAATCATCTCTTATTGGTTTCATGTTCGTCAATTTATCGAAGTAAAGATGTTGATTATTTCGGAATTTGGTAATGTTAAGAGCGCATTGGGAAGTTGTTATTATGTTTAAAAATAAGATAATAGCTGTAAACACTGAAACTAAGCTTAATCGAGTTGGTTTGTTTCGCTTATGTTTCTGTACGATATGACAACTTTTAGCGTCGTCGGCGGTATCAATGTTATCTTTAATGGGTAATACAGATAACTTGGTGACGGGACGTTTCAATGTGCCGTTTTTTGTCTTCAATGTTACCACGCGGACACGACTGTCGGACCCTGGATGCAATTCGATGATTCTGCCCATTAACCATTTTCCTGGCGGCAAATTGTCATCATGGACCATAACAACGTCGTTCAGTCTGATGTTATCATTCGCTTGTCGCCATTTGCTTCTCGACGTTATCTGTACCAGATATTCGTTTCTCCATTTCTTCCAGAGATCTTTTACAATTTTCTGCGTTAACTGCCACCGTTTCCGAAGATCTGTTTCTGTGTCATATAAATTGACATTAGAACCACCTGTGAGGAAATGAGCGGGTGTTAAAAACTCCAAGTCGTCAGGATCTTCTGATATTGCACATAGCGGTCTTGCATTGAGACAAGCTTCGATCTGGGTAAGCACGGTATACAGCTCCTCGTAAGTTAAAATTTGTTCGCCAATTACTCGCTTAAAATGATACTTAAAACTTTTAACGGCTGCTTCCCATAGTCCACCTGCAGTCGGCAATGATGGGGCGTTGAAGTTCCATTTTATTTCCATGTTTAACAACTCTGCAAATAATTCTTTGTTATGCATGCTATCTAGTAGCTCATTGTATTCCTGTTGCAATATCTTGTTAGCGCAAAGTTACGGCCGTTATCGCTGTATATTTGGCTAGGTGTTCCTCTGCGTGCTGCCATTCTCTTCAGTGCTGCGAGAAAGGCTGAGGTACTTAGGTCACTAACGAGCTCGAGATGTACGGCCTTCGTGACCATACAAACAAATACGGCGACGTATCCTTTTGTCGTCCGTATGCCGCGTCCTTTGCTAGACTTGACAAAGATGTGGCCCGTAAAATCAACGCCCGTATGTGTAAACGGGCGGGATGGATTTGTTCTTGCTTCGGGTAAATCGCCCATTATTTGGGGTTGATACTCAGGATTCTGCTTCCTACAAACTACGCAACGCCTTAATTGTTTCTTCGTAGCTGAGTTACCGCCTAAGATCCAATATTTCTGTCGAATCCAACTCATAGTAGCGCCAGCGTGAAGCATTGTTTGATGAGCGTTTGCTATTATTAGCTCTGTTAAGCGACCACCATGAGGAAGGATGATGGGATGCTGCATATCACTGCTGATATTCACTTTTCGTAACCTTCCCCCAACTCGCAAGATATCTTGTTTATCCAGGTAAGGGTTCAGATTATTTAATTTGCTTTTAGAATTTAATCTACCTAATTGCTTTAAATCATTAATTTCTTGCCCGAATTCGTCTTGCTGAACCTGTTTAATTATTTTTAGCTTTGCTTGAGAAATTTCAGCTAGAGTTAAGTATTGCTCATGCTTTCTGTCTTGCTTTCGAGAAATAAATCTCAAAATCCATGCTAGAATACGGGAAATCTTGTTGATTGTGCTATATTCTTGTAATAGTTGAGTGATAATGCTTAATTCTTGTTTGATAATACTGTTGACTTGCTCATGTAATGTCTTGCTGTTTATTTCCTCTTCTGTTGTATGTATAAGTTGGCTTTCTTCCCTTGCATCGAAAGATTGCAACCACTTTGGTCCATGCCACCATAGTGTATGTTCCTTCAACTGAGATACTGTTAAGCCTCTGCTTGCGCAATCCGCGGGATTATTGCTAGACTTCACATATCTCCAATTTTGTGGTGGTATGATTTTCGTAATCTGTTTTGTTCTGTTCGCTACGAACATCTTCCACTGGCCGGGTTCACCATGGAGCCACCCTAGCACTGCAGTAGAGTCGCACCAACCGAAGATATTTATGTTGTAACCGGCTAAGCAATGTTGGACTTTAGTCATTAGTTTAGCAAGCAGATGCGCCCCACACTACTCCAATCGGGGCAATGATAATTGCTTACTGGTCGGGACTAATTTTGATTTCGCAGCTACTAAAGTAATAGATTTTTCTTGGTTATGTACTCTGCAGTATATAACACATGCATACGATTTTGTGGACGCATCACAAAAACCGTGTAGTTCAATTAAACTATCGGGTTGAATGGAGTACCATCTCGGTATATTAAACTGGTTAATATGTTCTAGTTCGGCCTTGAGTTTGATCCATTCTCTAGCGATGTTTTCGGGTACATTCTCATCCCAATTAATTTTTGACAACCATGTTTGTTGGAAAAGAATTTTCAATTTTGTGGTTACGGGTAAAATCCAGCCTAACGGGTCAAAAATTTTCGACATGTCAGACAATATAATACGCTTAGTTACCTTTTTGTTTGATGATTCAATCTGTGATAAAAACGTAAAAGTATCACTGACGGGATTCCAACGAAGACCTAAAGTTTTGGTTGAGTCCATTTGTTTAAACGTCATACTTTCTTGCTCGTGATGTTCTTGGCTTTGTTGCTGTAAAAATTAGCCGTCATTGGAGACCCATTTCCGAAGGTTAAAGCCTCCTAACTTTAGTAAGTTGCTTAAATCCTTTTGCAACTGTATGGCTGATGATATGAGGTGACATCCATGGATGACGTCATCCATATAAAAGGATTCCTCAATGACCTTGGCTGCTTCTGGGAACTTGTGACCTTCATCTGTCGCTAACTGCCTAAGTGTCATCATAGCGAGGAATGGTGCTGCTTTTGTCCCGTATGTCACCGTCGTAAGTTGATACTCGTCTATATATTGATATTTTTGGTCTCGCCATACAATTTTCTGGAGATGTTGATCTTCTGGATGGATCCATATCTGCCTGAACATCTTTTCGATATCAGCGGTAAACACATACCGATATTGTCTCCATTTTATCCATTTTAAGATCAGCGTTTGAAGGTCTTTCTGCAAATTTGGGTCAGTATACATCAAATCGTTCAAACTTTTATTGCTGGAAGTTTTTGCTGAGGCATTGTAAACAACGCGTAAAGCTGTAGTTGTAGAATCGTGACGTAAAACACAGTGATGCGGTAAATAGCATTCAAATGTCTGATTACTTACTGACGGTTTCATGTGACCTAATTATTTGTAGTGGTCAATGAACGATTTATATTCATTATAAATAGGTATGTTCATGTGTAATTTTTTCTCTAACTGAAGAAATTGTGCAATTGCTTTATTCTTAGATTGGCCTAAATGTTCGCGAAAATCTGGCTTTAATGGAAGCCTAACTTGGTATCTTCCGTCATCCAAACGTTGTGTTGTCGACTTATAAAACTGGATACATGCTGTGTCATCAGATGATAATGATTTCTCTTCCGTAACATCTTCTATCTCCCAGAACTGTTGGATATTCTCTAGGTCTAGTTGTACAACATTGCACGAGAGAGATTTGAAGCCACCGCATAATATCCATCCCAACTGTGTTTGTTGCACAATGGGGAGCGAATCACTTAGTCTGCACATACCTCCTAATATGATGCAGGAGTATACTTCAGCGCCTAGTAACATGTCTATAGGGCGACTGATGTTGTATTCTGGATCGGCTAGTTCAATGTTTTCCAAAAATGGACATGCTAATTTTGGGAATGTGTATGATGGTAAATACTTTGTTAGGTTTTTCATTATGTATGCATCAATACTAAATGAGTAGTTATTAATTGTAGATGCACAATTCAAGTTCAACATACCCTTGCAACTGTTTTCAGTATGTCCTATGCCAGTAATGATGTTATTGCATTTTTGTCTTGGCAAACCTATCAACTGCGCACCGTTTTCCGTAATAAGGGAGGTTTGGGATCCCTGGTCAATCCCTGCTCTCATTATCTGATAGGTGCCATCGGCCTTTTGTACCTTTAGTAGTGCTGTAGACAGCAAAATTTCTGAAAGAACATTTTGTTGAGCCACGTGAGTGTTACCCTTTTGCATACGATCGCGTTCAGAACGCACGTTGTCTTGCTGCGTGCTCGTAGAAGGTGTTGCAATACCCTTTTGCTGATGATGGTACGATTCGTGCAATAATGTGTTGTGAAATTCATTGCACTCACGACAGCGCTTTTTAGATAAACATACCTTGCCATAATGATCATACAAGCAATTTTGGCAAAAATTCAGGCTAGCAACAAGTTGTGTTTTCTTTATTGGTTGCATTTCTGAGAATTGCTTGCAAAAGTACAAGGCATGTGCGTCATTGCAGACCGGACATTTAGGTATATTGAAGTGCAATTTCCTGTCGCTCGGTGATTGCGATATTACCTTATTACTTGTAAATGTATTTTTAGAATGATATGATTTTTGGTGGTTTGCGTGGTTATTTCCTACAGATTTGATATTTGGAGAAACAGGTTTTTGGTAAACATTTTCTTGCTTTCTTCTGCTGACCTCCAACCTGGTAAATTTAGTCTCCAAAAATGACAAAAATTCGTTCAACTCGGGTAATTCTCGAGGTTGCTTGATAGATGCATTATACTCCGAAAATGTTTCCGAATCTAATTTTTGGCATAAGATGTGTACAATCAGAGGATCCCAGGATGTGACGTCCACACCCAGGTTCTTGATGGCGTTCAAGGTTTCTTGAGTTGTGTCATGAATACGCTTTATGTGATTGATAGATGCTTGTTGCGATACTGGGAGGTTTAACAAAATGTTAATATGCGACGTAAAAATCATCCTTTTATTGTCGTACCTATGATTTAAAATATCCCAGCTGATGATGTAGTTATCAGAAGAGATGGGTAGATGCTGTATAAGGTGTTCTGCTTCGCCTTTAACCTTCGTCTTAAGGAGCTGCATCTTCTGAGCTCCGGAGATACTAGGGTTGCCGTGGATCGATTCAGTGAAGAGATCCTTGAATGATGTCCACTGATGATAATTCCCGCCGAACAATGGAATCTCTATTTTCGGCGTAGCTTGTTCTCTATGGGAGACAGACGACATTTTCTTGTTAATCGCCTTCACAGCGTCGTTGTAAGTATTCTCATATCTGAGGTACATGGTGTAATACTCCTGATTCCAATCTCCAAGCTCGTTGTCCAGCTCCCAATGCTAAGTATCTATTCTTGACCAGCGATCTTGTACGGTCTTCAGTAGGTGCTCAAACTCCCACTTCTCTGATACCGCATCTAAGTTGATCTTAGAAACAGTATGTTCAAATGCCTTAACTCAGTTGTTTGCGTATCATTTCATCGGTTTTGCTATTCGAACCTTGGGTCTTTGAGAGGGCTGCAGAGGACTGCTGCGCTGAGCCTGATGCTGCTAGAGGGGTGGCGGGTTTCAACGACGGTGTTGACGGTCTGTCTTCTGATTTCGTATACTGTTGAATCACTCCTCTGATTTTCTCATATTTTTCCTTCACGACTTCGTATTGTTTAGACGTAAAATAGCTATGAGATGCGGCATATTCAATGCTGCATAATTGCACATGATTTGATTGATAATCTCTCCAGTAGGCGTCCAATGTCTCCAATCTCCGAAGTATGTAGTCGGGAGTATTACGATCGGAGCCATCCTTCTTTAAATTTGTGTAAACCTGCTCTATCGCACCGAGTAGTTGCTGCTGATTTGCTAAAATGTCTTCTAAAGACGACATATTGCTAAATGCTAAATAAATGGAACGATCTTACTTGAAAGTCCAAGCGTTGAGCCTTGTTGCTCCAGGTGTGGATCCTTGCTGATCCCAGGTGATTACTGCTATGATAATGTACTGCACACTTGCTGACACTGAACTCCGACACTGCTAGTTCAAATCACTTCACTCGCGGCGAGAAGTACGGCACGTTAATAAACTATTTACTGCACTAATTGCCGAAAGTGAGGTCTACGAAGGACCAGATGTACGCGGTATGCGCAAATCAAAGATGGATTGATAGATAAAATAATGATATATTGATAAAACACTAAAATTAACAGATTTACAGATATTGATTGATTGATCGATACACGGCGAAAGGTGCTATATGTGCGATAGGTAGCGCGGTGTATGGTGTTGCAACGACTACTGAACTATATGAGATATAATTTGCTGATGTAGACTAGAAGTATTTATTGTAATAAAATGTGTGTTTCGCGGCGCATCGATGTCAGCATAAAAGTAAAACTATTGTATTGTACGGGTTTGCCTGTACAACTGGTATGCATGTGAATAATGACTGTATATCAAAACTAACCATAGTTTCCTTATCAGAGAGATGTAGGTGTTTGATTTCACTGACAAAATGGTAGGAATCTTTCACATGTGCTCTCGTATTGCCTCTGAGCGGTGAGAGAATCTTTGCCATGTATTGAGCCAGTCTGTAAGTTGGTGCGCCTATCTGACTAACTATCGGGCGCAGAGGAGCGTTTTCCTTGTGTATTTTTGGTAGCCCATACATTTGAGGAGGTTTTCCACACGATGGTATTAAATATTTCACGTCCAAATTATTATTTTTTTTGGAGTATTTTTGTAAAAAACTTAATTTGGACGTGACATATTTAATACCATCGTGTGTAAAACCTCCTCAAATGTATAATTTCAATAGGGAAGATGGTTGGAATGTTCCTCCAGCTTGGGACCCTGTCATAAGGCTAATGAAACCCAAGAAGGACAAAGTCACCAGAAGACCTAAGGACACTGTGAGCTCATTCTGCGTAAATAGTAACACCAGTAGTTAAAAAATGTTCGGGTACTTTGAGATAACTTATACATTCAAGAAAAAGACAAATATCACCTCAGTCTGCCGTGAACATGAATTCTGTAAAGAATTCGAAACGTCGGCTAGTAATAAATTAAAAATATAGTTTCTAGATCTTTAGTTTCAAATGTAATAACTTAGTGAAACCAATACAACGCGATAAAATCCGTAAACTGTAGTTTAATTTCAATGTGTAACATTCGCGTAAACCCATGAAGATACTAGCAAAGTCTGTACTTTGCGTTTGGTTCGGCGCGTAAGAGCGATGGACGCTCAATCACTTTCTCTCAGTTACATGCTGCTCATTTCACTTCCGTGACTTGGTTGAGTTATATTATTATCATTGGTACAGTATCGCTATAAAAACTCAGCAACGGATACCATTTACGTGCGCTTACCATTAAGTAATCCACTCATCTGGTGAAGAAATAAATAAAAAACATCCATTCCACTAGCTTATAAAACCACAGGCATTTTGTGTACCTATATTACATGGGACATAATCATAGAAACATTGTGTGCTTTGTGCGGTTAATAGCTGGGTGGCCATACATGGCAAACATTCTAGCTCGACATACATGCAGCATAAATTAAAAAATATTGGAACGCAGGATTGCCTTAGTGGTATGTTGGTATGAATTTGCGCATAAGTGAGGAGTTGAGTTCATAAGGTTTTAAAGTAATAAGCAAGTTTGTAAGTACTTGAGATATCTCTGACCACGATGAATACGATGCAGTCGAAAAAATACGCAACCCTATTTGACACTTTTGCTGAGTCAAATTTTAATTGAATAGATGCTTAGAGTCTGCTTTGAGCAAAGTGTTTTATTATTTTGTAAGATATAATAATATCATTGTCTTGTGTGTAAGGCAGCAATAGCACAGTGGATAGACCAACCGACTGCTATGCAGATGGCATCTGGTGCGAATTCACGGCGCACACCACAGGCTTTTTGGTCGGTGCCCACGTGTCATGAAGATTTTTGACAGTCGTTACGGAGAGTTAGTGACCCCAAATAAACTGAAACTGGTCTGAACCATTGAATTTGCGGGCAAGTATTAATATTGTCTATACTTTTGGACGTGATTTGATACATTTATGATTTCCTTGGGCGCATTAGGTAGGGGCGAATGCATTCTGTAGATGACTCGTGACGATATACCTTGTTTGCCTGAAGATCTTGCATAGTTACTTGGACTTAAAGTACCTAACTTTATATGTTGCCTTTTGTATACAGACGCATACATAATTATATGACATATGCTTTTAACCAGATTAATATAAATTTAATTAATATGGTGCATAGGGTTCCCACCAAGAACTTAGGATCCCAAGCCAACCTCACCTGCAAGTGGTGCACCTGCCGATCAACGGACGAGGCTCTGGCAAACAAAATATCCCGATAAGCGGCAATAGGCTCGCCACCTATTACGTGGGATCAAAACACTGGTGAAAAGTGGGCGTTTAATATGCCTCTGCCTATCCCTTCGGGGAAGCAGGCGTGAGTCTATGTATGTATGTTATTTATAGAGCATGAATTTCTTAAACTGGGCTTTATTTTCAGTATTACTTACTTTAATTTTTTTTTTCTTAGATTTAAAACTAGATCCACAAACAGAAAAGCACTTTGCACTTCGCCATGACTTGCCTCTTAAATGAAATTAAATAACTTGTAAAGGAGTTGAGAGGTGTTAAAGGAACTTATGAATTAACAACAAACTTCTCAAAGCAGTGCCAAAGCCATAATTTACTCGAGACCAGTGTGGCTGTCTTCAGTTCTGACCTTAGACAACGAAATAATAAGGTGCACTTGGTTTATAATAGGTATAAATGGTTAAAGTGGTGTTAATAATACAAATAGAAAACAATTCTGCTTATCGCATGGCATACACAGACGTGAATTAATGCATGTGTGTGTTTATTAAACCAGAGTCATAATTTTAAAATGCATAGCTTGTCGTGTTTTGGGGATTCATACTTGCTTTGCTTAGTATACAGGATGTAAAAAGACCCTTAACGAAAACTGAAACCCCATATAGTACCAATTATTACGATCATTTTTTACTTCGGCACCATACCTGGGAAATTACTGGTTCAGGAGATATTGAGGCTCAAAGTCACGATTTTTTTTTCGAATTATTCCAAAATCGTGTTTAGAATCATAAATGTACACTTTCTTCCGAATAAACATAAACAAAATTGTCAATATTTCCCTAAAGTAAACGGCTTTAAAGTTCCCGACGCGTAGTGTACGCGTACCATCAATCAGCTGCGAGGTCATTCCCCTCTGCCGCGCGACCACGTGATCATAAACTGCCGCCACCGCGGCGCACGGTGTAGGTAGATACGCCCGGCGTAGGTACGATGTCTGCAAACGCGCGCTATACATTGCCGGTAATAAAAGCTGTTAATTTTTTTAAGCTTAAAATTTTTTTTTGTTTCCCCGGTATTATTTTCACGTAGTATGACTTGGCATGATGTGCAAAACGAGTAGACTTCGGCTTGGTGATGCGTCTTGTGACACCCTTTATATAGTATATAAACACCAAGTGTGTTAATTTAATTAATTAGTGTTGTACTTTTTTATATTTTAATTTAGTTTTATTTAAATTTATATGTCAACGAGCGTATCTCGCCAACAAGCTGTTGTGGCTGGTGGTTGTAGCTTGGCGAGGGAAATGTCATTCTATATTTTCAACTATTAAAAAGGAATAAAAATAAACAGATATATTTGGTAAGTAAAAAATCAACTACAGTGTTTTTCTAATAAGGTATAAGAAAGGATTTTTTGTGTTTTGCTTTTAGTTTTACTATAGTTTTATTGTATATAGGCGATTCTTTGCAGCAAACCTAACGTTTATGAGGAATATTGCAAGGAGTTGTAGTGAATACAATATTTGATTTAACAAATCTGTCCTGCTACCGAGAATTCGGGAAACTATTTTTACACATAGGCAGTCTTTTAGGAAATTGGTGTATTGTACTCTATCAACCAAGAATATATTATGTATGGCGAATTCCATAAAAGCCTTAGGTACATATGCAAGTAATAGAAAGTATTGGAGAGCATTGAAAACAGCTACATCTGAATACTCTATTTCAGTAATGGTCGTAGTTAGAAGTAACTGCTGCTATTTGTAAAATGGCTGGCATAAGATTGCCTGTTTTCACAGAAAAGCCGATCTCATGTTGTATGCGTTCGGTTTTTTGTGAAAACAGGCAATATTATACCTACTACTTACATATGTATGTGTTATATTTACTTATAAGAAAAACAAACTGGCTAGATAGTGACTCTATGCGCTAAGCTTGAGATCTTGAGATCAAGGTCCAATCAAAATAAAAAAATTTGTGATGAGCATGACGAGTTTATTTAAAGTACCTACGGCTTGGAAATGGTAGTGGTGCTACCACAGTTATCGTAAATGCACATTGTGTTAGGTATATAACCAGTCCGGCCAGCATGGTTTAATAGGCCAAATCCTCTTATTTATTGCCTCGCAATGCAATATTGTGAGGTAAATTAGGAGAGGCTTTTGTCCAACAGTGCATTACAAAAGGTCTACGATGATGATGACTATTATGATTAGGTATAATCAAAGCTCTATTCATTATTACCAAAAATACATTCCAAGCTAAGCAAGTGTAATATACTGAAGCGGCGATAGCCCAGTGGTGTACGTAATGGACTGCCAAGACGATGGTCTCGGGTTCGATCCCCAGGTACCCCGGGCACACACCTCTGACTTTTCGAAGATATGTGTGTATTAAAAACGTTAATTATAGCTTGGTTAATAATGTGCCCGGTAGGTGACAATAGGCTTGCCCCCTATGACATTGGGACCGAAACATAACTGACGAAAAGTGGGTGTGTAATACACCTCTGCCTACCCCTTCGGGGATAAAAGGTGTGAAGTTATGTTATGTTATACTGAACATCACTTTATTTTTTTGTGACCCGCTCATAAAAATAATAATTTCTTCTAATATTATAACTGCGAACTGCTTTTAAGTCGTAAGTTTGACTAAGAATACTGCCAAACCGCAATGAGAAAGCATTTTAACTTAAGTCTCTGGGCTCAAACAGGCGAGCAGACTCTGGAATGCAAAGTTAAGCAGAATCCTGAAGGAAATGCAATTCTACTGCTCAATTCCCATTTCCTTCAGGATTCTGCTTAACTTTGCATTCCAGAGTCTGCTCGCCTGTTTGAGCCCTTAGATAGATTTTAGTAAGTGGCATACCTGATCTCCTTTATTATACATCTCAGGCTGGAGCATGTATATCTTTGTATCTATGTTTCCCTGTAGAAAGGCCGAAACAGCATCCATTTGTGCAATGTGTAGATCATGCTGGGCTGCCATTGCGAACAAGTAGCGAATGGAGGTATATCTTACCACTGGAGAATAGACTTCTTGGTAATCTATCCCTTTGCGCGTAGCCTTTTATTACAAGTCTAGCTTTGAATCGAGTAATATTTCCCTGCTGATCTGTTTTTGTTTTAAATACCCATTTGCTAGGTAATGCCTTTTTGTTACTGGGGAGGTTAACAAGCTGCCATGTCTTGTTTTCCATCAAGGAGTTATATTCCTCACCCATCGCACTTTTCCACTCACCTGCATGCGTGGATGAAAAAGCTTCCTCTACACTTTGTGAATTCGAAACATCTGTGTTTAGACAATATAATCATATTTTGTCCTCATGAACTCTATTATGTGGCCTAAGTGTAATTTTACTTATCTGTTGGTTCTGCTGCGGTAATGGTCTTTGGGGCTGGTAACTGACATCAAAGTTATCAGAGTCAGTTTCATACTCACTTGAATCTCCACTTTTGGTTCCTTTCAAAATAGGCTCAATAACTGGTCTACTTGACTAAGGAATAGACTTTCTTGGTAGCTGTCTTTGTTTTGAGTGAGCATGATCTTCTAATTTCATCGCCTCATTATCAATAGAGTTTACTGAAATTGAACATTCATTAGTCGGACTGACATTTTCAAAGAAAATTACATCTCTGCTCTTTGTGATCTGATGATTCAATGGATTCATAATATGGTACCCTTTCGTGTTTTCGCAGTAACCAAATAACATCTCCAATGACCCGAACCGAACTGAATATCATCTCCAATGACTTTCTTTACCATTCCAGACGTTTTCCAGACGTAGCCAAATACTTCTCAAATTTGGAGTTGCAATACTCTTTACCATTATCTATTCTTATGACTTTGATTGTATGATTCAACTGATTCTCTACTTTCTTTTTATAGTCCTTGAAAGACTAAGATTTTTTCTTCTAAGATGTTTTGTTTATCCTTTAAGAAATAAATAAGATCCATTTTAGTGAAATCGTCAATAAAAGAAATAAAATATTTCATACCTCAGATCCGTAAGACACACACTCCATTGGCCCGCATAAGTGAGAATGAATAGTTTTTGTAATGGCTTTGTTGCTCTAGATCCTGCATACTTGAATGGTAACCTTTATTGTTTTCCTTCACAGCAAGTGGAACATAGAATATCCTTCTGTGAATCCAGCGACAGCTTAACCCCCTCAGCACAATCAGGCAATTTCATCAGAGCTGAAAAATTAAAATGGGCCATGCGAAGATGCCATAGAGTAATATCACTGGTACCAACTTTACTAGACACTAAATGTGCATTTTCATTAACATTTGTATAGCCGCTTGACCTCTAGCGCCAATTTGCCGAATTCGCCCGACCGCTCACGTTCTAAAAAAAAGTCGCGCCGCCGCTCGCCAGATGGGCGCGCTAACATAAACATTTATTGTTGATAAGTCGGTAACATGAGTAAGTTGAAGTGATGTTTTTGTTCAACCTTATGAATGACTCGTTCAAGTCGTATGAATTCTTTGTTGACATTTAGTTTCTAATTTATTATACTTAGCAGCGAACATTGACTATCGCTGAAAAAAACACTTTGTGTATTTTAAACAGGATTATTTTAATAAGTAAATCGATGACATACATATTTTATGAGTTTTCACTGTAGAGGGGTTCTATCTACACCGAATTAAATAAAAAAAAACATGTATCATAGTATAAAAATATTTAATTACACGCATACGATTAGCACGTAATCACGGAGCGCGCGAAAACAAAGAGTGGCATTTGACATTATTTTTTCGTTCCGGGTTAACGATTCTCAGACTCGCTTCGTATTTTTAGCATGTAGAAATGTTCAGTGATTCGAATAGAACAGAGACAAAGGATTTAAAACATTACGTAATAGAAAGCAACAGTAAATTCAGACCGAGAATAGCGTTGTAACCAAAAAGGGAAAATAGTCACTTGTGCGCGGTCTACGGAATTTCGAAAATGGGATAATATTCACTTGTGCGCGATCAAGCGGATAGGTGTCTAAAACATATAACTTATTTATTAAAGTTGCTGAGCACAATAATTTTCCATCTGCATTTTTTATGTTACAGCCTTTTTCATTGAACAACACCTTATATCCTTTCTTTGTTATTGTGCTAACTGACAACAAATTAGCTGCTAGTCCAGGTACATAGAGTACATCCCTTACTTGTATTTTTCCTGTTGGGAAATCTCAATACTTACATCTCCAACACATTCTACAGACAATGGCTCCCTATTGGCCACCGTGATGGTCTTTATCGTTGGCTCTCAAATGTTGTACATCAAATCTTTGTTACTGACCATGTGGGCTGAGCACCCACTGTCAATATACCATTTTGAATTATTATCTGAAAAACCTGAAACGGCTGGAAAATTTGCAAAAAAACTTTCTTGTTTGTCAATATCTTTGCTCACTGTCTTCTTTGTATGTTTACAAAACTTTACCAAGTGTCCATAGCCCTTACAATGATAAAATCTGGGACCTTTATTCATAACAGATATCTTCGGATTGTAATGTTTATTCTGATGATGATTCCTTTTGAAATTAGAATAGAATACACTGCTTGAATTCTCAGTTTTCACTTCCTGTAGCAACTTGGTTTTTATGAAGTCCGCACTGATAGTCACACCTGAATTTTCTAATCCCATAATCATGGGTTTGTACTCATCGGATAAGCCTGCCAACATCAGAGTGCCAAGCCCCTCATCCTTCACCTCGAAGTCAATGTTTCCTTATGTGCGGCACACATCAGTCTGTTGACATAATCTTCAACACCGGCACATGATTCAAGTGATGTGTTGATGAGCTCCTTCAACAAGCCCACCTTTCTGGCCAGCCCATTGTCCTCAAAGGCTTTATGTAGGCTGTCCCACACCTCTCTGGCCGTTTTACACTCTTGAACATGGACATAGTTTTGAGTGTTAATCAACAAAATGAGTTTGGACTTTGCCTTCACATCCTTCACTGGGTCGACTATTTTTCCTTCACTATGTTCTATGCAATCCCACAAACCTTCGTGCTCCAGATATGACTTGATACAAAATTTCCAGCTTGTGAAATTATCTCGTCCATTCAACTTTTCGATATTAAACATTTGATTTGAGCTCACTTTTGGGATTGCAATTCTCGCATAGATATGCAAATATTCTATAAATATTCAGAGAACAGTGAAAACTCACGTTATATGTGACCACGCCGACCATATAACCTCACCTTGCACTTTTCTTGCAAAATTTCGGTAAAACTTCGGATTACGTCGGAGTTTTCTTTAAATAAAGGACGTTGTAATAAAGAAATTATAGTTTTATTGAACTCACTTGATACAATCATGTGCTTAATCGTACAAGATTGACCAAAGAGAAAAAAGTTCACCGGTAAGGAACTGAGCATAGACAAAAAATACATTATGGGTGCGTTCTATTTCTAACATTATTTTCGTAAAGGCAAGTTCTGCAATAAACCTAATAAGATTTAATTAATGGAACACAAAGAATACTTATGCATTAAATAACAATTTGTTGATCACACTAAGTGTTTTCCCGTGTGGATTCGAACCAACAACCCTTGATACAATGCTAAACGGCGAGTAAGCCTAAGCGTGCAATAGGCTAGTTGACGAAAAAAAATTATAAGTCCGTACTTTAGATTATTCAAAATAAGCGGTACGTATTTTTTCATTTGTAAATTAAACCAAAAATGACCAATGTATAGCTCATTAAAGTTACGTTTAACGTCACGCCGTGCTGCATTTTTTCGCACGGGGTGACGTCACACGTAACTTTAATGGGCTATATCTTTGTTATTTTTTATTTAATCGAAAAAAGAAAAATACGTGTCCAATATTTTTTTACAATCTAAACGGACTAAATAAAATGTAATTATTTTGACCCTGGAAACTATCCTAATAGGGTAGTTTCCCGGGTTATCCTGTTGGTTAGTTTTCATAATAATTTAATATTTCACCTATTCATTTTATTCATCAGTATTCAGACCCAATCCTTACGCCGAGATAGTTATGTGTCAGGATAAGTGATCGTATTTGGCTGGTTGCAGCCCAAGGATAAACGTGGGTAACTTTTTCCCGCAGCGGTGCCCTTAATAACAGCTGATAAGGCCAATGTACTCATTATCGTTGTCTTTATGAAGCTCTACGTGCGTTCATATCAATTCATTAGTAGTTTTGTCTTGACAGTTGCGTGTTTGAGTTGCACCTGTATCGCTACTGATGCGCCACAGCATCGCATTTGTATCGATAAAGAAACGTGGACGTTTTTGAATATAGTGCATATTCACAGACGTTCATGTTTCTATGTTGCCGGTGACAACATCACGGCTCATACAGATGTTTGGCGTTTGCATAGCGACGAAAAGTTGTAAGCTACCAAGGACTGTACCTCATGCAAAAGTAGTTTAAAGACGAAAAACCTCTTAGATGAAGAATTCTTTATAAGCTCCTTTATTAAAAGGTATTATATTTTATATCATTACATTTGTGTAAACGAAAGAATCTGCTATAAAAGTTACAAGCTCATAAATTACTGCTTACTCAGAATTATACATTGAACGAATGAAAGCAAAATGGTTAATATTATTGGAATCTTCATATTCTTGTTGCTAGGTAAGCATGCCTTTTCTATGTGTATTTAATTTTTGACGAGTGTATTGTGAAAGAGAAGTTGCCATATTTGGGACTAATCTAATAAAATATTTAACTATTAATGACAAACAATTTATAACACGCCACCATAAAATAATAATTGTCGCTAGTGTTGCCCACTGCTTCTGTGATATTTTGTTTTGTTAAACCCCGGAACTACTAGGTAGAGTTCTGGCGGTTTATCGGAAGAACTAAAACTTAAAAATAATGACAAAAAACTGATAAATAATCATAATTGCCTTAACAGACAATATAGACTCATGAATTAAGTCTTTCACAAACATACAATATAACGTTACCAGTTTGTATTGATTTCGAAAGCTATATTAATTAATTCTCAATCATATTTTTTTCATCCTAATTCCATCCCTAGACACGAGGGGACAATGGGTAAAGATTGATGATAAGCTGTCAAGTCAGTCTTCAAAGGTTGTTTTAGACGTTAAGACTTTTTTTAAATATATATGTGGAAAATAATGCGGTTTCTATAATTCTGCTGTTATTAAAATAGTAATTCCTGGCTCAGTAGTTAGTTGTATTATATAGTTGATGCGTGTAGAATCCATTAGAAGAGTATTACTGACTAATATCGGACAAATCCCTAATGGTCGTTTTGGGACTTTTTATAAAAATAAACTGTTACCATCCCTATCTGTATCCTTACAACATTTTTACTGAGGCGTTTTCGGTTTTACCCATTCGAACGAGATAATCTGATCATATTGATCATCATGTGGTCAGAATGTTTGTAATGTACAAAATATTAGAAAGGTAATTCATCCAGATCTTCTTTAAATGATGTAGGTATGTAGGCAATGTATGAAGGCATAGGTTAGAGGCGACTCTAAAGTGTCTTATTTAAAATCGGTCTTCTGTACCGAAATTCGAAATGATATTGTATCTGCATATTTTATGTTGTTCATGCAATTTATTATGTTCCCTGTCCTAAAATAGTACGATAGATATAGTGGCATCGGGTCAGGTAAGTCAATTTAATCTAATTACTAATACATACATACATAGACTCACGTCTGTCTCCCCGAAGGGGCAGGCAGAGGCATATTAAACGCCCACTTTTCGCCAGTGTTTTGATCCCACGTAATAGGTGGCGAGCCTATTGCCGCTTATCGAGATATTTTGTTTGCCAGAGCCTCGTCCGTTAATCGGCAGGTGCACCACTTGCAAGTGAGGTTGGCTTGGGACCCTAAGTTCTTGGTGGGAACCCTATGCACCTATATATATATATATATATATATATATATATATATATATATATATACAGGATGTCACAATTACCCATCACCAAGCCGAAGTCTACTTGTTGTGGACATCATACCAAGTCATACTAACCAAAAATAATACCTGGGAAACTATATTTAGAGGGCTGGTTTATATCTCGCTGAGAGAATAAGCATTGCCATTCAACGTGGCAATGCTGCCAGCCTTCTGGGCACGCTACCGCTCGACAGCGTTGCGGAGGAATTTTTTGACGCATCGTAGTTGGCAATTTGTTATTTTATTATATTTTATTTACTTTTCTTTTCATATTTTCACTTTTTTATAGTTTAGGATAGTTTAGTTATATAATTAGTTTTATTTTATTGTACATAATTATATTTTTTTTATGTTTTCACATTTTTTAAACCGCAATTAAAAGCGCGCGCGTTCAATGCTCGAAATACCTTATTACTTATCCATGGGGTCATAGGACATCTAAAGAACATATCGGCGTGGTAAATGCATCGATTATGTGCCTAATTAGAAAAATTCCATACTAACTTTGAGCCTCAATATCTCCTGAACTAGTAATTTCCCAGGTATGGTGCCGAAGTAAGAAAATTTCTTACTGATTGGTAGAACATGGGATTTCAGTTTTCGTTAAGGGTCTTTTTACACCTTGTATATATATATATCTATCTAATTATTAAATGCAAAGAAAAAAGTTCCATAACGACAAAGTGCAATACTTCTCTAGGTACCTAAGTTTAAAAAGTAATACTCTTTTATGCAAATTCACTACTCATCAAACTATACTATACTCAGGGTGGAAAAAGCAAATCGGGTATCAAGTTTCGACTGAAGAAAACATAATTATACAGGACATTGACACTAACCATAATATATATTTTTATAGCTTTAGTGTTATGTAAGTATGTGTGGTGTACGTATCGGAGTTGCTTTTACCATTTCACTAAGGAACACTAAAAAGACATCAAGAGTGAACAGGTGCGAAAAACTTATTTACGCATTACTTTTCTCACCGAGAGCCTATTATACAGCTGCCCCTGTTGCGTTCGCTTACTTTTATAAATGTTTTCAATTGGAAGAATTGCTGTAATTTAAACTTGTACAAGCAATTTCATTTGTGAAATAATCTAAATTTCTCTCGAGATTATTTTGCTTGGAACAAAGAAATGCTAAAAGTAGACGTTAAAATACGTATGCAATGAAACTGTTTACATATTGAGAGAATTAAGCATTTGTCACCTTCAAGTACCCATTTGAGGCGAAGAATCTCGAGTGTAATCTCTGTTTCATTGACCTTATCTACCTTTGAAAACGTTTCCTACCGAAGTCTATTGATCTTCGGGGCGTGAATATTTTCTGAAATATCAAAGTTTTATAGTAAAAAATGTCCAACGAAATTGTGAAATTACTGGGAGCATGAATAATGTTTCATTTAAACCATCTTCATTAACATGATTCGTTTGGATACAGTGTAGGTAGACCTACAATGGAAAATATAATGTCTCGGTGCTGGAGGTCTCGGAAATCCCGTCCTCTTGTGAAATGAAATATGATTCACATTAACTAAAGCTCTTGTTGTGTCTCGTTTTTGTCGCAAAACCTTTGGTACACTTGTATTTACTGCGGGATCCACTTCTAAGTGCTAAATAAATGGAACTCGCTTGTTCCTCTTTTGTTTTAATTCAATTATTCTTGCCTCGCACGACTGGATTGGATACTTTTTTCGGAACGGTCGTCGCGTTATCGGCTTTTGAGATGTTAGTTGGCTGAAATGCAAGTCACGTTTTTGATACTCGAGGCAGAAACGGGCGTTTGCATTTCATTAGGTGACTTTTCATCTCAGAATATCGCTACGTGATTAAAGTTCGAAGTTAATTTTCGAAATCGTTTTTTTTTTTAAAGATTGCAGAAACTTGTTTTTGTTCGTTGAACACTTTCAGCCGTTCTGAGAAAACAAGATTATTATGTCGTTTTAACTTCATTGGGGTCGTACTCATCAGATTAAAAAGACCTCAGAAAATCTGATCAGGAATTTCATTATTTCAATACAAGTGGAATACTGATACTTTATATATACGAAAATAAATAAATACAGTATTGTCGCAAGCAGCGATAGCCTAGTGGAGACACCGACAGACTGCCACGCAGAGGGTCCGGGTTCGAATCCACAGCGCGCACCAATGACTTTTCGGAGTTATGTGCGTATTAAATTGTTAATTATCGCTTGTTAAGCGGTGAAGGAAAACATCGTGAGGAAACCTGCATGTCTGAGAGTTCTCTATTATGTTCTCGAAAGACATGAGAAGTCTGCCAACCTGCAATAGGCCAGCGTGGTGGACTATGGCCTTACCTTTTTCATAGAGAAAAGAGGCCCATGCCCACCAGTGGGACAGTTTATATACAGGGCTGATGAAGTCAGTATTGTTCGTGGCTCACGGGCTTCGAGGATATCCAGCGAAAGAGCGGCACTAACGTACGGAATGCAATATGCATTCGTTCGGATATTGACTGGCGAAACAATTCCATATCAATCGTTCTTTCTAGGACTAGTTTGTTTTACAAAATATTTTAAAGTTTACTTTAAGACTGACTTTGACTCACTTTTAGTAAACCATATGTAAGCCATGGCCAACCATATTAAACCATATGTAAACTATATGTAAACCATATGTAAACCATATATAAACCATATGTAAACCATATGTAACCATATATGCCATGGCCCGCTAATGTTTCTGTATCGTGACCTAGCGAAAGATTTTTAACCGAGTGCATGGAACTTACATATGATTAAAAACAAAGGCCAAGGACAGGAAAATCAATAAGGACAAGGACCTACGAGGTCTGTAATATTGCTGCATGTTTTACTTTCGACCCACACTATGGGAAATGCTGTTGCAGATGATTACAGCCATAAGATATTGAAGTAAGTAAATAATAATCCATTTCATAAATATTATAAGGTAACTAGGCTCGATGTAACAAAATCTTTACATGTAGGCTTATCATTTGAAGGATTGTCAAAGCGTCAGCTTTATCTATCTGTGTAGTCTATTACAGTTGCACCAAAATGAAATTAAATATATAGCATTTAGAGAAAATAAGAGATATATTCAAAGGATCGCGAGGGCTGTAAGCGACGTCTACTAATTTTCACCTTTTTGGAGGCCTGGTGTTTGCAACGCAACAGCTGACAGGGCCCATTGTTGTCACATCCATGCCCCTCATTCAGCACTATGATAAGCTTACATGATAAATTACTGTGGAATACAATTTTTTAATACAGAAGTGCTCACAAAAAATAATTGATAACAATTGTTGGTCTGTTGTATTTTTTGTTATGAAGGTTGTTATTGAACGTGATATTTGTGTTACTTATTCAAGCTTTGTTAGTAGATCAACTAAGAATTTAAAACGTATACTAAAAATCGGTGTATGTATGTTAGTAGATCATAGAATGTGAGTACGCCGGCATAGTATTTGAAAATATTTAAGCTAATAAGCTAGCTAACTAACCATTCCTTGAACAAATTTAACAAACATACATATAATTGACGATATGTTGCCGCCGCTAATTATACGCCAGTAGTAACATGTCTTCACTACTTAAATACTGAATTAAACACTATGGAACCAAACTGATAACTGTTCACCATATTTTCATAATTTTCAGCAGATTAATTACAAGTTTTAAGCCCACTGGCGTTTTTAGCAATCGCTAAAACTGTAAAGCAAAAGTTGGACACTTTAAAATAATTCGCCACTTTTAGTAAGAAGATAAGATACGAAGCGATCCTGACGCTGCCCTTGTTTTTCGTGTATGCTCAAAGCTGCTGCAAATTGACCAAAACGGGTGAATGATACTTTGTGGTAATCTTTTGTTTATCTTGGACTACATAAACAAATTTACACAATCTTTTTTTAACCACCTCGACTTTCTCATGTACCCGTGTGTCGGAGGGTCGGGTATTGCCGAAGCATTCGTCGCAACCCCCCGACGGGTATTGGCCCGCCAGATGGTAAGGCGGGCCCCGAACAAAACCCCCTTGGCGGCGGATGAAGGTGTTGGGCTCCGCCGCCAAAACACCTATAGGATAGGGAGGACGGCAACGCAACACCGCATCTCCTCTTCCTCCCCGGCCCCACATTTGGTCGCGAGAGATAGGGCGCGCGGCAACGCAACACCGACACGCCTCTCCTCCCGCGACCGCACCCGACTGCGAGGGACAGACAGAACTGTACCCCGCATCCGAACTTTGGACGCATCCTACGCAGGCCTTACCCAAGCCCACGTGCAGCGTCCCCCCCCCCCCCGGGATCCCGCTTAGCTTCACCGTGGGTGTACCTCAAACCCACGGTTACTGAGCCCCCCAACACGACAAGGTGGAGATCCCACGGGGGGGACATTTACACAATCTGAAGTGCAGACGTCCATGAATAACAAAAAGTTTAAATTGCTTTAGGGAAACTAATGTTATTCAAATTTTATCTTGTATATTTTAGTCTGCCAACCCGCAGTAGGCCAGCGTGGTGGACTATGGACTTACCCTTCTCATAGTGAGAAGAGGCCCGTGCCCAGCAGCGTGGGACAGTTTATACATAGGGCTGATGATGATGATGATTATGCTTTTTTTTAGAAATTGTCTCGCATTTGTAAATGATATGCTTGAGTCGCGGTTTGTTTATGAAACATTCAATACACGGATACAAGGTAGGTATACTCAAACTCGAAGCAAAAATGTGTGGATCACTTAAAGCGATCCAGCCATGAGACACGAGTAAGGATTAAACCCACAAAACTTGGCGTAGTTTGTATTAATAGAGGGGCGACTGCTTGAACTACTACGCCATACTTTCTCAGTTGGTAAAATGGTCATACGTGCAATGTATAGAATACGACAACTGTTCGGTGCAATATGACCGAACACCTTACCAAGCAATAAGTAAATTACACATTGACCTAATTAGTTAAAGTATTATAATAAGTAAAATTCATATTGCGTCGTCAGTGCACATTGTGTGACCGCGACATTCGGGTGCATTCATAAGAACATTTATATTTAACATTCTTTTCTAACATTTTCATTTAAAATTATTTTCTCACATTTAAACATAAGAAGTTATTGTGGAACAGAAAAATAAACTGTGATTTCGGTTAAACATTTCTATTCTTTAACAAACCACCGCAAACCTCACTCTACACCGTACATAAAATCTTGGTCCTTCGTAAGGTCCTCGCGCGGCTCGGATTCCTTATCGTCGTGATATTCGTGCAGCCGAGGTGTTGAACTGGTTAACATTAAGTGCTTGTGTAGCGTGACTGAGGATTGCAGTGCTAACATTGGAGGAGCAACAGCCGCAGCAAGCGTCGTGGAGCTAAGTACTAAAATACGAACACGCAAGTAATATATTTCCTTGTTATTTTTTTAAATAATACATTTTGAACACTCAGTAGACATGGCAGAGCTTATTGACACCCAATCTATGATCTACGATAGCATCGTAAAACTGGGTATTAACATTAAGAAGGATACTGCTGACCGGAAAACATTAGATTATTTTAAGAGGCGATTGGATACTCTGGAGAAATACTGGAGGGAGTATGAAGGAAATCATGACCGGATTGGCGGCGAAGTGAGTCAATCTCACCCTTACTTCGGGCTCCGTGAATATGAGAGAACTTTGAAGGCGTACGAAGAGGTGAAAGAGTTGATAAATCAACAGTACCAGAAGTTTGTAACCAAGGCGGGCAAACCGAGTGAACATCCGAAATCACCCTACAAAACAACGTTGAGTGCTGTCCAGCTGGGAGAGGAGGAAACCACTGCAGAGGCAGGACCCAGCTCACAGAACCAAATCTTGAAAACAAGCACAGGTACAAACAGTAAAGGCGACGATCTGTTACGGCGGCAACAAGCAAATTTTAAAGCCTTTTTGCGAACAACTTCGAACATTGACGTAGATTCTATTTCGGAAAAATGGGAGTTTGAAGATGTTTTAAAAAACCTTGAAGCGAGATGGTCTGCGATTGACAGTCTCCATTGGGAAATTGAGTGCGAAATAGACGAAGAGAATGAGTCCTATAACTACATGTTCGACAAGTATGAGAAACAATTTAACAATCTTAAGAAATCCATCAACAAGAAGATGTGGTCAGTCGTGCATAGGAACAAGTCAACTCCTCAACTCGAAATTCCAGTGTTTACAGGGAATTACAATCAATGGGTGTCCTTTCGTGATCTGTTTACTGAGGCTATCCATAACAACCCTTCACTATCTAACGGCCAGAAGATGCAATATCTTAAGAGTAAAGTACGCGGTGAAGCTGAAAAGCTTATCCAACACTTACAGATTAGTACAGACAATTATTTGGTTTCTTGGGAAATTCTATCGCATCGCTATAACAACAAAAAATTGATCTTCTCTTCTCATATGAACATTCTCTTGAACCTTCCTAGCATGCAGCAACAGTCTGTACATCAAATAAAGAGAATCCATGACACAACATTGGAATGTCTGAACGGCATTAAAAACTTGGGCGTAGATATAACATCATGGGACCCCATCGTTGTTCATATTTTGGGCCAGAATTAGACAACGAAACATATACTGACTACCTAGAATCACTGAAAAACTCAAGAGAATTGCCAGTACTTCAGGATTTCCTTGGATTTTTAGAAACTAAGTTCACTACGCTGGAAACAGCCCATAGAAAACAAGACACTGTAACATCAAAACATTTTTCAACAAAATATAATAATTCTTCATCAAATGTTAAGAAACATATTTATAACGCATATACTAAGCCGATCAGCTCATACAATAACCCAAATAAATCGATTGCGAAAGCAATGCACGTGTCGACCATTAAGTGCCCGATGTGCAGTAATCAACATGGTATTTACAATTGCAAAAATTATTTGGGTCTAAGCGACGAACAAAGATTAAAAACAGCTAACAAATTGAAACTCTGCACAAATTGTCTCTTCAGTCACAATGGTAATAAGTGTAATTCTACATTAACGTGCCGTAAATGCCAAGAACCACACAACACTATTTTACATGACGCAATTATGAAACAAAAACATTGTCAATCTTCTTCGTCCGTAAACCGTAGTCAAATGACACAACAACAGCAACATGAAAGACCCCATGAAAACTTCGCTGCTACGTCGCACACTTCTCAAATCGACAGCTCAGAAATATTACTAGCGACAGCGTTGTTAAAGGTTAAAGCGTCTGATGGTTCATGCCATACCATGCGAGCCTTGGTCGATCAAGGCTCCCAAATATCACTAATTACCGAAAGGGCGGCGCAGCTGCTTAACATTAAAAGGCAAAGATGTAAGGGAGTCATTTTCGGCGTAGGACAGAGAGAAAACAACTGCAAGGGAGTGATGTCGATAGAATGCGCCTCATTATACAACGATTTCGTATTCGAAGCGGAAGTTTTTATTATGACAAACCTAATTAAATGCCTGCCAAACAAAAGTTTTCCGAAACCAGCTTGGTCACATATAGACAACATACAGTTGGCCGATCCCGAGTTCTATAAAAGCCGTCCAGTGGATTTGCTACTCGGAGCCGACATATACGCAAATATCATTCTCAGTGGTATTATAAAAAGCGGTAATGCTTATCAGCCCTTAGTACAACAAACTCAGCTTGGATGGCTGTTATGCGGTAACGTAAAGACATACCACTGTAATGTTGTACTCAATAACATCGAAGAGATAAAAAGGTTTTGGCAAGTGGAAGAAATCGAGGAAAGGGAAACGACAAATTTATCCGTTGAAGATCAAGAGTGTCTACATTTTTATGAGTCGACGACTAGAAGGACAGAAGAAGGCCGCTACGAAGTTAGAATACCACTGAAAGATGACCTGAAACACCAACTGGGATTGTCTAAGCCAATGGCAATCGCTCAGTTAAAAAACTTAGAAACTAGATTTAAGAAACAACATCAGCTGGCTGAAAAGTATAAATCATTTATGAATGAATATATCGAGTTACAACATATGAAACCTGAAGAAACAAACACAAACGTAAGCTTGCAATGTTATCTACCTCACCACGGTGTGCAGCGTGATGAGTCACTAACTACAAAGTTACGGGTCGTATTCAACGCGTCCGCAAAAACAACAACAAAGGTTAGTCTAAATGATATTATGTACAAAGGCCCTAATATGCAAAAGGATTTACAGACAATGTTATTGCAGTGGAGACAATATCCTTACGCTTTTACTGCTGACATAGAAAAAATGTTCAGACAGATTTTAATTAACAGAATTGACCAACACCTGCAAAAAATCGTATGGAGGGAATCACCTGAACACCCCATAAAGAGTTTTCAACTCACTACAGTCACTTATGGTACAAAATCGGCACCCTTTTTAGCCATCAGGACTTTGAAACAGCTAGCGGCGGACGAGCGCATCAAACATCCTGAAGCAGCAGCAGTGCTGGAAAACTCCTTTTTCATGGATGACCTGCTTCACGGCGTGTATCAAATTACAAAAGGAAAGGAGTTGATTAGCGAATTGATACAGTTGTTGAAATCAGGTGGATTTACATTAAGAAAATGGGCTGCTAACAATCAGGAATTATTAGAAAGCGTAACGCAGAGTGCAGAAGAGACAATTTATAACTTCAAAGGTGAAGATGCATCCAAAACATTAGGCCTATGTTGGCAAACAAAACAAGATAATTTTACGTTTAATTATAATTTCACAAACATCGTAGAAACACTTACCAAAAGGCAGTTACTTTCGGAAATTTCGAAATTATTTGATCCTTTGGGTTTGTTAACACCTCTATCCACAAAACTAAAATTACTTTTCCAAAAACTATGGCAAATGGATCTCCAATGGGATGATGTAGTATCTGGTGACGTATACAAAGAGTGGTCGAAATTAACGGCTGATATCGACAACATTAAACATTGTGTGGTACCACGATGGATCGGAACGCAAGAGGATAGCGTTATTGAATTCCACGGGTTCTGTGACGCTTCCACGGAAGCCTACGCATGTGCAGTGTACGCACGAACAAAAGATTGTAAGAAAACGAGGTTAGTAGCTGGCAAGTCTAAGCTTGTACCACACAAAAAAGCTATAACGTTACCCAGAGCCGAGTTATGTGGTGCCTACCTATTAGCGAAACTCATGCGAAAAATTACGGCGAGTGTTAGCTGTTCATATGAAACTTATGGTTGGTGTGATTCCATGGTCGTATTGAGTTGGCTATATGGTGATTCAGCGCGCTGGAAGCCCTTTGTGTCCAACAGAATAAACGCTATAAAGCAGATTATGCCGAGTGACAACTGGCGTTACGTGAAGTCAGCAGAGAACGCTGCGGACTGCGCTAGCAGAGGACTTACAGCATCTCAACTATTAGAACATCCTTTATGGTGGCAAGGGCCATCATGGTTACCATTGTTCGACGCCAAGGAGACACAGGATCACCAAGGCATCTATACTACCGAAGAAGAAACAAGAAAGATAAAACAAGTTAACTTTGTGCAGCAAGAAAATAACATTATCGAAGATTTATTAAACAATAACAGTTCGTTTAGAAAGGTAATTCGCATATTCGCGTGGATACTGAGGGCGTTGACACCGATAGTGCAACGTAAACATTTACCGCCGTACCTAACGTTACATGAAATGCGAAAAGCAAAATTAACAATTATAAAGTATACGCAAAGAAAGGAATTTGCTGACGATATTGGAAAAATTATTCAGAACGGAAATGTTGGATCAAAAAGTAAATTATTAAATTTTAATTGTTTTTTGGATAAGGATGGCATTTTGAGAGTGGGAGGACGCTTAAGGCACGCAAACATAAGTATTGAGATGAAACATCCAAAGGTTATACCTACCAAAACACGTTTAGCAGAGCTTCTGATAGACGAATCTCACTTGTTAACGTTTCATGGGGGACCCAAGTTGACTTTAGCAACACTCAGACAACAATATTGGATACCGGGCGGAATCAGAACAACTAAGGCACGGCTGCGAAATTGTGTTACTTGTCGGAAGCACGACGCAAGAAAACAGTATCAATTAATGGGAGATCTGCCCGCAGCCCGAACTAACCCCGCCCCTCCGTTTTACCACACTGGGGTGGACTACACCGGTTTCGTGGAAATTAAAGCCAATAAAGGTAGAGGCGTCCGAACAACAAAGGGCTACGTGGCGGTGTTTGTATGTATGGTTACAAAGGCCGTACATTTGGAACTGGTGTCCGACCTCACGAGTTCAGCGTTTTTGGCTGCATTAAGCAGTATGGCGTCTAGGAGAGGCACTCCGCGTCAGATGTACAGTGACCAAGGAACCAACTTTATCGGTGCCGACCGGTTGCTAAGGGAAGAATACGAAGAAATACTGCAAGTTTTCGGCGACAAGTTACTTGCTGAGGTTGCAGACATGAACATAGAATGGCACTTTAACGCGCCATCCTGGCCTAGTGCCGGTGGGTTGTGGGAAAGGGCTGTTCGCAGTTTAAAACACCATTTGAAGAGAGTAGTTGGGGCACAACGGCTAACATTTGAGGAGTACACAACGATACTAACAAGATTAGAAGCTTGCCTTAACTCGCGACCGTTATGCTCACTGAACGAAAACGTTGAAGATTTGGAGTACTTATCTCCAGCTCACTTCTTAACAGGTAAAGCGGGGTCAACAGTAATAGAAACTAAATATGATGCACGAACAAGATGGCATTTGACTAGCAACATTTTTCGGCAAATCTGGTTTAAATGGAAAACGGAGTATTTAACACAACTAACAGCACGAGATAAGTGGGTGAAACCTCAAACCAACATGAAAATCGGAGATATGGTTGTTGTGCACGAGGATAATGTTCCGGCTGGGAAATGGATTATGGGAAGAGTGATAGACGTACATCCGGGTAGTGACGGGTATGTAAGAGTGGTTACTTTGAAGACAAAGAGTGGTATAATCAAGAGGCCTATCGTCAAACTCTCGCTCTTGCCAGTTGAAACAAGTAAACAACAATGTAGTTCCCCGGAAACTAGCACACCACCTGTAGAGAAACATCCGAAAAGGCAACATGTGAAGAGTGTCAGAAGAAAGGCAAACACCATTAGTTTTTCGCATATCGTAATGGCGTTAACATTTTTTATGACTCTTTGCGGCAGTGTGTGCGGCTCGTATAACATCACGCAGTTTGGAAAAGAGCAATCCCTGTTCTTTGAATCGATCGGCAAGTTAAGCTTGGCAAAGGACAAATGGACTCTCGTAATATATTATGATATGGCTCCATACTGGGAAGGAATAAACGCATTCAACAAAATTATACAATATTTAGATACCACATGTAAAACAATAGGCAGTGAACATTGTAACACGATAACTGCACAGCTGACACACGAGGCCAACGAACTAAAGTATTACAATCAACTTTTGCTAACTCAACAGTCTGGCGGTTACTCCAGACAGCGGCGCGGCCTTATTAACGGCGTAGGCTATTTAGCAAACTCATTGTTCGGCGTACTGGACGAACATTTCGCGGAAAGGTATACCCGAGACATCAACCTGATACGTAACAATGAGAAACATATTGTCGAATTATGGAAGAATCAAACTTCAATTATTGAGTCGGAATACAATCTTCTACAACGAACTGCCTCTATTATGAATAAACAACATAAAATTATCAATCAACATATAATGAAACTCGAAACCAGGTCTAATAAGTTACAAGAGGAAATCAACAATATTTCTTTAGTCCAGGATTTTACTCTGATGTCACTAACAGCTAGTAACTTGTTACACAATTTAAGGGGAAGTCAGGAGACTCTCGTTGATATACTTAGCAACATTCACCATGGGCAATTCAACATACACTTGCTGACTCCTGAACAATTACAGACGGAACTCAACACTATCTCGGCGCATTTATCGGATGACACGATGTTACCAATAGAACCGGATAACATCAGAGAATTGTATCCGTTACTACATTTGAAGGCGAGACTCACAGCCAACTATTTTTTATTTGAAATAACATTCCCATTAATTGGCAGAGATAAATATAAGTTGTTTAGATTGATATCCATACCACACCAATACAACTATTCTATGGTGGAACTTATCCCATTATCCGAATACATTGCGACTGATTTGAAGAGGAATACATATATTACAATCAATTCTGACGAGTTATCCCTTTGCATGAAGCAGAAAACATGGATATGCGATTGGAAGAAACCAGTTTACCACCAGAAGAGTGATTTCAACTTTTGCGTGCTGGATCCTAACACTGAAAAATGTAAGATTAAGAGGTCAAGATGTAAAAACAAATGGGTATCTCTCGCCAATCCGTCACATTATCTTTTTCATTGCTGCAATATCTGCCCTGTAAATATACTCTGTGGAGAGCAAATTAGTCTCGAACATTTATCCCAAGCTGGAATTATTTATATAAAGCCTGGTTGCTTGCTCAAAGCCTCTGACTTCACTCTTCATAGCCCAAAGAACACCGAGAACAACATCAACTTAACTAATCCGGTTTATAGTCCAGAGATAGATCAGCTGAACTTTTTTGTTAACACCTCCATGATGTGGATGAATCTACCAAACATAACAGACTCCAACGACCTAGAAATTGAGCTCAATAAATTACATCAAAGAATAGAGGAAATGAAAAATAATACTGTCGAATTTGGAGATTCACTGTCCTACCATGATGTTCACCTTTACGCCGTGAGCTACATGTTAGTCGGAGCAGCAGTGGTGGCGGCGGGCGCCGTGTGGTGCCGCCGCTGGCAGCGACTGCGAGCACGAGGTGCCCGCATATCTCCGGACATCGAGCTTCAGCCTACAGTGGGCACTCGCAGTGTAGTGAATAGTGCGCAGGAGACTGACCGACAACCTAGTGCTCAAATATCTTGTGAAAGTGCGGGTCCTAAAATGGCTGACCGGCAGCCTAGTGTCTCGAGCAACAGTGAGAGTGCGCGACGTTATATGGGTGAACGACGCCCAAGCCCCCATATTTACGGTGTAATAAACAAATGTGCTGTAAAACATCAGTCATGTTCTCCCATACCTCGGAAACATTTAGAATTAAGACATTGAATGTTTAAGAATACCTATCATTATCACTCACTATTTTGTAACAAATGAACAAATTACCATAATCATTTATCGCCATCTCATTTTAGATGTATCTCATCCTTTCATCCTTTTGGTGCCCCGGAATATGTTCGGTGCAATATGACCGAACACCTTACCAAGCAATAAGTAAATTACACATTGACCTAATTAGTTAAAGTATTATAATAAGTAAAATTCATATTGCGTCGTCAGTGCACATTGTGTGACCGCGACATTCGGGTGCATTCATAAGAACATTTATATTTAACATTCTTTTCTAACATTTTCATTTAAAATTATTTTCTCACATTTAAACATAAGAAGTTATTGTGGAACAGAAAAATAAACTGTGATTTCGGTTAAACATTTCTATTCTTTAACAAACCACCGCAAACCTCACTCTACACCGTACAACAACAATACAAAATGTACAATGTTTTATGTTATAATAATGTTATACAAAATGTACCTAACAAAATTAAAGATTTGTTAAAAAAATGGGGTGCTCTAAGACCATGGAAGACGCCCTCGAAGAGATTTATACAGCGCGTGATACGTATCAAATACAATGTAAATGGGGTGCGTAACAAATACTTTCGGGGCTGCGATATCTTACACGTGTTTCATCCCTCACCTTGGACACATGGGAGTTCCGTAGCATTGCGTCACGTACGACACTCATTTATCATTTGAGAAATATCTAAGAGACATCCCGGGGAATACGTGGGGGGTATATTATACGCGAACGTCTTCATTAAGACCAGGTAGAGGATACTCGCTAATTGAAACCTTAGACGTCTATAGATATTCTAAGATAGCACCACTGTGTATTGTGTTACCAATTGCAATACTATAATTATTATAACTTAAAATTCCTACAATAGGAATATATAATTATCAAATATTGTGAAATCTTTACTAATATTCAACTAACGGAATCTAAGAAATCAGACTTGAAATAATATGCTGGTTTTTGTTGAGGGACTCATGTGTTACGTTTATGAAATAATCATTAAGTAGGTTGTCTGCGCCACAATCAAATTAGTCAAAATATGTAATTAAATTAAATATTTTTATGGACAGAAAGCCGTTAACTCAAACACGCACAACTATAAACAAATATTATTACTCTAGCAATATTCACTCAACAATGCACTCAAATTAATTATTTTCTAACACGCGACGGCCAATCAAAATCCGCCCTTCAATTAGTGTCCTACGAAAATCGCTCTTCGCAACTCGTGTGTGCATGCGCCGCTCCGCTGAAAATAAACTATTTAAAAGTGTTGTGTGTGTGAATTGACTTTATGGGTGGATTACCAGCATCTAAGACCTTGGAAGACAACACTGTCCCGATTCAAGCTATCGAAGTAAACACGTCGTAAGTACCTACCTCACAATTTCCTGGTCTCTCTCGCCGAATAAAAAGCAGAATAAACTCGCTCATCACTCATCTAACCACACGCACAATACGCCAAACTCGCTTTCTCACGCAATTAATTTGATTGAATTATGGCAGCCATTGTCGTATTTTTCGCCACTCGCACCGCTAACGCATTCTCGCTAAATCTCAGCAAAAGTACACTCTTTATACATTTGCGCTATTTATACATTTGTGTATTAATATTTTAATATCCGCACATAAATTGAACGCTTATTTCGCGCATTTAAGGACATTTACGCATCCACATAAATCATACTAGATTTCAACACTCAAAATGGCGTCCAAAAGGCAAACAAATAAAAATATAGGCAGCGACGATGAATATAGTGAACCTAACCCCAAACTTACTCTTTTAGATGCTAAAAAGGAAAATCTCTTCCAAATTATGCAGAATCTATACGATCTCAGCCTAAAAGGTTCCAATCCGACATTTCAATCACAATGTTTAGCACGCGTTCATTCAGTAGACATTATTCGAATTATTTTTATGGAAACTTTGGACTCTTGTGTTATGGCTCAATTAGAGCATAATCCTTTAGCAAAGCCGAACTATACCGCTTTACAAACCTTCGACGAATTGTACTGTTACGTAAACATACAGAGTTCACGCTAGTAACTCAAAATAATCTCACACGGAACACACTAGATAATTCTCATAAATATGATTTACTAAACCAAAAATTACCGCCTCTCAAATTAGTTACGTTCGATGGTTCACCATGCAAATGGTTGCCATTTTATGAAAAATTTTAAAGGCTTATTCACGATAATCCGCATCGCTCAGACGCCGAAAGTGTGCAATATCTAATAGGTTCATTGTCAGGCAAAACATTAATCGTCGTTTCGGGTATTACACCTACCGCTAATAATTCTGTACACCGGAGGCAAAGAATCTTAAGTCACATTAAGCCAATTGTTCAGGGCACATGTTTGAAGTCTTAATTGGAACACTTTTCACGTATATCACTTGATAACACAATTGTGTGAAATTTCAAGCAAAATTTTTTTTGTTGTTTAAAAGTAGGTTAATATGTAGTTTCTTTTTACAAAATAATTTTACTAAAAATATTATTAAATAATTAAATAATGGACTTAGGATATTCTACCTGTAAACTCATAAGACGAATTTTCTTATTTACATGTAATAACAGAATATCCTAAGTCCTGATTCTCATAGTACAATAAAAATCATGTTTCATTAATCACACGTTTTATTTATTCATAATCATTATCGTCGTCAGGATATTCCGATGCAGTAGAAGATTGTGGTAATATTTTATAATAATCATGACAATATGAAGGCAAATATAGTAGTAAATCCTGGATATCTGTACCTGAAGTTCTGGTTCATAATTTGTAAATTTTCTGGAAACGTCAACTCCTTCCTCTTCTGACGCCTCAAGTCTATCATTTTAAAATGTTCATCATCAAATGAATTTTTAATAGTGTGACGGCCGGTGTCATGTCAATCTGTCATCACTACAGTTGTCAAGGACTAGTGACGTCTACACGACAAAAATAATGTAGACAAAGAAAGACAGTTATCCTTGACAGTTATCCTACGACACGTTAGACACGTTATGCGGAATGAAGTGGTTCACAACAATAGACCTAAAAAGTGGTTACTGGCAAGTGGAAATGGACCCGAAAGACAAGGAGAAGACAGTTTTTTCAATAGGCAGAGGGCTTTGGCATTTCAATGTTATGCCTTTCGGATTGTGCAATGTACCAGCTACTTTCGAAACCGGGCTTTTAGAGGAAGCTTGTCTGGTGTATCTCGATAACATAATTGTAATGGGCCGAGACTTCGATGATCATCTCACGAAGCTAGAAAGTGTACTCAATAGATTGTGAAATGCAAATCTGAAGCTCAGTCTTAAAAAATGTTAATTTTTCAAGCGACAAGTTAACTACTTGGGTCATGTCGTCTCTGAAAAAGGCATCGAGAAGGACCTTACCAAAATTTCGGCGGTTAAAGATTGGCTCATGCCTAAGGACAAGACGCAGGTGCGCTCATTTATGGGGCTTTGCTCTTATTACTGACGTTTTGTGAAGAATTTCTCGAGCATCGCAAAACCCTTACATGAGCTGACGGAGCAAAAACGACAATTTAATTGGGATGAAAAATGTCAAACTGCTTTCGAAGAGTTGAAGAGGCGTTTATTATGCGAAGCGCCAATTCTTGCATATCCCGACGTCAATGGGGAATTCATTGTTGATATAGACCCAAGCAATGTGGGTATTGGTGGAACTCTCTCTCAGAGACAAGAAGATCTGTTATCGCTGTTATTGCTTACTTTAGCAAATCACTGTCTAAACCTGAAAGGAACTACTGTACAACACGAAAGGAGCTTACAGAGGTAGTGAAAACTCTCCAGCAAAACACTCAGCAACTCAAATCTCGACTCGAGCAAAACTCGCAGCAGCTCAATTCCGAACTCCAGCAAAACACTCAGCAACTCGAATCCAAACTTCAGCAAAACTCTCAGCAACTCCCGGAGAACTCGCAGCAACTTAAATCTCAGCTTAGCGAGATAACGGAGAGCCAGGATGAGATTCACCATTATATATCGGAGAACGCTCGTAGGATCGCCGAGATGGAGATGTGTATCAGTGAAGTGCAATTTCGTGTGGCTACCATTGAGGAGGAAATGCATTCCCACAAGGCGTCAGTATCGGAAGAGATGCACAGCCGCATAGAGGAGGAGTTCAGGAGGATTAAGGTCATCGTCCCTTCAGTCGCAGTCGCCTCATCAGGTGCTGATAATTTTAAAGTGCCTCCTTTCGATGGTACCTCATCTTGGGAGGCGTACAGGATGCAGTTTGAAGCCGCTTCTTCTAGCAACAGTTGGAACAGAGAGCAGGCCAAGAATGCACCCACCCTAGCGTTACAAGATGGTGCAATATCAGTGCTACAGTCCGTGGGAAAAGACGCCACATATGAACAGCTCATCGAGGCTCTAGAGTCCAGGTATGGAGACGCGCATTTGGAATTTGTATTCCGTGCTCAGTTGCATAGCCGCTGTCAGCGCCATAACGGGTCATTACAGCAGTGGTCTATAGAAGTAGAGAAGATGGTAGGAAAAGCTTACCAGTCGGCACACCCGGCACAAGTCCAAAGCATGCGTCTCGTGGCGTTAATTGATTTTTATACAACATAACCTTACAAAACGAAATTAAGTAAACTTACCCGTATTTTGAGTTTTATCTCCGGTTGAGGAATTTTCTGCTAAGAAAATGGTATCTCGCAGCCGTATTTTTAAAATACGGCTGCGAGATGCCATTTTGTATAAATAATTAGTTAGTACGTTAACAAAACTGAAGGATCACTTGAAATAACCGTAGTGTCAGTAACGGTGCTTTCATATTTAATTATCCTATTTGGACTTAGGGTGCGTTCGCTTTTTACAATTGAGCGACACAAAAGCATAAGTCCAGAGGAGATAGTTTACCGCTGAAGTGATCCGGACTTAAAACATATTCACCGATTGCTAACTTTTTTGTTTTTTTTTATTGGACTTACAATACTTTGCCACTACGTAGATTGATAAGAGGTTGTTCCAATGACATAATAAAATGAATTTAGAAAAAAATGGACTTAGGATACTATACCTCCGGTATACAGAATTATTTAATTATTTGGAATTCCTTGTTGGAAAAATATCAAGATACTCGAGTTCAAGCTTCCAGTTACGTACAACAATTAATTAACTATAAATCTAATCAATCTATCGATACATTTCTCGAACAATTTTACTCCGCCGAGGCCGCTTTACACCGTTTATATATTGACGATCTCGCAGATTTCATTATTACCCACATTGCACTCACTGAATTAGACAAGGAGATAGTGAACTTGTTCGAGCAATATTGGATTGCTGTGCTGTGGAATATTGCAATACAAAACCCTTTGTTACTCAACGTTCCTGTAATAATTATAATAACACATCAAAATTTAAACCTACTCAAGCATTCTTCGCAAACACACATGCACCCGCAATACACCAACAACGCCCAAGTAAAATATGTAATGACCCTAATGCACATCCTTTATATAAATGTTCATATTTTACTTGGGCGTTGTTGGTGTATTGCGTGTTTGCGAAGAATGCTTGAGTAGGTTTAAATTTTGATGTGTTATTATAATTATTAGAGGAACGTTGGGTAACAGAGAGTTTTGTATTGCAATAAGGAGTGCGTAATGTTTGTAATTTACTTTGCTCTTTAAGAAATTTTGTGAGATGTTCAAATGTAGGTATCGGAATATTCCACAGCACAGCAATCCAATATTGCTCGAACAAGTTCACTATCTTCTTGTCTAATTTAGTGAGTGCAATGTGGGTAATAATGAAATCTGCGAGATCGTCAATATCAAAACGGTGTAAAGCGGCCTCGGCGGAGTAAAATTGTTCGAGAAATGTATCGATAGATTGATTAGGTTTATAGTTAATTAATTATGGTAATAATAAATAGTTAATTAATTATGGTAATAGTAACTGGAAGCTTGAACTCGAGTATCATGATATTTTTCCAACAAGGAATTTCAAATGATTAAATAATTATTAGCGGTAGGTGTAATACCCGAACAGACGATTAATGTTTTGCCTGACAATGAACCTATTAGATATTGAACACTTTCGGCGTCTGAGAGATGCGGATTATCGTGAATAAGCCTTTAAAAATGTTCATAAAATGGCAACCATTTGCATGGTGAACCATCGAACGTAACTAATTTGAGAGGCGGTAATTTTTGGTTTAGTAAATCATATTTATAAGAATTATCTAGTGTGTTCCGTGTGAGATTATTTTGAGTTACTAGCGTGAACTCTGTATGTTTACGTAACAGTACAATTCGTCGAAGGTTTGTAAAGCGGTATAGTTCGGCTTTGCAGAAGGATTATGCTCTAATTGAGCCATAACACAAGAGTCCAAAGTTTCCATAAAAATAATTCGAATAATGTCTATGAACGCGTGCTAAAAATTGTGATTGAAATGTTGGATTGGAACCCTTTAGGCTGAGATCGTACAGATTCTGCATAATTTGGAAGAGATTTTCCTTTTTAGCTTCTAAAAGAGCAAGTTTGGGGTTAGGTTCACTATATTCATCGTCGCTGCCTATATTTTTCTTTGTTTGCCTTTTGGACGCCATTTTTAAGTGTTGAAATCTAGTATGATTTATGTGGATGCGTAAATGTCCTTAAATGCGCGAAATAAGCATTAAATTTATGTGCGGATATTAAAATATGAATACACAAATGTATAAATAGCGCAAATGTATAAAGAGTGTGCTTTTGCTGAGATTTAGCGAGAATGCGTTGGCGGTGCGAGTGGCGAAAAATAATACAATGGCTGCCGTAATTCAATTAAATTAATTACGTGAGAAAGCGAGTTTGGCGTATTGTGCGTGTGGTTAGATGAGTGATGAGCAAGTGTATCCTGCTTTTTATTCGGCGAGAGAGACCAGGAAATTGTATTAATCAAGATCCAGAAGTGCCAGATGCGAACTAGTAAATAAACATAATTTCTGTCGCAACTGTTTAGGATTCCACGATACTAAACTCTGTAAATCTACACATACTTGTTCGTTATGCCAACGCAAACATCATACAATCTTACACTTAGAAAACTTTCATAATAGTTACAAAGCCAAACAGGTGACCTCGCAATCGGAAGTCGAACCTAATGCACCGCTGAGTCATAACAACACACAAAGCGCGAAGCCGATGCCGCTCGGCGAGTTTAGCGCCGCCGCCATCTAGCGCCGTGACGTGCACGCCCTCTACCGCTATGCCTGCCACGATTTTATCGATCGGAACGGCCACCGCTGATAGCTTCGCGCGCGTAAATTCAAATGATCTCGCGTTATCGATGACCGCTTCTACTTATAATATTGATTGCAATAATACTACTGTTTTATTACCTACAGCCTCTGTATTCGTTTATAATAATAACTATCCAAATAAAGTTCGCGTGTTTCAAGATACAGGTTCTATGAGTAATGTTATCACAAATTCGTGTTGTGAACGCCTTAATTTAGTTGTTACTCCTGATAACTTGACCATTCTTGGTATAGGCCAATCTAAAATTCCTTCCCTTGGATTAACAACATTTAAAATATTTTTCCGCTTTGATTCGCGCTGCTCGTACACCATCCACGCTCGCGTAATAGAAAATATTACCGACGGCTTACCCAGTCTATCCATAGATACATCAAAATTAATTCATTTACGCAACTTACCTATGGCTGATGATGCATTCCAATTACCGGCTGGGATCGACTGTCTAATTGCCAACGAGTTGTTCCCGTTCTTGTTAGGAAGCGGCAAGGTTACATTGCCTGGCTCATCGGTCGTCGCAGTTCAGACTACATTTGGTTATATATTGCCATGGGAAGGGCAGATTGTGATAACCGCCTAAATATTTGTACTCCTCTTCTTAAAAATAAGAATACTTGTAAAAATAAAAGTTTTTCTGCGCTACCGCATCAAACTCACTTAAAACTCTCTTTCTTCGCTTTTGGGAAATAGAAAACGTCCCTGATAAAATTCACATGAGCCCTGATGATCAGGCTTGCGAACTTATATTTACCGCTACTCACTCACGCGATGATACTGGCAGATATACTGTACAGTTACCGTTTAAAACTCCATATTCTGAATTAGAGAACTCTTACGCAATTGCTCACCGCCGTCTCATTAATTTAGAAAAGAAATTAGATTCGCATCCCGATATTCGTACAAATTATAACGCTACAATTCAAGTTTACATAGACCAAGGATATCTGTCAAAAGTTGATTATCCCTCTCTTGAAGTCCCGCACTATTATATTCCGCACCACGCTTTTTATTGCCCTAATAAACAATCTTCTAAAATACGCATTGTTCTTGACGCTAGTTGCAAAACTTCATCAGGTAAATCACTTAATTATATATTGGTCCTAATTTACAAAGTATCATTTTTGATTTACTAATAAACTTACGCATGTTCTCCATCGCCGTGGCATCTGATATCGAAAAGATGTACTTTCAATTAAAGCTCGTTTCTAAACATCACGCCTTTCAGCGCATCTTATATAGGTTTGATAAAAATAGTAAAATACATACTTTTGAGTTCAATCGAGTTTCCTTTGGTGTTTCTAGCTCGCCATACTTGGCTATGAGGGTAGTTCACCAACTCGCGGTTGAAAGTAAGGCTCAATACCCACTAGCCGCTTACGAGGCTGAAAACCATATGTATATGGACAATTATATATGTTCAATAGATGGCGTTGGTAAGGCTGAAAAAACTCACCGCGAAATGGTCGCTATGTTTAAGTCAGGAGGTTTCAATCTTACAAAATGGGTCTCAAATAGTTCTGAACTGATGGATAAAATCCCCGCTTCGCATGGAAATCTAAAAAATATAAATTTTGACGCTGACGCTAACGCAAACACAAAAATATTAGGTTTGCGGTGGAACCCTGTAGAGGACACATTTCAATTTAAAATCAACGCAATTTCTCGCAAGTGTACAAAACGCACGATTTTATCCGCAACGGCTCGCTTGTTCGACCCTTTAGGTCTTATTGCTCCTGTAACAGCTCTCTTGTCTTGAACAGATTAAAGTCCCGCGTCATGTGGGTATAATTTCGGATACTCGCGTGACACTGCTCGATTTTGCAGACGCTGGTGAGCACTGCTATGGTGCAGCCGTATATTTAAGGGTTAGCGCCAACGATAAATCACCTGGATCTGTTTCTTTACTTACCTCTTAATCACGCGTCGCTTCGCTCAATAAAATGCCGTTGGCGTGCCTCGAGCTCTGCGGTACACTCTTATTAGCTAATCTTCTCAACGCTGTAAAAAATACACTATGCAAACGCTGTCAAATTGACGATATTTGCACTTCTCTGACTCGACTGTAACACTCACGTGGATACACTCTCCCGCTTATAAATTTCACACATTTGTCGCGAATAGAATCACCGAAATAAACTCTAAATTACCCGCTAAACATTGATTTCATATTGGCGGTCAATAGAACCCTGCTGATATTGTTTCTCGCCCTGTAACGCCTAAATTACTCTTAAATTTAGAACTTTGGTTTAATGCTTCTCATTGGTTCGCATCTCCCATAGGTAAATGGCCTATTAAACCATTTGAGATTAATAGTAATAACTCGGAGCTCATGGAAATGAAAACTACCACTCTATCCGTTAAGGTCATTGAACCCAGGATTACTCATCCTATTCGAAATTTAATTGATCGCGTCTCAAGTTATTCAAAATTACTCCGCACCTTAGTATACATTTTAGGCTTTTCTAAACGACTTAATTCTCATGGATCTATAACTGTCGCAGATTTAGATACCGCGGAAATTTATCTTATAAAATATTTTCAAAATTTACACTTTTTGAAAGATATGATAAACTTAAAATCTAATAAACAAGTAAATAAAAAAATTTTAAAGCTTAATTCTTTTATCGATTCATTCAATATCTTACGAGTAGGAGGAAGGGTAACTAACTCTTAACTTGATTACGGACAAAAACATCCTATATTACTACCGCAAAAAGATCGCGTAACTAATCTTTTAATTATTTATTATCATATCGTTGATCTTTACACAGGTCCCGCTCTCTTATTATCTATGATAAGACAGAAATTTTGGATAATTTCCGCTAGAAACTTAGTTCGCCAAATAGTTCATAAATGTAATAAATGTTTTAGACTCAACCCTAAAAATACCCTCTTATGGGCGATCTGCCCGCCTTTAGAGTGTCAGAAGTAAAACTATTTGTTCACACAGCTGTTGACTATGCTGGTCCTTTCTTCATAACGCATATTCGCAGACGCGGAATCAAAAGCCAAAAGGCTTATATTTGTCTTTTTGTATGTAAAAACAAAGGCATTGCACCTGGAACTGCAAGGTACTAGAGCCTTGCTGATTTCAGCATGAATGGGCCGGCTCGTCCGGGGAAGTACTACCCTCTCACAGAAAATCGACGTAAGTAACAGTACCTAAACTGTTGCGTTTCGTTCGGTGAGTGAGAGTGCCGGAGGCCCTATCCCCTTTTCCTTCTCCCCGATCCCACTCCTCATCCTATCCCTTTTCCCAACGGCGGCAACGCACTTGTGACTCCTGTGGTGATGCTTGTGTCCATGGGCGGCGGTAATTGCTTACCATCAGGCAATCCGTCTGCTCGTTTGCCGCCTATTACTATAAAAAAAAACTTGTTTCCCATCTTAGTTCCGACCTATTTCTCGCAGTTTTTAAACGTTTTATATCTCGCAGAGATCCTGTTTCGCTACTATACAGTAACGGAGGTACCAATTTCATAGGCGCAAAACGTAAACTTAACAAAATCTATTCTCTTATACAGTCCAAATCACATATTAATAATATTAGTCAACAGTTACTGTCTGAACATCGCGTTCAATTTAAACATAGCCCGCACTTTAACGGACTCAGCGAAATAAGTGTTCGATGTGTCAAAACTCATATCTTTAAAGCTATAGGTTCTCAAATACTCACTTACGAGGAATTTTATACTGTGCTTGTTCAAATTGAAAATTTATTAAATAGTCGACCTCTATGTATTTTAAGCTTGGACCCTTCCGATATCACCGTATTAACGCCTAATCACTTTTTAAATATAACTCTGCTCAAATTCTTACCCGCTGAAGATGTTACTGACATCGCTGATAATCGTTTATCACGCTATCAATTAATCAATAAAATCACGCACTCATTTTGGCAGCGTTAGAACAAAGATATCTCATCTCTTTACAAGAAAGATAAAAATTGAATTCGCCCTCAAAACCTATAGAATTAGGTACTATTGTCGTAATTAAAAATAATAACTCTCATCTTCTCTGTTGGCCTCTGGGTGTAGATGCGCTTTATCCTGGAAAGGACAAAATTATTCGAACAGTTAAAGTAAAGACCGCGACTGGTTCTTATATAAGGCCTGTAGTTCGGGTTTTTCCGTTACCTTCTCAATTAAATTCTCTAACTCTCATTCATAATTACCTGCTCTCTAACTTTGTATTACTCACATAATGTCTTAATTTTTAGGTTAAAATTATTAGTTCAGAGGAAACCTCTAGGCCGGGGGAGGTGTCTGCGCCACAATCAAATTAGTCAAAATATGTAATTAAATTTAATATTTTTATGGACAGAAGGCCATTTACTCAAACACGCACAACTAAAAAGAAATATTATTACTCTAGCAACATTCACTCAAATTCATTCTTTTCTAACACGCGACGGCCAATCAAAATCCTCTCCTTATTCGCATAATATCCTTCCGGTCCCCGCCCTTTAATTAGTGTCCTATGAAAATCGCTCTCCGCAACTCGTGTGTGCGTGCGCAGCTCCGCTGAAAATAAACTATTTAAAAGTGTTGTGTGTGTGAACTAACTTTGTGGGTGGATTACCAGCATCTAAGACCTTGGAAGACAACACTGCTCCGATTCAAGCTATCGAAGATAACACCCTAAGCAAACTCCATTACTCCTGCCTTGTTGTAAGTACCTCACTCCAAGCCTATCCTTAGCGCCCACATAGGTACTGCATTTGGCTTAATAAGATTGCCAATTTTTTGTAGTATCCAGAAGATAGAAGTCATTCTATATTCCTTCTAACCTGTTAGCTCAGTGTGTACTCCAAGGTAAGGAATCAGCAAGAGCCATTAACGTTATCAGAAAAGGCCATGGCGTTATTAATTATTATAGCATAGATCGTTATTCATGGCACGGCGATACCCATTGGGGGTCGCTACTGCCAAACAGCCTTTACGATCACCGTTTAAGACGTGACTCCAAAGCAGCCACCGGGACGATCGGTGTTAATAGGCTTAATGCGAGTATTATGGTGATACACAGTTGCCTCATTGCGATTCCGAGCCTAAATGTAGGGACCATCTAATGTTTGCTAGCAATTATTGCTATGTTCAAGATTACTAGCTAAGAGAAAAAGCTCCTTGGAGAGAATCCTAAAAAAGTTGTCTCGGCGTTAAAACTTACGCCGTGTCAAGGATTAAAATCAATTAGAAATCTATGCGTGAAAATGTACCCGACAAACAGGCAGGCATGCCATCGCATTTTTGTTTAAATTTTGAATACTTATGAATACCTACTGTTTATGTCTACGTAATATGCATTTAAGATATAACGATATTAATAATTTATTTTTACCTTACCTGTACAATTTGAAACATTTGCATGTTTGTTTGCATCAAATGGAAAAAAGAAAAATGACATCCAAGAAATCTGAACGCCGTTCTACAGTTAGTAAGTACATTGTAATACTAAGACATACAGAGACATTCTCGCTACGTCACGTACCCGGGCACCTCAGATGCACTTACTTGGCATCCGATTTAGTCGCGTTACACCGCACTTCCACCGCAGCGTCTTCATTTTAGTGACATCGAGCTGTGCATGCCCCGAAACGAACTACATTACAGCACCGCTGGCAAAATTAGCATAATGTTATTATGTTTTTAGAAAGTTACTAGTTCTTCCCGCAAGTTTGTACACGGATATAAACTAAAGGATATATATAGCATAACAGCCGCGATAGCCTAGCGGAAAGACTCATAGACTGCTACGCAGAAGGTTTCGGTTCAAATCAACCATGGTGCGAACCCATGACTTTTAGAAGATAAGTGCATGTTACAGTGTTAACTATTGGTTGCTTAACGGTGAAGGAAAACATCGCGAAGAAACTGATGTTTGATAGTTCTCTATAATATTCTCAAAAGACATGTCAAGTCGCACACACTTGGCCAGTTTGATGGAATATGGTATTATCTTTAGTAGTAGCAGAAAGAAGAGGCTGATTTCAGCATGTATAGGTCGGGTCGAACGGGAAAATACTTGCCTCTCACCAGTAACAGTGCTTATACTGTTGCGTTTTGTTCGACGAGAGAGAGAGTATGCCGGAGAGCATATCCCTCTTTTTTCCTCTCCCTCATCCCTCTCCTTGTCCTATTAATTTTCCCATCTAGATATGAGCAACGTACTTGTGACTCCCCAGGGCTTACGGGTGTCCATGGACGACGTAATCGCTTATTATCAGAATCGTCTGATGGTAAGAGGCAGCTCATCAGCGTAATCTATTAGGTCATTTGCCTCCTATGCAATAAAAAAAAGTGGGACAGAATATATGTAGGGCTAATGATGAAGATTATATTTCAAAGGACCAAGTTACACAAACGACCATTGCTAAGCTGAGAGCTATAAGAGTCTGAAACCATCGTATGCTAAGTTTAACTTTCTGAACTAGGTAGTGATCCAATATTATCATCTAGAAACACTGTCTTATTAAGTTGTTTACTTACACTTAATGTTGACACTGAATTTGCGCTACAATGGCGGTTAAACCCAATATATTTACTTCACTTTAACTTATGATTTTAATCTGGGGAAGAATCTTCGTAGTTTGTCACAAATTTTAACTTGACTAGTGATGGGCTTACTCAGAACAAATATCGATAATGTTTACAATAGATCCTTAGATTTGGATTACTCAGAATTAATTTCAATAGAATGTTGATAAACTCTCGATATCGATAAATAAATTTGAACGTAGGAACAGACACTTGTGTGATTTATTAAACCCGTTCAAATTAAAATCTGCATTTTATTATTTAGAAATGTCATTTGTTTATGTATCTTACTCTAGAAATAATTCATAAGTGAAACTGAAGTAAACATATTGGGTAAAACTGCTGATGTAGTGCGATTTCTATATTCTATTTGAATTTAGAGTGTTTGCTAGAATGATCGTGAAAATGTTCGGTTCGATAAAACAGAAAACGGCGAATGCTCGCCGTTCTGTAACAAGTGAATACTCAGGTGTATCAGCGCCATAACATGACTGTTAGCACGTAGGTATACAATGTTTGTGCGTCGTTTATCGAGTACACTTGTAATGTTAGTCTATAATATAGGGTATGTAGTCTGAAGTAGTCGCAGTGACGTCACATCTAAGTAGCTACGTATTATTGTTTTAGTTTGCTACGCCGTATTTTTTAGGCTTATATAGTATGTAAATTTCCATTATCTTTATTTTATTGAGAAATGTTGCTAGGCTTTTTGATGAGCCCCATATCACCAATTAATGTCATAAATCACACATTTACGAAACTCACTTTAATTCACAACGTTCACTTGACTAGTCGTACGATGAATGTTCTCAAAATATATAAGTCCGCAGAGTTACTGCAACTTATGGCATTTCAAGCACTTACTATGAGCACCAAGTGACGAAATAGCCACATTTAGCTTATCGCGTCGTAAGGTAGCCTATATACTATGTACCGCACTCCACAAGTTTCATCGAAATCCGTTCTGTAACTTTAGCGTGGCAGAGTAAGAAACATCCATCTACTCGTACTTAACCGTGTAAGGATGCAGAAGACTTTTTTATTACGTGTATACTGTATACATATAACATTGTCACAAAGTCGATGATATACGTGACATATGCGCGGTACAAATGATAAAGCCGCATTGTAAAAGCTGACTTTACTGCTATTTTTTCAAAATAGCGAAAAAAACAAAAATGCATTTAACTTTTTAATAAAAGTTGCCGCCAAATGATACTCAGAAAGACGCGAAAAGAATTTGGTTTTTGAATTAAAGCCCTTGATTGACATTAAGATTTTATGTGAAATGTTTATATATTTTGAATTGCAAATATTTTTGTATTGTTTTATATGCTGTTATTCCTTTTATATTATTACAATAAAATAATATTTTTGAATTTTGGGTCACATATCAAGCTTCATCTATATTTTAAAACAAGTTTGACGCCTTTTTTTGCAGGAGATGAATAAATGAATGAGTGAATTTCGGCCCATAGCGGTTTGTTATAAATATTTTTAAACTTTTAACACCTTAAAATTCATGGCGAAATGCGGTTGTAATATTACACCTCTGCCTACCCCTTCGGGGATACAGGCGTGAGTCTATAAAAAAACACTATTTCTATTCATACTAATGTTTATTTAATGGGTCTATATCGTGTATAACGCCGTGTGGCTGACGGCATAGAATACAAGTGTCACCACCCTCTATCTTCCCGTGGGTGTCGTAAGAGGCGACTAAGGGATAACACGATACAAATACCATCTTTGCATAGAGACGGAAAACTCGACATCAAACCCTATACGACTGCCTCGTTGGTCTCGCGGCATAAATGTGCACGTGGGATCGGGAGGTCCCGGGTTCGATTCCTGGGTCGGGCAGTGTTATTGGGTTTTTCTCTCACGAAATTCTCAGTAGCAGCACGGAGTCTGGAAATGTGCCCGGTACGGCAATAAGCTCGCCCCTTATTACGTGGGACTAAAGTATATCTGGCGAAAAGGGGGTGTAGAAATACACCTCTGCCTACCCCTTCAGGGATAAAAGGCGTGACGATATGTATGTATGTATCTATGTATGTCTATATTGAAAATAAGGGTAAAGACGTCTTTTTTGCCTCGACGTTTCATACTACATCTAGTATTTTACCTTCTTCTTGGGTCTCTATTTGATCATTGTGTATAATCTCACAAACTTACAATAATATTGCACAATACCCGCTTGAATCTGAGTTAATAGAAATATTTTTCAATTAATAGAAATAAGGGCATATGATCAGTTATATACGATTTCAGGACTAGTGTCGTAGTTGGTAGGGTTGATTTTATGAATATATAATCCAAGCAGGTGACAATTCTGGTAGGGTAATTTTGCGTGGGGTAGAAGCCATGAGTTGCGTTAAATTCATCATTAAGAGAGTCCTTACTACCTTCGTAGATATCAATATTCAGGTCACTAACCAGGATACCAGTTTTTGTAGGCAAATCGCTGTACACCACGTTCAGACTGTTTATGAAGTTTTTGAAGTTGTCCTTTGTATTTAGTGAGGGCGATCGATATATTGTCACGATGCGTATGTTATTGCCAACTTGACAGGTTAAACAGTTCGCGTCACGAAAAACTGGTTCACGTACTATACATGCCAGTTTCATATTTGTGCAGATGACTATACCATCGTTTTGATTTAACGTGACCTTTGAGGAGTGTACCATATAACCTTCTAGGGTGGGCAAGATGTTTACTTTACTCAGCCAACATTCTGTCAAAACGATGACGTCGTATTCCATGTTGGTTTGAGATAGTAGTATACGAAATTGATTAAATTTTTTATGAATGCTACGGATATTTAGGTGTAACAGTTTAACACTTTCACGGACAGTAAACGCCTATAGGCGTGATAACAATAAAACTTCAATTGTGTCTCGTTTACTGTCCGTGAAAGTGTTAAAGTTGACTTTACTAGAACTTGTTACATACTTAGTACAGTCTTCCGGGCTACAGATGTGGGCATTTGTTAGTGATTGTGAATCTAATTCATTATTTATATCGTCCATATTAGCCATTTGTTACATAGGCATACGCCAAACCGGACCGCGGCACGTAATAATACGGTTTGAATATCGGTTTAAGTCTGTTAAAATTATCAATAGAGTTGCGGCAATAAGCAAGCAGTGAAGAAAAATATGTGTGTAATGTTATAGTTGTGATGTGGGTTGGCTGGTGACGTATGAATTTTCTGTGTGCATGAATATAATGTTTGTGTGTGGCTTTGTGTGAGTTGTTTTGTAGTTGTTTGTGTATCGAGAGAAAGTGTAGCATAAGATATAATTAACTTAAAATAATAATGTAATATAAAGAAGTTGTTAAAAGGGATTGTTAATGATATATACCATGATAGTCATATGTTGTCATCACGCAGCTCCTTTAAAGACTGTTCGGAGGAAATGAGGATGTGTTTATCGCCTTGTCCTTTACGGATAAAGATGTTTCCATTTGAGGACCAGCAGAATTTGTACCCATGTTCTTTAGCAAAAGTCCGTGCTGAGTGGAATAGCTTTTTGGAGCTTACGGGAAGGTGGTCGGCCACATAAACGGCTTGACGTATTCCAGGGATGTCTAACTGCTGAGTGTTGAGTTTTTCCTCTGTGACGTTTTTTGTATTATTGAAAGCTCTAACGGCAGATATGGTGCTTAGCTTCATCTGAACTCTCTGGAATTCAGCGACGATTGAGCGAGACGTGCCGGGTTTGCCGGGGATGCAATAAATATCACGCAGGTCCGATGAGCTTATTTCTGAGCCAACGACTTTGCCGATCGAACAAACTGTCTTTATTAGAGAGGTGGTTGTTTCTTTTTCACTTTGAGGTATATTTCTTATATCTATACATGAAGATCTCGACATTAATTGAAGATCCTGAACCTTTCTTTCTAAATTTTCTATACACCTACGTTGCTCAAGACGCTCTTTTTGAATAGTTTCTAGGCCAGATTTGATGTCTTCGTACTGTTTGTTTATGAAAACTATCGAATTTACGATATCATCATTAGATTTTTGGATTTTGGTATATTGCTGCCTTAGTTCAGATCTTTCGGTAGATAGTTTAGTTATTAATGTATTTTGATTGCTGCAGATATCATTAAGTTTAGTATCAAAATCTCTCTCTTCCAGTTGTTTAATAACTCCGTAATCTCAAGTTTAAAGTCGTGGTTTCCTTTTTCAACAGGCGAGCTTGTTGGATCTGTGCGAGGACGTTTATGTCTTGTGGTGTTAACATAGGTAACATCTCCCTGCTGTAGTGACTTTGTATCTGTCTCGGATTGGGCGTGTTCCATGGGCGTAGTTTGTTGCTTTTTGGGTGAATGTTTTAGCGGCATATTGTGCTGTAACGGAGTCTGGCAGCTATTTTATAATTTAGTGTTATAAATACCTTAAGCGTGTGACGATATTACACCCAAAGACAAGCTTTGGTATGGTAGCGCGGATTCGCTGCCGGGATTCTTCACTTAGCTCGCGCTATGTTATTGTAGGCGCGCGCGGCGCGGCGCGCGACGCACACCGCTCCAAAGTCCGGTCGGCCCGAAGAAAGCCGAGAGTACTCGATAGCGCTTCGGCGCGGTGTCGGCGACGACGGAGCGTAGCGCGCTCGCTAGGCGACGGTGGACGTTAATAAAGTTTTTAAAACTTAATATCACGATTCCTTTTGATCTAGTCTATGTTTCGAGATGCTGTTTGCACTGTTGGATAGGTCGTCACTTTTTCTGAGTATCGTTTATAAGCACAGCACTAAATAGTCACTTTTTACTAATGTTTTGGAGTGTTCAATGGAGAGCAAAATAAAACACGTCTGTTCCTTTTGAAAGCGCGGCGGGGGAATTTATGAATGTCCATTTTCTATTTTTTATTCATCATCAAGTATCCGCTTAGATACTAATTCAGTTCCCAAAAAAATAAAATGCTGCTTGTTTAAATTAAAACGAAGCTTATTACTGACATATTAATATGCTACATTTTACTTATTACGATACTCCTTATTAGCTGCCAACCCATTATATAATATGGTACCCACTCTAATTATTTTTGAAACTTGTATTCGCTTTACTTAGTCGCCGCATTAAATACATGCCTTAGTTTAGTACCCAACATAAGTTCACCACTCAGAATACTGTGATGCCATTATTCGGAATGGCGTTAATGTTTCTATGCACCCTTTTTGTCGCGTGCTCTCCATAAAGGATAAATACGTAAGCAAAAACATACTATGGACATTGTTCTCAGAAGACTTTACTGTACACACAGAAGTAGAGCTTAAGCCATGAACTTTTCTTTATATTCTGCTAAGTGTACAACTATAAATAAACTTATGCTGAAACTCAAAGGAAATATAATCACTTTTTAATGCATTGATATCCGTTGTCCAAATATTAGTTTGTGTGCATAACTTAAAAAAATTACATAAACATAAAAGTTACATTACTTTCGATCAAATGTTAAGTTTGTTACTATGATATAATTTGACACACAAGATATAGAAAAATACCACCTCACTGACCACGGATATAATGCACCCGAAATATGGCGTAAAATTATAAATATGCATAAATAATATATTTTATTTAAAAGTTCTATACAAAAATCCTCAGTAAAACCTGCCGAAATGAGTTTAATTTCAAACTGTCTAGTGAGCTTCCCAAGCAAAGTTTCAGATGTTTATTTTGATTACATAATTTCGAAAACACCATACATTTTCATAAACTTTAACCTTTGGAATATAAATATGCGATACATTAACGTACCGAAATATTTGACCTGGCAACATTCATCCTTATTAACAATAATAATATTGACAACTTTTTACCCACAAGTCTGGTGATGTGCCCGGTATCGGCAATAGGCTCGCCCCCTATTACATTGGGACCGAAACATAACTGGCGAAATGTGGGTGTTTAATACACCTCTTTTAGAGCCACCTTTTTTAGCAATTTTAGAATCATGCGTTTGAATATGTTTCATCATCATCCTCCTAGCGGTATCCCAGTTAGTACCTGGGGTCCGCTTTCTAGTCTAACCGGATTTGACTGATTATTATCTTTTCCACGGAGAGACTGCCTGTCTGACTTCTGCTACCCAAAGGGATAGCTATATTCCATGGTTTAGACTAGTGTTAGTTTAATAATAGGTACTTACTCCCTATAACGACTGTCAAAAATCTTCATGTCAGCTGGGACCGACGGCTTAACGTGCTCTCCGAGGGACGGGGCAAGCGACAATTTACACTTTAATACGCACGTAACTCCGAAAAGTCATCGGTGCGTGCCGTGGATTCGAACCTGATACCCTCTGCATAGCAGTCTGTTGGTATATCCACTAGGCTATCGCTACCTATGTTTTCCGTTTGAACATGTGTAACAAACATTATATCCAAAAGTACTTGTTCTATATTAAACAGGCATTTGAAAATACACGTTTAATCAAATGCTACAAATTTTGATTTGCTTTAATCTGAGGCATTAATAACTTAACCCTTATTCTAAAAATAAATCATGCCCTCCCTACATACATAAGTAATATGCATACGTAGTAATATCATTTCCTGTGATATAGTCATTTGTTCGGATTCCAATTTACTTGAAAACTTCTGGGCGCCCAGCCTACGTCCTTCTACAAACTTTGGCCGGCATATTTTTAATTTAAGGGAGAAACTTCTCAAGTTTCTACATTTTTTAGAAGCTGCGAGTTTGCAAATTAAATAATAAACGTTTCGTTTTCTTTTGCTTAGTTCTTTTATTTCACAATACCAATCCCGAGTTATATTATTGTCAGCTCTAAATTTAAGCACGTCCTTACTTGGAGTCAGAGCGTGTAAAAAAGGTTATTTCTTGATGCAATCCTATGATTAGAACGAGGGTCTTTGAACAATCAGATAGTGCTGAGATGCAATTTGAATTAATGTAATCGAATTATGCATCATTATTTACGTAAGTGTGGGAATTTGCACTTGAAAATGCTTTCTCTTTTGTGCCTACGACGTAAAATTAGATTCAATATTTTATATGGCTCTTACAGATCGTTTATATGGCATTTTATTTAATAAAATTATTAATAAAACGCTCGAGCAATGTAATTGCAAGATTGTGGATTCATCTATTTAATTGGTTTACGAGTCAGCTAAAACAAGTACTTAGGTGGACAAACTAGACATTTGTCTCTTAACTTTACCCTTGTTTTATTATTTCCTGCTTCAGACGACGACGCAAAAGCTTTTATAATAATGCGGAAGATAATTGCATTCTGGTTTATATTATGCTCCTACACAAATAGATTTAAGCACGGTTTACACAAATTTCTACGCAGACACGTACTCATTGCCAAGCGGCATTCACTTTTAACAAAACAATGTCTAATATTTCGACAAAGTTTTTTTTCTGGGAACACCCACACAACACAAACGCCCTTGAATAAAGATAATATGATAAGACGGTAATCTTTTTACCAAGGTAACATTTACATGATAAAAAGGAAGTGTTGTCCCTGTGATAAAACTATGGTATTTTTGTTTTGAATTGAATTTTATATTTGTCCGACATTACTGAATAAAATTAAATAGCTAAGTGATTTGCAAAATACACAGCAATTTTTGGTATACATACTGTATTAGGAGCATTTTTATAGCTGTAATTCATCTCATAAGTACATTTTCGATTTCTTTTTCTACAATCCATAATACGTGACAAAGACTTGTATTTGATTGATTCTTAGAAGCATTTCACAAATTAGATTTAAATGGAATAAAACATACAAACAAGGGCACTAAACGCATTCATTTGGAGATGTCGGCTCATTTTATACACAAAGACTTACACTTAATGAATTACGCAGTGTTTCTAAAATACTGAAAACCTTTCAACACATTAAACTCTTAGCTGGCAAAGCGCATGAGAATATGGAGCGAGCGAAACTGAATAGTAATCGGAACTAATATTCCATGAGTACGTGAGTTATCACGTCGTGACAAATGTTTACGTTGGTTTAAAGTGTACAGTATTTCAAAAAAATCCTTTATAATCTTTGATTTACGCACTTCCCCGGCTGACTGCGGTCGCACCATAAAAAGCTCTTTATTTTTCGCAGCCACACTTTTTTCATTAGTAAACAAGACTGACGTGTAAAACAAGCACTCTGTGGTGAGAGTGTTGGTAAATAACTGAAGGGCAGTAATTATCCGCTTGTGTTATGCAGATACGTTATTTCAAATCGTGTATGACACCTAAATGTTGATACAACGGAGCCACAAACTAAAATATGACATACACAAAATATTCGTCGTTTATTTTCGAAGAAACTGTCCATCAGCACATGTTGGCGAAGAGCTTATTTATGAAGAACAAGCGAAAAAGGAAACTTTTATTGCTAAACAGTTTCTTCAAGAAATGACGACCATGAAGTATAGAGTTCCGACCATAACATCGAATCAATCTATTGTAATGTGCATTCGATTTTTAATGCTTCATCTAACCCTGTATAACGTAACTGGCTATTCAACGGGGCATACGTAGGGGCACACATCGTGCCTACTTTATTACTCACGTGAGGCGATACATTTAGTGTAATTGTTCACATAAACCTGGCATTAAGTATCTATAAATATCTGGCACTGGATGGACAATATACATATTTATACTAATATACATTACCTTTATACATAGAAACTCTTTTTTATTACTATTGGTAGCACAAGAGTAATGTTCGGTCCGTATGGACCATTCCATTTAGTAACGGCTAGCTGTTTTATCAGTTAGAAAAGCTGTATTTTCCCCACAGTTTCGTAATACAACGTCACTGGTAGCGATGAGCAGGCCTTCGTTTTCACATTAACCTGCCGATAAAACCGTCATATATTTTTGGGACTTGTTCCATCCTCAGTCTTTCAAATTAAACATTGCTCGCACACAATAGTGGTTTCACAATTTCATTATTATAATTGAAAATAAATTCAAAGTAGTTAAGAAATTGGAGGAAAATTCAACTTGACTTGTTTTTTTTATTTATAATACCAATTTATTAGGTCCGCCTACTAATCTAACCAGGTTTGACAGCATAATAATATGAGATTTTTAACAGAGAGACCGTCTGTCTTCTGTACCCCAAAGTGTTAGCAATATTCCATAGTTTAGACCAGTGTCAGTTCTATTCATGGGGACTGACTCCCCAATGACGACAGTTAATCTTCATGACATAGAGACAATAATCGGTTTTCAATGCAAAAGTTAGCAATTAATACTGGAATGATAGTCAGCTTGATCAGACGATCTTTCGAGGAGTCTGACACCTGATACCGTCACAGTTTCTGTGATACGGCAAGTGTGACACAAGAGTGAGTGTTAAGGTTGGCGTGAAGTTATAAATATCAATTCACCTACAATTTCATTTGAAGGGAGCGCACGCAATAGTGCATAATTGTGACTGATCCCCTTACACGGTGGGGTGCGTGATGAAGCATTTCCTTTGTAAGTAATGCACCTAGACTACTTAAGAATTTGCAATTAATACTGTCTGGGTTGAAGGATTAAAGGTTATTGGGCATATCTGACCCGCTTTGCGAACAGTGGCGGACATTAACCAAAATAGTTTTAAACAAAGGGGAATAATATGACCTTCCATTGCATATAATTGTTTGATTAAAAATCGTTGGAGAAAAATATACAGGATCCTTCAAAAAAGAAAACAAACGGTATCAAAGGTTTTTATGTCATCTTATAAAGGCTTAAAAATAATATCGAAATGAGCTAATGTTTACAGATATGTTATACGCTGTCGCTCACGCACATTGAACAGGTTTTTTTTTCGCACATTAAATAGCTGCGCCCATATCGCTAACATTGTTTTTTATCTGTCTTGGACCATACACCAGGAAGCAACAGACGCACCCGCTTCCTTTTTAAATGATCTTATGATTGCTTTGGATCAAATTGAATAAAAAATCTCTTAATGAATTAGCATTTTATTTTTCTTACCTATATCAGTTAATTAGCCGACGCCCGCGACTTCGACGGCCTCATTTAGCTATCCCGCGGGAATATCGGGATAAAAAGTAGGCTATCACTTACAAAAAGATTTTTTCAAATTGGTTCAGTAGTTTCAGTGATAAAGAGTATGGATTTATACATAGATAACACTTGATTTTTTTTAGATTCCCGTAGCTCACATTAATGTGACTAATGCCATAGTAAATGAGAGACATAGATGAATACACTGTGCTATATTTCGTTTGTGTCCGCCATGGGTATGGTTTCCATACTAAGGCGCCCATTTACCTTATCAACCTTTATTCCGAAATAGGTTATTTTATGGATGGTTGACAATTTGGTTTACTAATTGCTTGTGATTGGTATATATTATGTTAAAAGGTTGTACATACAAATCCTGAGGGCAGTGTAATGCACAAATCACTATGATTGGTATTTAAGAGTATGGAATTCAAAGTTGTATGCTAATATGTTGCCAGATAACTGTTTTTATATTAAAGTACGACCGAGGCTGTCTTATTGTCGTTTCTCAGGCATATTATAGCAATCCCAAAGAAATCCAGTAAGAATAAAAAATGTAATTACTAGGCTCATGTTTTGATTCGAACAGATTTTTTCCAGTAGCAGGGAACATTCTGTTTGAATCGAAAATGATTATGTAGCAATAGTAAACACAAAGTAACCACTACACCAATGACGCTGTATTAAGATCAAATAAATAATATAATAGTTATAACTTGCAACGTGCTTCCCAACAGCAGTTAATATTTAATTGTAAAGTGACAACATATCTCTGAGAAGCTCAGGGTCGTCACAAACTGTCATTATCACTTAAGGTTTACAATTCCTGTTACGAGCTTGACACTCTTTGAATATTATATGATATATCCTTCCTACTTATTGCTTACATGTAGTAGGTGTGCAGAATGCATTTTTTTTTATAAAATATGTATTAGAAATATATGATTTTAATGAAAATAAACGTTACCACTACTACCATGCATTTCGTACACACACATGCAAAACATCGTATATTTCCGATGAAAAAGTGTCATGGCCGCCCACCGTCGCATCAACTTTACTTACTCAGTATCAAAACATTATACTTTTAATTACGTTAATTAAAGTATCGTATGTATGAACTTTCAATTAATCTTTATAATAAAGAAACAATATAGAATTCCAGTTACTTTAGCTAAAGCATCGAAATACATCTTGATCAATTTAATTACTTATTAAATTACCGAAATGTGTTGGCGGGCGACAAAGCTAAATCAAACTATTAAAGACGACATCAACCAATACTGCGTTAAGAAATATATGTAAACACAGAAATGTAACACAATTTATATAATATTAATTACAAGCAAATGCAATTAATATTTTACTGGTTATTTACTTAACATTACATTAAAATAATATTAACTTCCGGGTTTAGGTATCGTTTAGTTATCATTTAGTCATCTAGATGGCTCTGCTCTACGTTTATGCCTCTACAATATAACAAAGTAACAAACCATATCACTGCGCCCATACGGCCATACTGACGCGCGCTCTCTGCGCTTGAAAATTACAAATTATAAAGTATTTATGACTCTACATTCAGGTGGGTAATTGATAAATTACTGGCGTGCGTCTTTAAGATGTGTAGTTATAATCTTAACCAGTCACATGCTAGAGCAAGCACCAAGTTACTATCACAATATAATCTTATCCAGTCACATCATGCTAGAGCAAGCAACAAGTTACTATATTATATACTACATTTTTGTATTGTCATTGTATGAGGTTGTTATCACAATAACAACCTCATACAATGACAATACAAAAATGAATTACAGGTTAGTGCAAAAGTATAGAATAAACGAAAAAGTAAACAGTTTCGACATCAACACAGTTATTATCAGTGAACTGTTATCAGCAGACAGTTACTGGCAGTTACCAATGTGGTATCAGTAAACAATACAAAATCAGCAATAGTTCTCTAGATTTAAACAGTAAACTTCCAAGTTAATATAGTGATCACAATAAACAAGTAAAGTATTGCAGCTTTAACAAAGTACTTTATAAACAAAATGTAAACAATTTTATCATCAGCAGACAGAACAATATTATCAAACAGTTATCTCAGTTGCAATTATATGTTTACACACACATAATAACGAAAGTTAAAAATTATAGCTTGCATAAAATTAACAAACAGAGATGGTAACAACTGAACCACAAGGGACAATTCAATTTTCAGATTGTCACATTAATAAACATACTATTCAAACAAATAGTTTACAACATTAATAACAGGCAATCGCTCATCTCGAGTCTAGCCTTCCAAACTACAGGCATCATCCACCTCGGATCTAGCCTTACAAACTACAGGCATCACCCATCCCGGGTTCAGCCACCCAAACATCAGGCATCACCCATGGCTAATCCAACTTGTGGCATCACCGACATAGGGATCTAGCCCACAAACGGCATCACCCATTACGGGATCTAGCCAACACACGGCATCACCCATCACGGGATCTTGCCAACACACGGCATCACCCATCACGGGTTCTAGCCAACACACGGCATCACCCATCACGGGATCTAGCCAACACACGGCATCACCCATCACGGGATCTAGCCAACCCACGGCATCACCCATCACGGATTCTAGCCAACACACGGCATCACCCATCATGGATTCTAGCCAACACACGGCATCACCCATCACGGGATCTAGCCCTTCAAACAACAGGCATCACCCATTCTGGGATATAGCCCTCAACAAAATGACAATATTACAATTAAAAGAGCACAGAAAAATAACACAAATACAATAACACTGTCACAAAATCAGTTTCAAAAACACAGTTATGGAGAACAGTTCTATAAAACATTTATATAAAAAACATTTATATAAAACACATTTATATAAAACACATTTATAGAAACCACAGTTATAGAAAACAAGGTTATATGGAGCACAGTTATATAAAACTCAGTAACTTATATAAAACACAGTTACATAAAAAATACAGTTTAGTCATTATACGCCCATACGGTCGACTGCTCAGTCAGTTGTTGATGTTGATCAGCAACAAAGGTCAGCAAACAATGCTGGAGTCCAGCTTAGTGCAGCGCTCATGCAGCATGTGTGCGGTTAGCCCACAGACGAAACCACCGACGTCAAAGGGGTGGGCCACCATTATCCATACATATTAATCAGTAAAGGACCGCTCGTCCATCCTCTCTTCACGCTAAGTCCAGGACCCAGGTCATCTGCCAGGATGTCATCTTCAACCTGTAACACTCAAAAAGCAGGTGGTGGGCAACATTTCCCACCCAAGTATTAGTTCCATGAACCTTTGTAACTGTAGATGAAATAAACTTCTAATCTTGCAAAGTGGTGCGGCCTATTAAGCTTTATCTATATATCAGGCATGTTCAACCTGTGCATTGGTCTGTAAGTTAGCTTTGCTACAACAGTGTTGGAGGCCATATTTTACACCTAAGGTAAAATACAAAAGACAGTAGACACTGAATTTTCTCAGGTTCTGTCTGACAGTGCCATTTTAGATAATCAAATATTAAAGTTATCAGGATACCCATTTGTAGTTTTGATAAAACAGTTAAAACTTAATATATTCAAAATAAGTTTTATATGGATCAAACAAGAAAACAAAATGGCAAGAACAAGGAGAGGCCTATGTTCAGCAGTGAGCAGTCGTACTGTGGATGATGATCATAAATATGTAATGATTTCAAACCATGTTGCAGATTCAAGGACTTCGAAAGTACTAGTGCATAATTATTACTCATGTAAGAACAAGTTGAATCCCATATTGAATATTTTAAGGCACAGTGCAAGCTGTGATATTGTTGAACTGTTTGCCAGTTGAGCGGCTCAATTGGCGCAATTTGAGCCATAAAAGAGAAATTTACAAGCTACCGGTATTTCAGAGCAAGATTAGTGCTTTCTTATATCTTTTTATGATTCCACTCAGTTAAGGAATTTACTATAATAAACCATAATATAAAAGTTAATAAAGACATTCAAATATTGGTATTTTATAATGAATTCAACATTTTATTTATTTATATAAATAAACCTTTATTTTCGTAAATAAATGTTTTTATTTATGATTTCTCTACACATTAACTCTTTCATTGGGTAATTCAACTTTAATTTTATGTATTGTTTTATTATTAATGTGTATAGTAAACATAGTGGTGAATTTATATCTATTTGACATTATATTTAAGGAGATTTTTCTAAATAATGTTAATATTTATTTTAAACTGATAACATGTGATGTTAATGTAATTCTTATTCATTCATACACAATTAATAATTGTTTATCTGAATAAATAAACTCAAACTGACTCTAATCATAACTGACTTGGAAATAAAGCATGAGTAGTCCATACAATTACTTTTATTTGCTGAGAATAGATACTGCTAAATGGGAAAAGAGACATGGATTTTCACATCATGTTCTTTAAACTCACTTATCATTATGGTAATTATGTTGGGTTCCATTGTCTGTTATTATATTACCATATAATCTGTGATATTACCTTAACTTGAGCTCCAAGTTGACATTAACAATTTCAACATTATGTTAAAAGGAAATCATGTAGGCACCTACAGAGTCCACAAATATATAGTAAAACCTATTTTGTAACTTTACAAATATTAGTTTTAATGTTTTACCATTGAGATAACCTATTGACTACCAATTGAATGCATATTCAGCGCATCAATTAGCTTAGACTGAAAGCAAATCAGGTAATTTATACAATGGATCTATATCAGAGCCTCAACTTGAAAAGGGCAGTTATACTGTTCTTTACTAATAATTACATTAGTAGAACCACATAACGACAAAGTTATTTTCTCTTTCTTGTGTAGGTAATAACTTAATAAGTGTGTGACCATCGCTGATGTCGAGTTATACAGAAACTTTCCGACAGTGTCGACGGCATAAAATGACTATAAGCACAGTAGCACTGTTAAGTACTAAACGTGGATAAACAACTGTTACTTAATTTTTACTGTATGTTTATCTGGTAATCCTTACTGGGGCAATAGGTAATCATGTAAACAAACAGCACCATAATTTATAAAATGTTAAAGGATGTTTCTCAAAAACTCTAATCATATCAGCTCTGGATAAATACCTCTGGCAGTGCATCAACAACCCGCATCTGCAATCTCTGGTAGAACTCAAAGCAGAACAGCGTTCGTGCCACAGCACACCCCGGTGACCGGCGTAGTCGCTCTCGCTCGTATGTGGCCTCACGTGCAAGTGTAGACGTGCTCGCCAAATCTCCGACAGTCCGACACACCGTGCCGTCTCCGATCAGGGTTAACAAGCGCCAAACACGGCTTCCAAGCGCTTGTCGCATCTGTCTTCAGGTCATCATTGGTATTGGCGGCCAAGCCAAGAGATCCATTACTTTCGCGCCAAATGCATTTCTCGATGTCTCTTAGGGGGCGTTGATCCCACCGTTGCTTTCGGCGCCGTGGCACCATAATCAGGACACCCCCAGAGGATCCACAAATGAAAAACACAAATTTACTGAAAACTGCATTATATTCTTGAGTTCTTCATTTACTATCAAAGTCCGATGAAAAAGTGTCATGGCCGCCCGCCGTCGCATCAACTTTACTTACTCAGTATCAAAACATTATACTTTTAATTACGTTAATTAAAGTATCGTATGTATGAACTTTCAATTAATCTTTATAATAAAGAAACAATATAGAATTCCAGTTACTTTAGCTAAAGCGTCGAAATACATCTTGATCAATTTAATTAGTTATTAAATTACCGAAATGTGTTGGCGGGCGACAAAGCTAAATCAAACTATTAAAGACGACATCAACCAATACTGCGTTAAGAAATATATGTAAATACAGAAATGTAACACAATTTATATAATAATATTAATTACAAGCAAATGCAATTAATATTTTACTGGTTATTTACTTAACATTACATTAAAATAATATTAACTTCCGGGTTTAGGTATCGTTTAGTTATCATTTAGTCATCTAGATGGCTCTGCTCTACGTTTATGCCTCTACAATATAACAAAGTAACAAACCATATCACTGCGCCCATAAATATACGTATACAATATTACTTTTTAATTTACGGTTATGGACCCACAGACGGTCAAACTGACCGTCGGTGGGTCCATAACCGTTTCCCCCGGTTTCACCCGCATCCTGAGGGAACTACTTCGCGTACCCGAAAAACCCAAATATCTACAACTTATCTATTTTTTCTAAAATAAAATATAGCCTATGTTACTCGCAGACAGTGTAGCTTTCGAATGGTGAAAGAATTTTTAAAATCGGTCCAGTAGTTATTGAGTAGTTTATCCATTACAAACAAACAAACAAAAATACAATTTTTTCCTCTTTATAATATATATGTGCGCGCATGTGTGACACAAAATTCTCACGGGAGAAGTTTTTAGTTTCTCCATTCACAAGATGGGGGACGGGACATTTTAATTAAAATAATATGGGTATCATTTTCGGGGTTTTCATGGATTCTGACCACGAAAATGATATCTATTTAGGAATCCAAGATGACGGACAAAACACTAAAAAAATATGGGTATCATTTTCGGAGTTTTCATGCATTCTGATCACGAATATGACATCTATTTGGGAATCCAAGATGGCGGACGGGACATTTTTAATCAATTTAATATATGTATCATTTTCGGGGTTTTCATGGATTCTGGTCACAAAAATGACATCTTTTTGGGAATCCAAGATGGCGGACGGGACATTTTTAATATAATTAATATGGCTATAATTTTCAGGGTTTTCATATATTCTAATCACGAAAATGACATATATTTGGCAATCCAAGATGGCGGACGGTACATTTTTTGTACAATTAATATCTTTAACATCATAATATACATCGATTTTAAACTTTCGCGATTTGTATACTACATCATACAAAATAATTTAGCGGGTCTTAATCGCGTTAACTTAACTTATTTAAGGTATAAATACCTATTTGTTTCTGACGTTTCGCTCGTCTTGCACCGAGTTTGGTCGCGGAGAGACTGATGAGAGCTCAGCGGGGTCTTGTGGAAGTGCGGGTTTCGGCACCTACCCTCACTTGGTCTTTATTTAAGTATAGGAAACCGACACACACCGACAGGTATCTCAACGCGAAATCGCACCACCATCCGCGGCACTTGGATTCCTTTGTGTCCTCGTTAGTGAACAGAGCGTATGACCTATGTGACCCTGAACAATTAAATAGTGAGCTGTCACATGTTCGGGAGGTACTTAGGCGCAACCGATACAAGAAAAGCATACTCCGTCGGAAGAGGAACGAGCGTAAACCTGAAGTAAGCAGAGTGCCCGCTTACACGCCGTATCTAAAGGGAGTGACGGACAAAGTTGGAACAGTACTCAAGAAATACTCCATCAAGACTGTATACAGTCCACTCTCTAAGATAGCACACAATTTGCGTACCCCAAAGGATGTCATTCCTCTCCAAACACCTGGCGTCTACAAAGTCGATTGCAGCTGTGGTTGTTCATATATCGGGCAGACTAAGCGTACAATCGCTGAAAGAGTAAAAGAACATATCGCAGCTGTAAAAAACCGACATATTAATAAGTCGGCGATAGCTGAGCATTTGTTGGAGTCTGGACCAAACCACTGGATAGAACTGCATCAACCACAAGTCTTATCCACCGATCGTCACTATTACTCCAGGATAGTACGTGAAGCGGTAGAAATCAAGAAATATAACAATTTCAACCGGGAGGATGGATATAGATTATTGGCTACTTGGAATCCAGTCATCAGCAAGTGTAAACACCGCCGCAGTGATCAATCTCAACAGTGTGTAGACGTCATTAGTGTAGTGTGTCGGAGTACCGACATTGCGAACTTAAATAAAGACCAAGTGAGGGTAGGTGCCGAAACCCGCACTTCCACAAGACGGCGCTGAGCTCTCATCAGTCTCTCCACGACCAAGCTCGGTGCAAGACGAGCGAAACGTCGGAAACAAATAGGTATTTATACCTTAAATAAGTTAAGTTAACGCGATTAAGACCCGCTAAATTATTTTGTATGATCATAATATACTTAATTGGTTCAATTATCATTTGGCATCGTTTTACTGTTTTAACTTTTTTTAAGTTATACTTCTTTAGGCGCGTTATGAAAACATGATTAGAGTAAAATATACATAGGTATTATGAATAGTCCATTAGTTTTAAATTGTATCGATGTAGAAATACATCAAACAAAAAGAATATTATCCTTTTTACCACAATTATATTTAAACAGATCCATAGACTTTCAAACTGAAAATAGTTCAAATATAACATTATTTTACACATATACTTTTTAGGACAGCATTTTACAGTATTCAATTAATTTGAGAATAAAACAATTAAAAGTACTTAACACTACAATTAAATTAAAATAATAATATGCAGTACAAATAAAAAATAAAATCTATGCAGTAAAAAAGAAACAATCCTATTTTATTAATCAATGTTCGTTCTAATCTGCCTAATAGATTTTGTACTTATTTATTACAATATATTTATCTTGGCAAATTTTATTCACACGTTCGATAAAATGTAGGTACATAAATATAATAATATTGCTTTGAGTCTCACCAGCAAAACATGTTGTCTCTTATTTTATGCTATTGTAACAACACACTACCATGTTTTAGCAAAATAAATGAATTTGAATTGAATGACATTTTTATACACCGCTATTTTTTAATTAGTACAAAAACTTTAAGGACAGATTAGCGAAGATATTATTATCATATATGTGACGTAAGAATTTCATAATATCAATAAAGAGCAAAGTTATTATCATTTGTTTATTGTAGAAAATCTCACTTAAATCATAGTCATATTTTACAATCCATTCACTAATTCATTGATAATATTCCATCTTGCTCATTCGCATTCTCTCTGTCGCACTTATGATGTAGGTAGCCATAGAAAATAAAATGAAGAAAAATAATAAATGTAGGTAGTTATTTTTTAATTTTGTTAATTCTACCCTCTCCTTCATACTTCATTCGGGCTAAGGACCGGTAAAATTTATCGTTTAACAAGTAATCAAATACGGAGATATGTAATTAGAAAGCAAACAAATATCAAAATAAAAAAATGGTGTTCTGGACTAAAAGAAAAGAGTAATTTTGGCGTATTTATGAAGTTAGAATCATCTGCTATTTACAAATTATTTTATCATCATCATGTCAGCCTAGAGACGTCCACTGTTGGACATAGGCCTTCCTCAAGGTGTGTGGAGAACACAGACCGATTTTGAGCCGCCCGCATCAAATTATTATTTACTTAAGTATTACGTATCATTTACTAAACTTACAAGTATTTCCATTGTCCTTCGAAATGTCCACCACCGTTGTCAAAAGCATCCAATATGCACTGTTTTAATTGTTTGACACTGACCCGGTCACTTTTGTACACTCACAATACGATGTCCAGCTGCACTCGCGATTTTTCCACTCAAAAAGTACGCACAAAGCATAGCTACATACTCCCGTGATATGAACTGATATGATAGGCCATCGCGTGGGGCAAACGTAGACAAACAATTAACTTTTGCAACGAAATTAGATACACTCACTTTCGCTAGCAATTTAGTACTGTTTGTAGAATCGTCGGGGCGTGGCGCAGGCGCAGAGGGGTGGGGGGGAATTTATCAATGGTTCATTTTATTATGATAGTACACGGGTTGGTCATAGTATTAGTATTGCATTTACCAATTATCACGTATTTTTGTGGACAGTTTTGAGACAGTTTTGGGACTTAGTGTTTTTATTTTTCAACTACATAAATATGATCAGTTAAAGATACTTAGTGCCCTGTTAAATTTTTTGTACTAATTAAAAAATAGCGGTGTATAGTCCTTAAGTTAACATCTATTTCAGAGTTTTATTACTAAGAAAACTATTTAATATCCGTTCCAGTAATTTTATAAAAGTTTTCTTTATTTGTATTGTATGGGGAAGTCTGTGATTGTAGTCTTGACAATACCTTCAATCTTAATAATGTAGAAATTTTACATTTTAATAAATTATGGTCGAATTTCGACCACTAGGCGACCTCTAGTAATAATTATTATTTGCTCTTTTGGCGTGGCACAGGATTACCTAAACATTTAATTTGTGCAATCTTAAGGCTCGTACACACAGTGCCCGCGGCAGGGTCAAGCCGCGTGCACCCGGCGGCAAACAAAGCCGCCGGCTTTGCCGCACAAAGGAGGCGCCGACATGGCCGCCCAGGTATGCCGGCGTGCCGCGCGGGTTGCAACTTAATACATTTGCGTGGTCCTTCTACGCGACTGTCACAACTGGAATGATGCTCGGCGGCTTTCTGCGGCAGATGCCGGCGGCACAAACGCCCGGCAAAAGTCGGCGGCATTGTATGTAGCAGCCTTTACGCACAGTTAGTATATAGTTACTTTTGAATTTCTGAGTTTGTTGTATTGTTCTTAGTTGGAAGTTATTTAATGCTTCATTTTCATTTAGATCGACTGTTTTGTCGCGCTTTATTTCGAGCCATAAAAGTAAAAAACAGTTTTCCAATACAATTATCTTAATATATAAAATCCTTGCGTTACTGACTGACTGACAGACACGCTACAGCCGAAACTATTGGGCGCAGGAAGCTGAAATTTGGCATGTATGTTCTTTAGGGACCGTAGGGGTGCACTAAGAAGGGATTTTCCGAAATTCCAACGGGATCGGCCAAAACGGGTAAGTTTAACGGATTTAACGGATAAAAAAAAATGTAGGCGTAGCTGCTGGCGTCCTCTAGTGTTTACATAAGAACAAGAGTAGTTTATTTCTCCACTTTGGTTTTTTACGCGATGAGTGCTTCTGCGAAACTTCTTCATGTCGCAGCGTAATGATTAACACCGTTTTGTACTTTACGTGTAATGGTAAAAATACAATCGGCAAAGTTAAATTAACTTGAGCAAAGTTTGTTGTTTATTACGCCCCGGATAATATCAATTGATAACATTTCTTTAGACTTGCTGTTGAATAAAAACTTGACTAAATTGACTCAATTCATTAGTTGTTTTAATCTACTTTGTATTTACCTTTTTGCTTTTAATTAGCTGTCGATGATAATACATAACCGAACGCGTATGACATGTGATTAAAGGCTATGTTTGAGCTTATGCATATTGATCTTAAATTTAAGAAAACACTTAGTAACTTCGTCCGTGGCACTGCCCGCGTAGGAGTAGGTCATCGCGGTAAAAAAAAACCTATGTCACTCTCCAGCTTCTTAACTACTGCCACACAAAAATAATAAGTACTATAAAATCGGTACCTTTCGTCATTATCGCACAACTTATGCAATAAGCATTGTGGGCTATAATAGTGTTACGCCATCTATCGGTGAATGGGGGTACTAGAAGAGATTGAATGTATCGGTGGTTTAAAGGTAATTCAGCTACTCTGTACTAGATGGCGTATATATCTGATTGATAATAGACTGTTCGAGATTATTTCGACAGTTTTGTAGAAGAGTCTAGAATGCTCTAGTGATGTTATCCGGCCAGTATAAATAGAGCACGAGCGAACGGAACGGACAGTAACAATTGAATAGCGAAGCGATCAACAAGAAGCGAAGGGAAGTAATTCGGAAGTGTTTAGTGGTGTTTTTATTAGTGGAGTTAAAATTAAGTGTGTGTATCTAGTGTTATTGTGTTAATGAATAAAGTTCAGTTTAAGTGGCATAGTGGGTTATAATTTATCGTCGAACCCCAGCTCGTAACAAATTGGTGTCAGAAGAAAGGGATAAATTATGCCGGTTATGCCGAAGGAAGAAACTGACGGAGTGCGTACCAGGAACCAGCGCCAACAAGACCTGGACCAGAGACGCTTCGGAGACGTTCCTTCTCCATCGTCTGGTGGACCAGGCGACTCCGCAGCTGCAGTGGAGCCTGCAAGCGCACACTCCGTGGCGGCGCCCGACATCGCGGCTCTGATGGCGTTCATGCAGGAGCACGCGCGGCGCATGGAGGAACAGCTACAGCGCAACAAGGAGGAGCGAGCTCGCCGTCAAGAGGAGCACGCGCGCCGCCTGGAGGAAAAGCTACAGCGCAACAAGGAGGAGCGGGCTCGCCGTCAAGAGGAGCAGGCCCGCCGTCAGGAGGAGCAGGCTCGCCGCCTGGAGGAACAGCTACAGCGCGACAAGGAGGAGCAGGACCGCCGTCAACAGGAGCAGGCTCGCCGTCAAGAGGAGCACGCGCGCCGCCTAGAGGAGCAGCTGCCGCGCGACAAGGAGGGGCACGCCCACCGCCTGGAGGAACAGCTGGTGCTCATGAAGGACCTCAGCGCCGCAGTGGGGAAGGACTTGAAGGCGGTCAAGGAGGAACTCCAGCAGCACGAGGCCCGTATCAGCGACATTGAGAAGCGTGTACACGACCAGCTCGAGACCCGTATTGCCAGATTGGAGAAAAAATTGCGTGGGCTTGAGACCAACGACGTTACACCTGCAGCTGTGGCGCCCTCGCCTCGTTGGTTTAAGGTTCCACCCTTTGATGGCTCGTCATCGTGGGTTGCATACAAGGTTCAGTTTGAGGCCGTAATGCGAGCGAATGGGTGGGACAAAGAACAGGCCTTCACCGCCCTAACCTTGGGCCTTCGTGATCAGGCCTTGACGGTGTTGGAGGCACTCGGGCAAGACGCCACCTACGAGAAGCTTCTGGAGGCGTTGGAGGCAAGGTACGGAGACGCGCACCTCGAACATGTGTATCGTGCTCAGCTGAAGGACAGGACACAACGCACCGGAGAAACTCTGCAGCAGTGGGTTCTAGCGGTACAAAGGCTGGTCAGGAAGGCATACCAGTCGTCGCCTGCGCTCATTGACGGGAACCTCGTACAAGCGTTTACGGATGGGATCCGGGACCTGGAAGTTAGAGCAGCGGTAAGACTTGGGCACTTCAAGTCCCTGAAGGCAGCCTTGGCCTATGCTCTGGAGGTGGAAGCAGCGCGTCACGAGGATCGACCTTACCGTATCAGGGAAGTTGTTTCTTCACCATGGTGCTACAACTGTGGGGAAAGAGGCCATATCCGCTTGAGCTGCCCAAAGCGTAAGCGGCACGTTGGTACACTGTCTCCACCAAAGGGGTCACCTGACGTACCTGTCTGGCGGCAAGAGCAACGTAGCGCAGATGTTCTGACAGGTAGGGCTTACCCCGACCAACGCAAACACTGTGCAAGACAGGAAGCGAAGCCGACAGCGCTAGTGAGAATGTTGAAGACGGATCTGAGCGACGGATGGAAAGAAGCTTTGCAGCGTGCTCAGCAAGAAGACAAGGACGTACAGCCGATTCTCAAATGGAACAAATCAGGCGCTCCTAGGCCCAAATGGAGTGATATCGCAGCAATGAGCCCTGTCACCAAAGGTTATTGGGCACAGTGGGAAAGCTTGGTTGTCCAGGATGGAGTTCTGTGCCGCAAATGGGAAAACGCTCGAGATAACCAATGCCATCTGCAGATGGTAGTGCCCAAGACTAAGGTGCCGGAAGTACTACGGCTCTATCACAATGGTGCTTCGGGAGGTCACATGGGTGTTAAGAAGACGCTTACTAAGGTCCGAGAGCGGTTTTATTGGCTCCACTGTCGGAATGACGTCGAGGATTGGTGCCGCAAATGCACAAGTTGTGCGGCTGTGAAGGGGCCACATACTCGTAGCAGAGGTGCATTCAAGGTGTGCAATGTAGGAGCTCCATGGGGGTCGGGACGGCGGATGTCTGGGAGGATGAGGACTCGCTGCGACCGGAGGGCGAACAACAAGGGCTTCGATGAGGGGTCATTGGTGTGGCTTCATGGCCCAGTACGAAGCAAAGGCAAATCGCCTAAGTTACAAGCCAGATGGGACGGGCCATATCGCATAATTACCAGGATGAACGACGTCACCTATCGAATCCAGAAGGGGTCGCGAGGTGCACCGAAGATAGTTCATGTGGACCGGTTGGCTCGTTACCATGGGTCCAACGATGTTCGAGACGAACACGTTTAAGAGGGGGGCAGTGTTACGCCATCTATCTGTGAATGGGGGTACTAGAAGAGATTGAATGTATCGGTGGTTTAAAGGTAATTCAGCTACTCTGTACTAGATGGCGTTACTGTATCGAGTAATAGACTGTTCGAGATTATTTCGACAGTTTTGTAGAAGAGTCTAGAATGCTCTAGTGATGTTATCCGGCCAGTATAAATAGAGCACGAGCGAACGGAACGGACAGTAACAATTGAATAGCGAAGCGATCAACAAGAAGCGAAGGGAAGTAATTCGGAAGTGTTTAGTGGTGTTTTTATTAGTGGAGTTAAAATTAAGTGTGTGTATCTAGTGTTATTGTGTTAGTGAATAAAGTTCAGTTTAAGTGGCATAGTGGGTTATAATTTATCGTCGAACCCCAGCTCGTAACAATAGCTACAGTCTACGATGGCGATTTTTACTTGATACATATTAACAAAGCTCTTGTGATGAGTATTTGAGCTATAAGAAAAGCCAGACATAAACTGTCTAGAAGATCGTAGCCAGGTAGGGATTTTCAGGACAGAGTTGCAGTGGAAGGTGTAGTACATCTACCTGACCACGATAGACAATGATCCAGACACAATGCACTGCGTTGCACAGTGATGAATTGAAATCCAAATTACAACTATCAATATTATATTTCACTTACCCGATATCTTTACTGATGTCAGGCTTGAGCTAAATTAGACACATTCATACAAGTATATTGGCCAAAATAAGTGAATGAAGTATCTTATACTTAGCTATTAAGCTGCAAACGCGACGTTTTCAAGACACGTTGGCACGTGGACGTCGATACCGGATTCACAATTTTCACAAATGTCAATCAATAGTTCACAATGTCTTTTATCACAATTTACCGTTGCCAGCACTAGATCAGGCGGCATTCAAGAAGGTTTACTCAATTTAGTTCAATTATACAAGTTAATTCAATACGCGTTAATTCAAAAGGCGATATTTTGCGTACGAGACGACCAAGACCGGCGTGTTAATTTTTCAAGGCGGGAAGGAAGTGACAGTTCAGTGTGACCATTGTCAGAAATTTTCAATAGACTAAACAAAATATTACTCAATCGATCTAATCGATTTGACTTATAATAAAAACTAATTCTATTTTAAACATCCATCCGCCCCGGACCGGCCTACCGGTCCGCTAATCGGTTGGTAGACGTGACAATGTTGCAACCGCTCTCCTCAGAATCGAACCGTCCACCAAGACCTCAGCAAAGCGGGATACTCTATCAGCCCCAGTTACCAAACGAAGGATGCGCCCCCTGCGCCATCTGAGTGGCGGAAGGTTAGCCTCCTTGATCAAAACGAGGTCACCAATCTTGGGTGGATCGGTCTTGTCGGTCCACTTAACGCGTTGCTGGAGTATGTACAAATATTCCAAATTCCAGCGTTTCCAAAAGCTCTGAGTAATCTGGCGTACCAATTCAAAACGCGAAAGACGACCAGGTCTCGTATCAATATAGGGGTACTCAGGCAAGGCGACAAGTGGGCGAACAATCAAAAAATGGCCCGGCGTAAGGGCCTCCAAATCATTCGGATCTGAGGAGATCGGGCACAACGGCCGAGAGTTCAAAACGGCCTCGATCTTACAAAACACAGTTTCGAGTTCCTCAAAGGTAAGGACAGATTCACCGATTGTCCTGCGCAAGTGTGTTTTGGCCGATTTTACGGCGGCCTCAAATATACAACCCCAGTGTGGACAATTTGGTGGGGAAAACAACCAATTTATCCCACGTCGGGCAAGCCTATCACCTATATCAGCCTTGTTGGTTTCAAGGAAATTAACAACGTCATTCAAATAATTATAAGTGCCCTTAAAGTTAGTGCCGCAGTCAGAACGGATCAAGGAAGGTAGCCCTCTGCGGGATATAAATCTGTCAAATGTGGCTACTAACGCCTCGGTCGTAAGCGAGGAGACCAGTTCCAAATGTACGGCCTTTGTGGAAAGACAAACAAAAACACACAAGTAGGCCTTAACAGTCTTGCTGTTTCGAAGTGTCGACGTTTTCACCAAAAAGGGACCTGCGAAGTCCGTGCCAACACCGTCAAACGTCCTGCTTTCAGTTACGCGATCTGCCGGTAAGTCCCCCATCAACGGCTGCATGGTAGAAGCCTTGAGCTTATAGCAAGGGATGCAGCGAAAGACTACACTCCGAATAACTCTTCGGGCAGACAAGATCCAAAATTCGCGTTGCAAAATGGCCAACAAAGCATTACAACCAGCATGCGAATTTTTAAGGTGACGGTCAGTTACCAACAAGCGTACCAAATGACCGTCCTTAGGTAACAAAGGGGGGTGACGAGCCCCGTAAGGGAGGTTGGCGTTCTTGAGACGCCCTGCAACGCGCAAGAGACTCGTATCGTCCAAAAAGGGGTTCAATTTAGATACAGCTCCCGACAATTTCGATCTCCCTGATTTAAGGATAGCAATCTCCTTCTCAAAATGCGCCATTTGCACAGAACGAACCCAAAAGGTGAGGGACTCCTGTCGTTCCTGTGGTGAGAGAAACGGTGTCAGTCGTTTCTGTTGTGGGTGCCTAAAATTAAAAACAAAACGCTTTATCTAAGCAGTGATACCTAACAACTTGTCGAGGGAGCTGTAACGATTCAACAAAAAATCGGGGTCGAAGGCGCATTCTACCCTCTCAAGAGCGAGTGTTCGTAGACCCGGCAAATTAGAAGTATTCAAAACTGGCGTTTGAGGCCAATCAGTTTCTGGTCGACTCAACCATTCCGGACCCCACCACAGCGAATGACCTATCAAACTAGGCGTCAAGCATCCGCGCGAGGCACAATCAGCGGGGTTGAGCTCACCTGGCACGTGTCTCCAAACAAGTTTGACTTCGGATTTCTGGATTTGGGAAACGCGATTAGCGACAAATACCTCCAAAGTGCGGACAGAAGCCTTCAACCAACAAAGAACAATTTGGCTGTCTGTCCAGGCGTAGGTCCCATTAATGCAAATGCTTTTACCCAAGGTACTGGACTCGTGATTCAACAAGCGTACAAGTAGGGCTGCTCCCGAGAGCTCCAATTTCGGAATGGTCAAAGATGTCCGAAGGGGTGCAACCTTGCTCTTTGCCATGATCAGGGAAACCCTCACCTGACCTGAGGCACTAACTGTGCGCATGTACACCACGGCCGCGTGACCACGTTCCGAGGCATCACAAAACCCGTGAAGGGTGGCCTTGTACTTCCCGGGAGGAAGGATGGGACGAGACAAGGAGATCTCGATGACGGCAGGAAGCGAGGATACAAAAGAGGTCCATTCCTCAACAAGAGTGCCGTGTAGAGGGTCGTCCCAGGTCAATCCTGCTGTCCAAAGCTTCTGCAAGAAGCATTTTGCCCAAAATATGATAGGACAAATCCATCCGTTCGGATCAAAGGTTCTGGCGACAGTAGACAACACGAGACGTTTAGTCCAAGAACAAGGCAATTTTAAGTCTACGTTGTACGTAAAGATGTCTTGGACTGGTCTGTACTGAACGCCTAGAACAGCCATCATGGCGGGGTTGTCAACACTCTCAAACAAATGTGGATCCTGCTGATGATCCTCTGGCAAGCCTTCCAAAAGCGCTGGTGAGTTGGAAATCCATTTGCGCAACTCATAACCAGCGGAGGCCAAAATACCTATCAATTCGTCCCGCAGGAGGATCGCCTCGTCCGCTGTGGAGGCGCCCGAGCAAATGTCATCGACGTAAATATCGTCCTTCAAGATGGCGGAGGCTCGTGGGAAACGTAAGCCTTCTCGGTCTGCGAGCTCCCAAAGAGAACGTATTGCCAAGTAGGGGCTTGATCTTAACCCGTACGTATTCGTATTGAGCTCGTAGACGACCATGGGATCGCGAGGAGACTCTCTCCAAAGGATCAGCTGAAAGCGACGGTCATCAGGGTGGATAATCGTCTGCCTAAACATCATTTTTATATCGGCCACAAAGACAACCTGATATCGTCGGAAGCTGGTGATGACGTCACAAAGGTCCTTGACCAACTTGGGACCAGAATGCAAGCACTGGTTCAAGGATATGCCCGTAGAAGTCTGCGCAGAACCATCAAATACTGTGCGCAGCTTCCCAGTCAATGGCTTCAATACCGCATGATGCGGGAGAAAGTAGTGCTCCACCGAACGCCAATCCAAATTTGACACAGACATGTGTCCCAACTGTTCATATTCCCTCATGAACTCAATGTACTTCTGTCTGAGCTCCGGATCACGACCCATGCGACGCTCCATAGCCAACAATCTCTTTTCGGCTAAAGGTCGGGACTCACCAAGCGGAGGCCGAACAGACAGGAAGGGTAGCCTCGTAATGATCCGACCAGAACGGAGTCGACCAGTGTTGTTCTGGAAGAACAGCTCGCACTCCTCATGTTCTGGATTCAAACGGGCAGCTTGAGGGGGCTCCTCTACCTCCCAAAACCTCTGAACCGCATCAGAGAGAGCGGAGCCTACAGCCAACAAATTATCAAGTTCAGGTGGAGGGGGGTCCCTAGGTACAGGTCCCATCAAAGCAATTCCAAATATGGTCGGGATGGCAGTCAAACCATTTGGCACCAAGACCCTTTTCCCACCAATCAAAATTCCACCGAGGACATCAGAGCCAATCAACAAGTCGATTTGTCCCGGTGTGTCAAATTTGGGGTCTGCCAGTTCCAATCCCGATGTCAAATTCACCACAGCAGCAGGTAGCTGCTTCTGTGGATGCATACCCAAAATATTCTTCAGCACAATAGCCGAGGTTTTAATCCTCGGATGTGAAGATTCAACAGGGCCAAACAAAACCTTAACTTGCCCTTCAACATTAGAGGCTACGTCACCTATACCCCGTATACAATTCGGAAAAGAGCCCATATTTAATTTAACCTGCCCTGCCAAATAAGTGGAAACAATGCAACCTTGTGAACCTGTGTCCAATATATCACGGACAACAACAGAGGTCCCCGTGGGTCCCCAGACCCTAACAGCAACCGTTGGTAGGATAACGGTCTCAATGGGGGAGGTTGGCGTCATAGGGCAGGGGTCAATGACCTATTGTTGCCTGGGCGGCGACCGTTGGCCAGGACCAGGCAAGTCAAAACGAGGGTGCGGCTTGAAGTCCTCAAAAGCGCGATGACTCGATCCGCGCGCCATCTGTGGGGGGTCATAGTGACGCACCCGCCCAAAACGAGGTGGGCGCGAGTCAAGGCGGGGACGCTCCGCCAAAGGAGGGGAATACCTGGGGCAGCAGTCATGGTGCTGGTGACGCTGAACAGCACATTCAGGTGCGCGAGAGAGAGGAGGCGTGCGCACGCTACGGTTCTCCAAGCGGGGCGAGTGGCGATCAATTGAACGAGGCGACTCTCGGCTACGCGCCGGTGAGCCTCGGCTGCCACCTTCAAAACACCCGCCCGTGCGCGGCGTCGGCTGGTTGAACAAGCGGCCAACCTCTCTGGCATTCATACAGAGAATGTCCAAATGCTGTCCTCCACAGTCAGGACAGGGGCGAGAATTTGCGCAGTCTCGCTGGTAGTGGGACCCCAAACAAGAGAAGCAAAGGCGGCGGGCATTCGCGATGCGCCTACGAGAGGCGACATGCAGGTCCAAGAATGCCCTACAACTGGCCGTTCTGTGCCCCGTGACCTTGCAGTAGGAGCACTCCACTGGGCTCTGCGTGACTGCAAAGCGAGGAGGGCGCCGGTCAACATTGGCTCGGGTGTGAACGCGAGCCTGCTCCTTGACCTTGGGCGGCTGCGTCTTAGCCGGCGTGTCACCACCGGAGTTCTCCAAGACCCGGCACTCATCCTCCAGGAACCTCTCCAGGTCAGCAAAGGGGGGCAGATGGGTCGCGCGTTCCCCACCAAAGCGCTGTTCAAAACGTGACCTCAGGTCGGCAGGCAGCTTTTTCAGTACAATGTGCACCAATAGATAGGACCATTGGTCCACGGGCAGGTCAAGGCACTTAAGTGCGTTGATGGCCACCAAAAGCGGGTTCAACAGTTGGGTGCGCAACCCAGAGACCCGGGTGAACGTCGGCAAACCCAAAATCTGCTCGATGTGCGTGTCGGCGAGGCCATGCTTATTATGGTACCTACGGGTAATTAGGTCCCGAGCCGTCTGGTACGCCTCGTCAGACACGGGCAGATGCTGGATGAGGCCCTTAGCCTCCCCATCCAGAACCGACATTAGATAGGTTAATTTTTGTGCCGGCCGAAGGTCAGCCCTATCATTGACCAGGCTGTCAAACAAATTAACGAAGCCCAGGTAGCTTCCTAGGCAGCCATCAAAATGGGGGAGGTCCAAAGTAGGGAGCCTACTCACCAGCCCCGGTGCTGACCTAGGAAGCTCCTGCTTCAGGCCGGGTTGCCCTTCCCTATCGGCAACTAGTTGTCTCGCACTATTGGAGACAGCATCATACAGGTCCAAGACCTGGGCATAGTCTTCGCTGACCTTATTTCGCTGGTCAGCAGTGAAATCAGTGACTGACACTTCGATACAGCAAGCGCTGAAAGTGCGGAACTGCTGTTCCACACTTGCCAGGCGATCATCGATCCGCTCGTACCTTTGAAGTAAGGCCTGCTGGCGATCAGGCCGGTTCACTAAAGCACTGGCCGAGGCAAACCAGCGCAAATCTGATGCAATAGCACCAGCAGCCGCACGCAAGTCCTTGATAGCTGACATAATCAAAATTCAAAAGAGCCCGGACAAGCGTTAAATAAAATTAACAATCAAAACTTAATTTTTCTTAATTTTTTGAAACCAACAAAGTATTAGCCTGTTTACTGCAAGTGCAGGCAAGTGACAGGTATCTACTGTCCAACAAAATTAATAGTTTCAATATATTGAAACAAACACAAAAGTTATCAAAAGTTGTAACTTATAACAAATTAAAAGTTGAACTTCAAATTAATTAATGAATTATTTGCAACAGACAGACTGGCTGTGTTATTTGAGATATACAATAGTAAGTAAGCACAGAATATGTGTTACCTAGCAATATTATCCATATATTATAACAAACAAAGGTTTATCAAAAGTTTGTTTGTTATAAGTAATGATTCAAACTTAATATATCAATATATGCAATAAACTAAATCAATTGATACATATAACCATCGATATACATGTACTAAAGTACTAGATGTAGCATTCAGAACATTTACTTTGTTCAAATGCTTTGCATGAACATACCGGCAAAGCAATCTAGTGTCACTTTGACTTTCCTGCAGTGTGGGTCCGCTTCGTTTATTGACTGTGTGGCGACGATATATCGATTAATTTGAATCAGAACTAGTATCTGTAGTAGCGTTAGTCAATATTATTAATTATTTATGTAAATAAAAAAGTTAAATGTATCATAATACCACATTAAAATGTATTTCTTTATTTTTATGTGACGTCATTTACGATCATAGACTAACTACTATGCAGAAATACATTGCAAGTGATTGTAGGTAAAATATATGACTAAGACCAGACTTCGTGAAGGTATTGGTTTTAAAAGTTTTTTAGTTTGATTAATGCTATAAAACCAATTTGACGTTGTATAACACTACTTCTGTGTTATTTTTATTTTTTGGTATATTGATCGTAATAAACGTATTGACGAATATTTCAACACTTCATCATAGTAGGTACACATTTGCAGTTATAGAAAAATACGCAAAAATAATATTGAACCATGAGGCCAAAACAGATCCTGATTTCCATTATCCGACCAATAGACAAAAAACCACAAAATTAATTGTGTTTGGTGGCAATTGAATAGTTATTAAAATATATTTTTGAGCATTTCTTGCTAGAGTAAATTTATCTGCAATTTAAAATATTTTTTTAGGCAGGACTTCAACCCGCGACCACGTCGATACCGTACTGACTAAGCTACTCAGGCCACTTCGTCATAGATTTTTTTTTAATAGTTGGTTTCCTTATGTTAGCACATAGTGCCATCTGCCACATGTGTAGGTTTAGAACTCTGTGGTCAGCAAGGGCATCTTTACAGAATGACAAACAATCCTGCCTTATATATTAGGATATGTTTAAGCAATTCTCATAGTAAGATAAATACAAAGTTTAAAAATTAGAATTATTCGTGAGGCAACTAAGGCAAGTCCACTTAAGGCAAGTCTAACTTACGCCCACAAATACATTTTTCTATTTTGTAATAAAAACATCTGAATATGTTTATAGATTCTATTTTTTTACTTAAATAAACCCCCAGCAATTAATTCCTTTTATTTTCATAAATAAACTGTTCTTATTATGTTGATGAAATATTGTAGGCAGAAAACATCTCTTCTGTGATGTAAATAGTCTTTGCAAATGGCAATAAGCAGCCAGTAGCATGAGAGAACTATTGGATACTCATTGGTAAGATGCCAGGACTGGTTGTTGTTGATTGGCTACAATAATAACTAGACACTGTAAGTCATTGGCGGTGCTTGCGCCTGCGTGTTGCGCTGGTATGATTAGATGTCATACTTTAGACAATTTGAACAAAATATTTATAGGGAATGCTCCGTCTATCGTTAGAGTATATGTCAATGCATATAACTGATATGTATCCAATCAAAGTGACTTATTAATAGTAACAGCAACAAATCTATGCTAGATTTCAACAATTTAAATCAAACAATTACTGATTGAGGTTATGTGTGACAATGTGTTTCAAATTATCTAGGTCAACTTATACAATTAAATATTTTGTATTTTAGACAATACTGACCTGAGAACACTACAACACTGTTAACCTGTTAACAAATGAGATGCTTAGCTCAGATACAAGTTTACAATATAGGCACAGTTAACCACGCTCTTGCTACCAAAATTTTGTCTAGAATTACCGTAGCCAGGTAGGGATTTTCAGGACAGAGTTGCAGTGGCAGGTGTAATACATCTACCTGACCGCGATAGACAATCCAGACACAATGCACTGTGTTGCACAGTGATGAATTGAAATCCAAATTACAACTATCAATATTATATTTCACTTACCCGATATCTTTACTGATGTCAGGCTTGAGCTAAATTAGACACATTCATACAAGTATATTGGCCAAAATAAATGAATGAAGTATCTTATACTTAGCTATTAAGCTGCAAACGCGACGTTTTCAAGACACGTTGGCACGTGGACGTCGATACCGGATTCACAATTTTCGCAAATGTCAATCAATAGTTCACAATGTCTTTTATCACAATTTACCGTTGCCAGCACTAAATCAGGCGGCATTCAAAACGGTTTACTCAATTTAGTTCAATTATACAAGTTAATTCATTTCGCGTTAATTCAAAAGGCGATATTTTACGTACGAGACGACCAAGACCGGCGTGATAATTTTTCAAGGGAAGAACGGAAGTGGCAGTTCAGTGTGACCATTGTCAGAAATTTTCAATAGACTAAACAAAATGTTACTTAATCGATATAATCGATTTGACTTATAATAAAAACTAATTCTATTTCAAACATAAACACAAGTGCAAAACTGAAGCACAGGACCAGCGACGCATTCAATAAAATAATTTGAAAACTCCTCAAAAGCAACCAATATAAAGGATAGGGGTAATAAATCTATATAGAGCTGAGGTTAGAGAGACAGTGTTGTTCTGTGGTTAGCACAAACGCCTCTAATATTGTTAGAGCGATTGTTCGAGCGGGCATGTCCAGTGAGAAGCACACGATCATTTGTCATCCGAGGTAGGTACCTACTGTTTGAATGCCGGCCGGCGGCGGCCTCTTATCCCATTGTCTCGGAGATAATGCGACCGACCCACAGTCCTCGATTAGTGTTACCGCCATTGCTGGTACACCCCTTAAATGATAGTTAGCTAAGAGATTATATTTGGGCATTTATTACTTCGTGTAATGCTTTATTAAGAAAAATACATAATACTTATAATGTGGATACTGCTTCGTACGAGAGAAAGGTCTTTTCATCCAAACATTGAAACCCTAAGGTTTCCACAGCATCATGGGAACCTTTTACTTAGTTGCCTTAGTAACCCAAAGAAAACTTCAAGTTTCTAACTCTGTGAATAGGACTATGCTGGGATACGTCATTGAGTCAGATCCACACAGACTTAAATCGTTACGCAATTGTCAATGGCAACAGATAAAAATATTTCATATTACTTTTCAAGAATGTCCTCCATAAGACTCATATTATAACTAACAAGATTCGTGTAATAGCACACATGGGCTTGCTATTTGAAGTACAATGACATTATATAAAATGCTTTTGCTATATTAAATGTTCTATTTATATTTCTCCGAGGAAATTGCTGTAGGTGTATCACTCAAAATAACGTAGTTTTGCCTTTGACATTATTACTTTACGACATATTACCTATTATTAATAAAAATAGAGCAAGGTAGGAAAATTAACTAAAAATTACGGTAATCTTGTTAACCCGGTGCAAGCAAGCGGCGTTTTTAAAACTTTGAAAGCTTAATGAGACATTTTACAATGGTAATTGCCTGTTGAGGGTATATGTACATAAGTGTTGTTTTGCAAAGTGTAGCTGATGATAATATACACCTTTGTCTTTCGACACAATTGTCACATTCCAAGGCGTCACAAAAAATAACGAAGGTTTATTTGTCCCATGTTTTCGCAATGGAAAATAATGTTTCACAGAGGGCACACGTATTAATACGGTGCCAGTGTCTCGACATCGAAACACTTAACCGTAACGTAGCCTCAAGAATTGTTACCTACGTTTCGCTGGACTCTCTGTAATATTTATGGCTCTAGAAGCAGTAGCGCTATAAATAACATATTTTAAGTGAAACTTTCCTCTTGTGCGAAACCTTTTGCAATAAAATGTTCCTGAATAGAGAACTACTCGAAAATACTTCACCGTTTGCTAACGTGCAAAATAAAGGCGAGAACAAAAAATTCACTTTGAAGTAAAAGTCAGTAAACCGAGCTGATTGCCACTTTTACGGTATTTCTAACGAGACCCTCGTCACTCCATTTTAGGCGCTTTTTGTTGTATATTTACAAATGCAAATGAGAATCCTAGTAGCACCAAACATTTTTATATGGCGTAAATAATTTGAAGTAATGTCATCTTTCCTTAATTAGGTATTAATTCTGTAATATATATAGAATATAAGAGACGATTCATGATGAGGACAAGTTAAAGACATAATAATCTCTTGAATTTAAGAAAATGTTATTTCCAAAGTCTAAGGTTTTCAATAAACTTGCTGACTGCTTATGTAATGTTGGTCGATAAAATTTGTTCTTGAAAAGCCATTTAGATAATAGACGGTTTTATAAGATCAATTCAATACGTTTTTCCACTACCTGCGGACTGATCAAAAGGGGCTGGAATAGCCTAACGGTCTCCTAAGGTTTCCCCTAAGGACGGCGCAATATATACATACGAGTACGATAAATGGGCAATGGACTACGCTTTATGCTGGTACTATTGTTCAAAAATAAATAAATCTCGCAAGTTACAAGATAAGTGAGCTTGACAAAATTCGGGTATCAGTATAAAGCGTAAATAACGGCTGATTTAGTCGCTGATATAATAAATAAAACAAAAAATGTCCACAAAAATGTCGGATAAAAAGTTGTGATTTAAAAATAAGGCGTGGTGGTAAATGGGGCATATGTATCAAATGTGACGCGTTGCGACAGGGCCAGCCGCGACTACCACATGATGTATGTCACAATTATATATACGTGTACTCAAATAATCCAATAATTATAACAATAGGCTAGAAATTGGTAGGTATGTGTGTGGTTGTTTTGCCCCGGCAGCAATCCGTTTGTCGCAGTGCTTTGCATCTTTGGCCTCATTGCCTGCCTGTCTGCCGACAGTCGTCGCTGTCGGTGTCGCCTTGCTCAACGTTTTAGCCAAGGACACGTTCTTAATGGTGTTTAGGGAGTGGTCTTCTTATTTTAATGTCTGTGATCCTTAAAGAGATTAGCTTGCCAGTACTAAAACGGCTAGTTTAGTATTGTCATTGGTTCTTATAGCGTTAAACAAGATATGCTAGCTTGTGGCATCCTTTGACGCATAATTAACTGTGTGGTAAAAAACCTGGTATATAATAATATGTATAGCGAGATAATCTCAGGAACTATCAGTTCCATTTAAAGATGTTCTTTTTGCTGGGCTTGCCCATTCATCGAGAAAGGCTATATTATAACATCACGCTATGAGCCACGGGCAGTAACCATAAATAACGCGGGCGTTACCGCAAGGTCAACTAGCCGTGGACATATAAAAGATTTAGCTGAGCCAGATTTTTTTAAAGTATTTAAAAAACTCGGTCAGTATTTAAAATACTAACAAAAAAACTTGCTCATATTTCATCATTCATCAAAAATGCTATCAATTGATAGCTAGTGTCGCTGAAGAGTTGACTATTCAGTATGCTTTTCTTTACTTTTATGTCTCCTTTTGCTGTTATGATTTTTAAAACTAGCATATCTGACGTCTAATAAAATTTTATTATTTATTCAATGCATGATCCCATAATACTACAGACTTATTTTATTTTTATTTTATTTTTATTTATACATACATACATACATAGACTCACGCCTGTTTCCCGGAGGGGTAGGCAGAGACTACGGAACGCCATTTGCAACGATCCTGACATACCTCTCTCGCTTCATTCACTCCCATCAAGTTTCTCATGCATGCCCTTCTGTTTAGGGTACTTCTGACCTGTCCTTTTTTTAGGATGTCTCCAATCTGGTCAGAGAACGTCCGCCTAGGTCTTCCCCTTCGTCCTGTCCCATTCACATTTGCCTTATATATCTTCTTTATCAGTCTTTCGTCATCCATCTTCTCCATGTGCCCAAACCATCTTAATATGCCTTTCTCGATGCTGGTCACTACATCTTCTTTTACCCCACAACACTCTCTTATCACACTATTCTTTACTCTGTCGGTCAAAGATATACCACACATACTTCTCAGTGCTCTAATTTCTACCGCATTTATTCTACTTTCAAGTCTCTTCTGCCATACCCAACTTTCACTACCATACATAAGGGTAGGCACTAACACCCCTCTATGCACAGCCAAACGTGCCTTTTTGGACACGTTTTGACTGTTCATAAACGCCTTCAGAGCTCCATTCACACTATTACCTGCATTAACTCTTCTTTAAATATCTTTTTCATTCTTACCATCTCTTGTAAACAACGTACCTAAGTAAACAAACTCATTTACTTGTTCCACTCGCTGTCCATCGATCAAAACATTACAAGCAGTAACGCATTCCTCCTTTTCAAAAACCATAACTTTCGTTTTACTTACATTCACTTTCATTCCTTTCCTCTCTAACGCACCATGCATGATTGTTACCATCTCCTGCAACTCCTCCGCTGAAGATGCAAGAATTACCTGATCATCAGCATAAAGGAGGCATTTGACGAGTAACCCATTTATCCTTAATTCGCAGTCACTTTGTTTTAAATCTTGCAAACAATTGTCCATGAAGAGGTCAAACAGCCACAGCGACGCTACACATTCTTGTCTAACACCTTTCTCGATGGTAAACCAGTCAGTGTATGCCCCGTTTATCCTCACACAAGCTCTAGAATCCTCATAAAGGGATTTCAGAGCTCGAATGAGGCTGCTGTCTACCCCATTCATTGACAGCACCGACCACATTTCATTCCTCACCACTTTATCGTAAGCCTTTTCCAAATCCACGAATGCGCAATAGACCTTTTGACCTTTGGCCAAAAACTTTTCGGCTATGCTTCGCAAGGAAAAAACCTGATCCGTGCACCCCATACCCTTTCGGAATCCCGCTTGTACATCCCATATTTTCTTTTCGGTTACTTGCATAACTCTTTCAATCATACAATTTGCCAACAATGCTGAGAAGGCTAATGCCTCTACAGCTTTTGCAGTCTTGTTGCGAGCCTTTTCCTTTATACAGAGGCACAACTACAGCTGTGGCCCAGTCATTAGGTACTCGGCCGGTGCTCCAGCACAAGTTATATAACCGCTGCAACTGACCAACTATGATGCCCTGAACTGCATTTCGACTGTAATCCTATCATATCCTGCAGCTTTACCTACTTTCATACTTTCCAGTGCCTTCACGATCTCATCTACGCCAATAACGCTTTCATCATTGCTATCACTACCATTCATTTCGTCGATGGGTGCCTCTACTGCCGTTCTTTCAAATAATCCTTCAAAATACTCTTTCCATCTCTTCAGCACGCACGATTCACCATTCACTATCCTTATTTATTTATTAGGAATACCAACAATAGGCTAGTTGACAAAAACATTTTTTTAAGTCCGTTCTTTAGATTATTCAAAAATAAGCGATACGCATTTTTTTATTTGTAAATTAAACCAAAAATGATCAAGATATAGCTCATTAAAGTTACGTATAACGTCACGCAGTGCTGCATTTTTTCGCACTAGATGACGTCACACGTAACTTTAATGGGCTATTTCTTTGTTATTTTTTATTTAATCGAAAAAAGAAAAAATACGTGTCCAATATTTTTTATAATCTAAAATACGGACTAAATAAAATGTTATTATTTTGACCCTGGAAACTACCATATTGTTACAATAATACATAGATTAACTAGCTTTTGCCCGCGGCTTCGCTCACGTAAATTCGGGGATCTCTGTTCTCTGTAGTCTGTAGTCTATATCATCTATGTTCGGTATAACACAAATCTCTTTTATTGGGCGGATACTACAATAATTATCGTTTTAAATGTTTAAGAAATATAACTGCCAAAAGTATTTACACATACAAACTACTTAGTACTAAGACTTAGTAGTAGGTACTCAAAATGTTATCCGGTATCACAGACGTTTCGATAGAGTGGCCATTATGGCGACTGTAATTTGGCTGTCAGAACCATTAGAATTTATGAAAATACTCGACAATCCGAATTTTGCGGATATATTTATGTTGTCGACTCGAAATCTTTATTTTTAATGTTTTATTATTCAGGTAAGGTTTCGATGTACTCCTTGACGAAATTACTAATATAAGATTTGACACTGCGATAGCAGCGCAGTCCGTCGGTTCCAATGTGAAACATTCCAAAATCCACAACTACTTACAAATTAAAAATTAAGTACAAAAACATTTACCAGCGGACTAAATTATGAATCTAAACCATTTTCAAGTCCCTTTGAATACACACAAAAAATTTCATCAAGATCGGTTCAGTCGTTTAGAAGGAGTTCAGTGACATACACACGCACACAAGAAATATATATATTAAGATATGAAAAAAGTGACAAGAGCTAATTGCACAATTACTTATAGGTATACACCGCTTGCTTACACATATATTATTGAAGTAACTTCTTGTTGTTCTTGCGGCAGACCTCATAAGACGTTCGTCGACCAAATTGGAGACGTCTTGAAAAACTGAAAAGCCCGAAGTGTCCGTAACCGGCGAGCATGCATAAAAAAAGTATGCATGTAAAGGATGTAAAGGAAGTGCGTGAGGTTTGTAAGGATAGAAGCAAGTGGCGTTCTGTTATCTCTGCCTACCCCGACGGCAAAAAGGCGTGAGCATATTTTTTTTTATTTTTTGATAGACTCACGCCTGTATCCCCGAAGGGGTAGGAGGTGTAATATTACACCCACATTTCGCCATGAATTTTTAGGTGCCACGTAATAGAGGGCGAGCCTATTGCCGTACCGGGCATATTACCAGACTCCGTGCTGCTACTGAGAATTTCCTAACGGAAAAATCCAATAACATTTTGCCCGACCCTGGAATCGAACCCCATCCCACGCGCACATTTATGCCGCGAGACCAAAGAGTCAGTTATATGTATGTATGTATTATGTTTTGTCATTTTATGTTTCTCTAGCAGCGATAGCTTACTGGGGAGACCGACAGACTGTAACGAAGAGGGTTTAAAATTATCGCTTACTAAACGGTGAAAGATAACATCGTGAGGAAAGCTACTTAGCTGAGGGACTTTCACATGATGTTCTCGAAGAACATGTGAAGTCTGCCAACCGGACTTGGCCAGCGTTGTCAACTATGGCCTAACTGTTCTCAGAGTGAGACATACGTACATACATACATAGACTTACGCCCTTTTTTCCGGAGGGGTACGCAGAGACTACGGAACACCATTAGCAACGATCCTGACTGATCAGAGTGAGAAGATGAAAACAAACCCATGCTCAGCAGTGGCTGATGATGATGAATATGTTCCTTGACTGCTATCTTTGTAATGCAAAGCTAAGGCTAAGTTTAACCATGTCCGGATAGGTCTCATCTTTCAGATTTTGGAAAGTTGTATGAGTTATCTCAAAAATGATTATCACGCAAACTTATCAGATAGCGATGATAATGGGCACAGGTATTCACGGTAACCCTGTATATTCTCCTCAACGCAAACAGCAAAAAATATTCGTGAGTCATGTGTGCCTCATGATTAAAAACAAGTGTTTCGTGAGCAAACAAGGACATTATTACGTACAGATCTGATGATTATAAGCTCTGTTCCCCACGTTGTTTGTGTAGGTTTTAACAGAACTGGTATCTGTCTTGACGTGTCTACATAAATTATTAATCCATTGTTTGCGAACACCTTCCTAGGCCCGCCTCCTTACTTTGTAGGGTGTTACCGTGTTATTATACGGTATTATGTTTTCCGAAAAATATAGGAAGACAAGTGGCAATATAATTACATGTAATTGATGGTGACATTTGCTTATTTATGTAAATGTGAAAAACATTCCTGTGAATCCTTAAATTGGTTCCTGTAGTCTGTTCATATAAAATGAATTTGTATTATATCGGATACATTTAATCAGTGTGTTGACTGTTGACACTGGTAACCAAATATTACAAGTAAAAAGATGCTAGTAACCAACTTAGCGTGAGTTGGCTTGCCGTTCGTGATAAAGTTATACAACACTTGCACTGGCTACCACTTATATAGGTGACCGCATGTGGCATTTACATCAGAGAGCTATTATTGTGTTTTGGAGGGTATGTAAAGCTGTCTGTCCCGAAACTGGTGTCAGGACTGCAATCTTTAGGCCATGTCGATACCAGAGTTAGACACACAAAAAAAGAAAGAGAGGCTAACCGTTTTTTGTATAACCTCATGCGGCGGGATTAAAAAATAGATGTTTATTCAAGTAAGTTTACTGCTAATATCAATCATTATATGGTTAAGAATCGAGTCGCAGAGCTTGTCCCGAGCTCAGTAACACTACAATGCAATACGTTGTCAACTTACAGCCCGTCATCTCCGTGCTTCCGTTTTTACCCGAGCTTAACTCCAAGGGCGGTTTCAGATTAGCGTTTTATAGGCGCGTATAAGCTCGTTTTTGGAAGCGCGTGTAGGCGCCTGTGGGTGCGCTTTTTGGCACACGCGCAACTCGTACGAGCGTTGACGCTCTTCTAAGCTCGTATATTCAGAATCCATGTTAACACTGACAAAATTTCGAGCGAACACGCCGAAATATGTTTCCCGTTTATGCGAGTCTGTTTTTTTGAAGCGCGTAATATAGCGCGCGTGTAAGCGCGCATGCTGAAACGACCGTATACGCGCAGAAAAATACGCTAATCTGAAACCGTCCCAAAAAGGTAAAGCTAAGCGTCCACAGCTCGGCATCGTACGCATCGGACGCATCGCATCAATCGCATAATTTTTCTTACTGCCTCCATTGTATCGACAGGGATCGGATTGCCGACGCAAGTACCAGTGATTGTACGTGTATTTATGAGCATGCAGGAAAGCGAAGAAGAACAATTTGTCGTTATTGCTTGTTTGTTAGTATAAGAGGAAGAAAATGCAAAAACATCTAAAAAAAGAAAACATAATGTATTTTACGACATTACGTATGACGTCATCGGCACGCATCGCAAAAGTTGCCTCTCAGAGCATCCGTGTCGGCGTTGCCAATGTGCGATGCGTACGATGCCGATCAGTGGACGCTTAGCTTTAATCAGCGATTGACCGTAAGCGTAGCGTAGCGTAGCCGTAGCCGAGTCTACAGTTCGTTCACAGTTATTTTACCTCTGACAGATGTCGGTGTTTATTTTCTTTATGTTGGAATTTTGCTCTGTGATGACAGGAATGTAAAATAGGGTTACCCGTGCATAACATTTTACCCAATATTAGTGGAAATATTTCAAAAATTCAAACGCTTGAAGCTCATGGCCGCAAAGTGATTAGATTACCGCCATACCACTGCGAGCTAAACGCAATTGAACTTATGTGGAGTCTCATTAAAAAGCGAGTCACAAGCAAAAATTTAGGACAAGAGGCAACCAACATTGTGAATTTAGCTGAACAAGCTTTTCAATCTATCACTGCAGAAGACTGACAAAAACAATGCAAACATGTGCGCCACATTGAAGACAAGCTTCGTGAAACAGATGGGTCTACGGATGCTGAAATGGACAGGTTCATAATAAAATTAAATTCTGAGTCTGATACAGAATCTGACAGCAGTTACGAATCATCATAACATTGGCAGTCCACATGGATCATTCTTATAGACTCACGCCAGTTTCCATGCAGGGGTAGGCAGAGGTGTAAAATTACACCCACATCATTCTTATTCAAAATAAATATGAAAATTAAATTAGCAGTTTTTGTATTTGATAATAGGGAAAATTACTGCCAAGTTAAACCACCAGATGGCGGTATCACCGACTACAGTAAACAATGAATTTTGGCAAGTATGACATTTAAGTGACAACTTGACAACTCGTTTAGACTTCAAACTTTGGATGCGCGATCTCATTATCTCATCTCAAACAAGACACTAAAAAAGAAACATTGTACCAGTTTTATTGTTATTGATAATTGCAACTGTTGTAACTGTTTTGCCTATTTAAATAAGTATAGATATATTGTTGTCTTGTTGATGACAATATTTGGAAAGCGCGCTACGAAAGTTTGTTTACTGTAGTTGCTTATGCTGCCATCTGCTTCAAGCTTTGCGTAATGTGCCCTATTAGAACCTCACGTTGGCGTAATTATGATGCGTTTACCTTTGTATATTAAATAGACAACATTTTTATTATAACGACTTATCTTCATAGGAAATTAGTTCCTTCGTAAGAAAATAAATGTACATGCATATAGGCACGCCAATATCAAGAGGTATTGTTACAAACATTACTTCCAAATATTTAAATACGATCGCTTAGGCAATAAAAAATAAGTAAATTTTTAGCAATTACGTATATTTAAAATGGGAGTATTATATACCAAATATAGCAACACAACGCCCAGGTTGGCCAATCTAACAGCTAGAGGTAAAATAACTGTGAACGGACTATACGTTTCGGTGCTACGCTTTGATTACGTGCGTAGCTTCTTGCCTGTGTGAAGGTGAAACGGCTATACGGTGAAGAGTACTTTCCGAATTGTTATGTCTGCTATGACCTTAATTGACCCCAAGACGGCACAATCAAATTATAGTTAATTTATTACATCATTATTGTTATAGTTAATTTATTATATACTACAAATAAATAATAATAAGCTTGCTCCATATTCACACAAATAAATACAAAATAATTTATTATTATTTCGCAATATATTCTTGCGACGAAGGTGTTCATTGCGTAATAGCGTAGGAATCGTATGTAGGAGTGATACGTCTAGGCGCGGCCACCTTATACTTTACTCTAAATTGTTCATCATTAAATTAGTGAGTAGATATTTAACTTAATTCAAGAAATCTGTGTAGGAAGAGATAAGTATTCTTGACAAACTGTCTGTATTATACTAACTGAGCTCGCGGTTATACCCGCTTCTTTAGGGCTGCTGTGCGTTACCGCCAATAGTCTTTCTCGATACATAGGCTTTCCAACACAGCGATAATTATTTATTTATTTATTTTAAACTTCTTGTACAATTACAAAAAAGTAATGCACAGAGGCGGGCTTAATGCCAGAGGCATTCTCTACCAGCCAACCTTTGGGTGATGCATAGATGATTGAAGTAGGTGCTTAAACAGGAAGTAATTTAACAAATAATATTAATTTAAAACAACATAATTTTTAGGTATCACACTAAATAAATATGTAATAATAGGCATACTAACAGTAACATATTAGTATAAATATATACATACAAAATATAATACATATATACACATACAAGTATAATAGATAATTATATTATATATACATATACAAGTATCCTTTACAGAGTCCATTATGATTCTACCAATTCAGCCATATAAATTAATTTAAAACAACATAATTAATAGGTATCACACTAAATAAATATATAATAATAGGCATACTAACAGTAACATATTATTATATATATATATATATATATATATAAATATATATATATATATATATATATATATATATATATATACATACATACATATACAAGTATCCTTTACAGAGTCCATTATGATTCTACCAATTAAGCCATATAATGCTGGCGTACTCTAATTTTAAACAGTCACGAGATGTAGACTTCCTGATTTCGAGAGGGAGTGCATTCCAAAGATGGACAGTCTGTATATAGAAAGAAGAATGAACAAGGCTGGAACTATGAGAAGGGCAGAGAAGAAGAAGATTGTTAGTGGAGCGGAGATTTCTGTCATGATTGTTACATAAATGTTGAAATTGAGGAGACAGATAAGCAGGAGTATGAGAAGAGTTCAAGAAAGAAAAAAAGTCGTCAGTGTACGCAATTTGCGACGTTGACGAATAGGCAGCCATCGTAATTGGGAACGGTGAGCAGATATATGATCATACTTACGGAGATTGAAAATGAATCGAATGCAATTGTTGAGAAGGCGGTCAAGTTTATTGAGCAGATCTGCATTCAGGTCGAGATAACGTACATCACCATAGTCGATTATAGGAAAAACTAACGTCTGCACAAGCATGGATTTAATTTTGGTTGGGAGAAAGTTCTTCAAGCGATATAGAGTCCGCATTATGTAGTCGTTATGGATAGTCAATACCTTTGAATGGTCTGGCATAAGTTTAAACCATGGGATATCGCTATCCCTTTGGAGTGCGGAGGTCAGCCATACAACACAAAGAGAGTACGTAGCTAATTTTCAGTAAAATCCAGTTAGACTAGTAAGCGGACCCCTCCCCCCCGTGGGATCTCCACCTTGTCGTGGTGGGGGGGCTCAGTAACCGTGGATTGGTTACCCGCGGTGAAGCTAAGAGGGATCCAGGAGGGGACGCTCCGCGTGGGCTTGACGGAGGCCTGCGCAGGACGCGTCCAAAGGGGCGGGTGCGAGGGACAGTTCTTCTGTCCCTCACAGTCGGGTGCGGTCGCGGGAGGAGAGGCGTGTCGGTGTTGCGTTGCCGCGCGCCCTATCTCCCGCGACCAAATGGGGGCGCACTATTCGATGCGTCGCGGTGGGGCCGCAGAGGAAGAGGAGATGCGGTGTTGCGTTGCCGTCCTCCCTATCCTCTGCGGCCGCTGAGTGTTTTGGCGGCGGAGCCCAACACCTTCATCCGCCGCCAAGTGGGTTTTGTTCGGAGCCCGCCTGACCATCTGGCGGGCCAATACCCGTCGGGGGGTAGCGAGGAATGCTTCAGCGATACCCGACCCTCCGACACACGGGTACGTAAGGAACACGGGTTGGTTTTTAGTCAGTAAGTGTCTAACAGTCCCCTTCGTCCTTTTCCCCCAGGGCGGAGGGACTCCATGAGGATTTTCCAACCCGACACCAAAAAAAAAAAAGTAAGCGGACCCCGGGTTGCTACTGGGATAACGCTAGGAGAATGATCCAAGGCACATTCAACATTTGCCTCGGCACCCGAAATTCGTTTTCTAATATAACCAGTTTGCACAAAATATAACTTTGCCATAGAGTAACTGCCATGCAACCTTTGCCATCCGGATAGGTAAGCTTTTAGTGGATCACACAACAAGAGTTGTCTCTTGTGGGAATATAACCCACGTCACTAGCGCAGATCTCGAAAGCTGAGCTTTACGCGCAGTCATAGTCGTAGTAAAAAGGAAACTGACTTCATGCTCTGCTTGAAAGATGATTGAATGCTAATAGGATAATGCAATGGTTAAAAGCAGATAAGTCTATCTTCATATTGAAACGGACTTCACTTTCAACTAAGGAGCTAATTCTATAGCTCCTTGCTTCAGACCTACTGAACATTTTTATAAATAATTAGGTATTTCAAATATTAAAACTGACCAAAATACTTCAATTTAGTGTAAAGCCAGAGACCTTTATTTTTTGCCTCAAAATCTAATAATGTTTTACCATGTTCATTTATAATATCAAGACCAATTTATACTAAGGCTAACAAAGAATAACATTATTTGCTTCATGAGTAAGACTTTCATAAATATAACATTTTATATTTATTGGCTTTTATTTTAAATATAATGTCAATTACAGACAGTATATTTTACAGTCATTACAAAAGACTTTCTTTGTTGTCATAAGGCCTTTTATCTTTTTGTTAATGTCCAAGGGCGTAGACGAGTTTTTTTTAAAATAAACCAGTTTTTGCGAAGTGTACTCTCTTTGTGTTGTATTTGCTCATTTAAAATAATATTGTGATTGTGGTAAAACTAAGACAAATGCCTCATAAAGAATAGGTTGTTAGACAGTCTCTTCAATATTGTCTTATTTTTTTATATCTCATGATTTTTTCAACAATGGTTTATGAAATTAGAAGCCTTTGTAATGGAATTTTATTAATTATATAATTGATAATTGTTTAAATCATTTATATCTGTAACATCGTCATACAACTATAAGTTTTAAACACATTTTTATTTATTACATTCGGTTCGCCACGGTTTCAACTGCGTTATTTTCGGTTTGGTGTAACAGCACCATCTACCAGATCAAATTTTAGCCTTTATGTAACCTTATAATGTCCTCTGTCTTCCAGTTAAGTCGCATTAAAAACGGGGCGCCCATACCAGAGATTACCCCTAACAAATAGAAAGACAGACAAACATTTTCAAAAGTTTCTTTATGACTTAGTATCGTGTACCTATTAACTAAGAAACAAGAAACTAAGGTATTTCGAAATCACAGACAGCCAATTTTATTTCTATTTATGTATAGATTGATTTAAATTTGCAAGATGTAACGTTTGTTCCGTCTTGTTTAAATATTGTTTTATCATTAAGTAAGAATGTTTGTTTGTTTTTTATTCTTTTATATTTTCATACGTTTCATCCGACTGCGATGTAATTGTGTCAAATGGTAAGTTGACCGCAGTAGTAACCAAAGGGTGCTTGTACACGGTGCATGTAGCTTTAGCATGATGAGGCACGTGCGCGGGTTATATGCACCGTAAACATATCGTTTAAAAAATGTGCGGGTCTAGCGACTCGAGCATGTACTAAAGCAAGCCACCCGCGCAACTGATTCGCGTGTTCTGCGGCGCGCGCAGGTCAGTCGTGCGTGTTTTCGTTCGTCTTCCAGCAAATTTAATAATGCCGGCAAAATTATATTTTTAACATATGGTTTTAAAAGAATTTTCGTTCGTCGAGACATACCGCGCGAATAGCATGCACGTGTAGCTCTTGACCACGAACAAATAAAGTGTACATACAGTTTGCGCAAGTAGCCCGTGTCTTTACTTGCTCCAGTTATTTGCACCATGTACAAGTACAAGCGAGTAACTTGAACAAGTAGCTTGCGCATATTACTCACGCGTGTAACCCGCACCTTTACTTGTTCCAGCTACATGCATCGTGTACAAGCACCCTAACCTAACACTCTGATGATGGAAATATAAAGCTACTTGCTGTAAGTTAAGTTGTTTTATGCCTTTGGTCTGCGAGTAGGAGTAAGTGCGAGATCCCCCTCTAGATCTCTACTTTCATATGTTTTTCAATTATCAAATTGAACTCGATGTCGGATATTTAAATTAGATAATATGAGGATCAATTCGGCTCAAGTTTCCGAGACAATATAAAACTGTTTTGGAAACTAGTCAAAGAAGCGCGGGGCAAAAATATAAATGGATCAATGAAATTTATTAGGAATGAAAAAGGTGAAGTCATGAATGAAGAAAAATTATACTACAGTTCTGGAAGGAATATTTTGAGAGTTTATTTGAGAAAGATGTGAGTGAAATAGAGCAAGAAGAGATGATAGATATGTATGATGACCCTAGTGATGAAATTAGAATGGATGAAATAATGAAAGCGCTAATAGGTATGAGGTCCGGGAAGTCTGCTGGGTGTGATAAAGTGACGATTGAAATGTTGAAGGCTGGCGATGGACTAATAGTAAACATGCTGCATCGCCTTTTTTACCTGTGTTGGAAACAGGGCCAGGTCCCAGATGACTGGACGAAGGCAGTACTTGTCCCAATTTATAAAGGAAAATGTTCGCAGCAGGAAAGTCAAAATTATCGCGGAATTAGCCTTCTTAGTGTTGTAGGGAAAATGTATGCCAGAATATTGATTGACAGGGTAGTAAATGTGACTAATGAGAAGATATGGGATGTGCTAGCGGGATTTCGGAAGGGAATGGCATGTACGGATCAGGTCTTTTCCTTATGCTGCACAACCGAAAAGTGTCTGGCAAAAAACCAGAAGGTATATTGTGCGTTCGTAGACCTGGAAAAGATGTGGAAAAGCTTATGATACAGTGAATAGAAAGGAATTATGGAAGGTGCTATCTATGTATAGGGTGGACAATTTTATAAGTAGGGCTCTGAAATCTCTGTACAAGGGTTCTAGAGCCTATGTCCGGATTAACGGTGCCTATACAGACTGGTTTGACATCTCCAAAGGTGTCAGACAGGAGTGTGTATCCTCGCCCTAGTTGTTCAACTTATTCATGGATAGCTGCATGAAAGATATGAGACAAATGGAATGCGGGATCGATATGGCAGGATTGCGTGTTAAGTGCCTCTTGTACGCTGATGATCAAGTCATTCTTGCGTCGTCGGCGACTGAGTTACAACAAATGATGTACTGCATGAATGAGAGCTTTAAAGCGAAAGGTATGAAAATGAATGCAAGAAAGACGAAAGTGATGGTGTTTGAGAAGGGTGAAAATGTGACTGAGTGTAAAATTGCGATTGAAGATGAAAACAGAACAAGTCGAAGAATTTGTATATTTGGGTAGCATGTTTACAAGAGGTGAAAGATGTAAAGGAGATATTGAAAGGAGAGTGACTGCGGGAAACTGTGTAAATGAAGCGCTGCATGCCTTTATGAACGGCCAGAATGTGCCAAAACAGGCGTGACTGGCGGTTCATAATGGAGTGCTTTGTCTATGTTGATGTACGGTAGTGAGTGTTGGGTGTGGCAGCAAAAGCATGAAAGCAGAATTAACGCAGTTGAAATGCGTTCACTGCGTAGTATGTGTGAGATAAGACTGATTAATAAAATGCCGAATGCAGTAATACGAGAGCGATGTGGCCTGAAAAAAGATGTCGTGACAAGAATTGAGAAAGGAATGCTGAAATGGTTGGGGCACGTGGAGCAAATGAGTGAAGAAAGAGTGACGCATCAAATTTATGAGGCTAACGTGTGTGGGCAAGTCGGACGCGGCAGACCTCGTCGAACATTCATCGATCAGATTGGGGACATCTTAAAGAATGACAAGATCTGAAGCACCCGGAATCGGCGAGCATGTATGAACAGAGTAATGAATGTAGAGGAAGCGCGTGAGGTTTGTAAGGATAGATGCAAATGGTGGACCGTTGTCTGTGCCTACCGCGACGGGAAAAAGGCGTGAGTATATGTATGTATGTATGTATAATTTTTATTACTGTTCCTTAGCATAGGTATATTAAAAAAATGTATACGGGCTGTATTATAGCACACGACACTATTTTTCGGTGTCACTGGTGTCTGATAAGTCCCTGTTTAATTTATTAGATAGTTAAACAAATCAAGAAGATAATGTCTATCTAGAAGTGGTCAATTTGGCTTTTGTATAGTAGCAACGGCGAGAAGATCGCGCCAATAAATTGTTTTGAGGTTCTTATCATTATTAATATAATATCTATGTATGCGCCTGCTAATACAAAAATTAGAAGAAGAGAGACTGCAACAACACACATACATCGTGGAACTTGAGAAAAAGGTGGAGGACTTACAGCGTGCCCGCCGATCATCAGCCATAGAGATCAGAAACGTGCCGCGTAAAGAAAATGAAACCACATCTGATGTTACTTCTGTTGTCATGAAAACATGCAGTGCCATTCAGGCAGAGGTAAATATTTCAGATTTTCGAGACATTTATCGCTTACCGGGGAAGAAGGATATCAACAGACCAATTGTGGTTGAATTTCTAACGGTTACAAATAAATGCAAAGTAATAGAAGCTGCCCGCACATTCAACCGAAATCGCAAATTCTCAGAAAAACTGAATACACAGCATTTGGGAATTCCTGGCCAGCAAACACCTATATATGTAGCGGAACACCTTCCTGCTAGCATGAAAAAGTTGTTTCACGAGGCACGCGAATTTGCTAAATCAAATAACTACAAATTCTGCTGGTTTTAAAACAATAAAATATTCATTCGCGAAAAAGAAGGCGGAAGGCCCATCAACATTAAAACAGCCTCTGACTTTCCAGAGGTACAAAAACCAGATAAATCGGTCCATAAACTGTCTGTTTAGTTTAAGAAGAACTTCAATTTTCAACTATGCAATTACTTCTATCAACTTTTATATTGTTTAAAAAAATTCCCTGAGAATATAGTGGCGCCTACTAAAAAAATGATAGCAATATTTTACTTGACTATTACCTTGTGCATTTTACTAAGAAGTAATATCTTGTCACTATTTTCTCTTAAATTTATTGTTTTTATTTTTAAGCACTTATTTTTGTTTATACATGCGCAATGCAACTTATGCAACACACTCACCTACAACGATTATTGCCTTAACTTAACTCACCACCCAAGCATACACACATACACTTAAGTTCTCTTTTCACATATTTATGCAAAAAATCCTTGTAAATCCTCGTCATCTACATATCAATGTTTCTGGTTGCTACGTATTACACAGCAAATCATATATTTATTTCCAATGACAAATAGACAAGAAATCGATAATGAAATTGACTCCATAAGAGTATCCAAAAGTTACAAATGCCCACCTGAGCGTTGTTCTCAATATTTAACTGACTCACAAAGTGGTCTTACTATTTTACATCTGAATATTCGTAGTATTAGTAAAAATTTCAATGAAATACCTGTGCTAATGAAACAGATGACTGTTGATTGTGATATTCTGATATTATCTGAGTGTTGGCTGAGCAAGACTTCGCAGCTACCTATACTTGAAGGTTATACGCACTACTCAACTAAACACAACTATAAACAAAATGATGGATGTGTAATATATGTAAGATGTATGATCATATGCGAAGTTAGCGAACCTAAACTAGACGGTGCAAACTGCCTTGTCTGTCGCGTCAGAAACGAAACCACAATAATAGCATTATACCGATCTCCATCTGAAAGTAACATAAGCTTATTTATAATGCAGCTTGAAAACATCTTAAAAAGTATAAATGATAGAACAACATTACTAATAGGAGATGTGAATATCAATATCAAGGACGGCAGCAATAATAAATACTCAGATGACTACTTGTCCTGTTGCGCGTCCCACGGTCTTATGCCTGCACATTTATTTTCCACGCGGCTGTCAAACTGTCTTGATCACGCCTTGTTAAAGACCAATAAGACTGCCGTGACTTTGGTGATAGAATCTACTATAACCGATCATGAACCTGTTCTGGTATTTCTTAAAGATAAAAACAAAAAGTTTATACCGTTACGAAAGGTGACAAAGATTGATTATACAGCCATTTTAACCACCATTGAGGATACAGATTGGCTACCTTTATTGTCTATGCAGGACGTAAATAAAGCAACTGACACATTGGTAGGTAAACTATCTTCCATTGTTAATAATCACACTCGTGTAAGTGAAGTACCTAGAAGTAAAAGGATTTTAAAACCGTGGATCACATCAGGCTTGCTCCGCTGTATCAGGCACAGAGACCGTATGCATATAAAATTAAAAGCTGACCCATACAATGCTACTTTGAGGTTATCATATACTCGTTATCGCAATTTTTGTAACTCACTCCTTAGAAAATTAAAGACCTGTTATGAAAAAGAAGAGTTTGCAAAAGCTAAGCACAGCATTAAGGCAACATGGGATACCATAAAAAAAGTCTCCGATATTCAGAAATGTAAGACCTTCCCTCTCGAACTTCTTAATCTAACAAATAGTCCTAAATCATCTTTAAACCTAACAAATACCTTCTTAGCTAGTATAGGCGAAGAAATGGCATCTAATATCACTAAACCACTTTCTCCGAATACCTACTGTAGACGCAGTACTTCTCCCTCGCAGAAATACAACTCGATGGTCCTCTTGGAAACCACTGAGGAGGAAATAAATTCCATCATCATGAATCTGAAGTCAGATTGCTCTCCAGGCTGGGATGGTATATCCGCCAAAGTCATCAAATCCGCAAAACATGTTTTGGTCCCAATTGTAACGCACATCTGCAATCTGTCCATAACTACCGGAATTTTCCCAAGAGCCTTTAAGAAAGCCCTAGTCCATCCGATTCATAAAGCTGGCGACAAAAGAGATATGAATAACTACCGACCTATATCTGTTCTACCAGTTCTATCTAAGATCTTAGAACGACTATTAAATAAAAATTTAGTCAGTTTTTTAAAACACAATAGCATTTTAGCGAGCAACCAGTACGGTTTTAGGTCTGGACTAAGTTCTGAAGACGCAGTGATGGCTTTTGTTGATCAGGCAGTTAGAGTTTTGGATGGAAAAAGGAAATGCCTTGGCATCTTCCTTGACCTATCCAAAGCCTTTGACACCGTATATACACCAGTTCTTTTGAAAAAATGCGAAAACATTGGAATAAGAGGCAAACCTCTTAATATATTGAAAAGTTATTTGACTGACCGAACTCAGGTGGTGAAAGTCAATAATTACGAAAGCGACCCTACTCCTATTAACTACGGTGTACCTCAAGGGAGTATCTTGGGACCTACCCTCTTCCTTATTTATATAAATGGATTATGCAAAATGGCCATTCCCCACTGTAATATATTTACCTATGCAGACGACACCGCACTCTTGATTAGTGGAGACAACTGGCAAGCAGTCTCAACTAATGCAGAAGCAGCTATGAGGTATATTATGGTCTGGCTGGCAGATAATCTACTTACTCTTAATTTGCAAAAGACATATTATTTAGCTTTTGGCATTAGATCCAATCTTTGTCCACCGAAATCATTTCAGCTTAAAGCCCATGTTCGCACCTGTATCGACCACAACATCTGTGGATGTATCTCAATCGATAGGACAAATTCTATCAAATATCTAGGTGTACAGATTGATGAGCATCTCAATTGGCATGCACAGATTAACTCCATATCAGCCCGTGTAAGGAAACTAATGCCAATATTCAAAAAACTTAGGCAATCGGCAGACCGCGAGACTGTTATGCTGGTTTACACTGCACTGTGTCAATCTATTTTAACATACTGCCTACCGGTCTGGGGTGGTACAGACAAAACCTCCTTACTTCGGTTAGAGAGAGCACAAAGGGCAGTTCTAAAGGTCATCCTTGGACGGCCCTTTAAATATCCATCATCTAAGTTGTACCAAGAATGTAAAGTACTAAGTGTAAGACAATTATATTTACTTCTGACTGTCCTTCGTAAACACTCAAATTGCAATTTCCGTCACAGTAAGTCCAACGGTAGGATTAAACATAAAGTATTCCAAATTGATAAATTCCGTACTACTTTTGCAGCACAGCAATACTACATAAGAAGTTCAAAAGTTTATAACATACTAAATAAATTCCTGAACATATCCCAGCTCACTAAGCACGTAGTTAAAAGCAAAATAAAAGAATTTCTGTTAAACCTAAATTATGATGAAACCGAGGATTTACTAGCAGATAAATATAAACAAACACAAAACAATACATAAAGCAAACATACACACACACACACATACACTTGCCACTTGCACACACGCACACGTACACGCGCACACACACACACACACACACACACACACACACACACCACACACACACACACACACCACACACACACACACACACACACACACACACACACACACACACACACACACACACACATACACACACACACCGCACGCCACGCACACCCACATGCTAATTCTATATACCGCACATTCTTACATACATATACCAGCAGTAGCACTGATCGCAGCCAAGCGTACACACGATTTCACAAATTGAATTTGTAAACGTTCACCATGCTGTGTTGGCTTAATTGTCAAATCCGTATTGGCGTTTCTGATATCCTAAGATACAGGAATATAATCCTAGTTTAGGAGTCAGAGATCTAATTTGTTGTTTTAAGTTTAAGTCTTACTTACTATTGTAAACAAGAATTCAATGTTCTTTTGTGAATTATTTGTATTCTGTTATGTGGGCTTACAGTGTCAATAAAGATTTTTATTATTATTATTATTATTATCTTTCAGTATTCCAAGCATCTTTAATTAGCCTAAAATAATGTACTACATTAAAATAACAGACTATTATTTGAGTTGTAAATTTTATACCTTTACAAACGTGAAAATCTGCATAAGCCGTTCAATAGCCTAGTTTTTTGCATCCAAAGCTTGCTTATTTTTGTGTGGCACTCAGTTGTTTTGCTAAATTATTCTTAAACGCTTTTTCCTGTTTCGTCGATCAGCATCAGTACTCGATAGTCACTAGTTAAAATAGTTTTTGAAACTGCATGTTTTATATTCATTCCGGTCATATGATAAAGTTATTATGGTAAACTTGCGTAGTAATCACAATTTTGTGACAATTTTTTCAAAGCTAAATCTGAATATATCACTTTTTACCCGTAGAGGATCGAAATTTTACATTAAAAACCTTCATCGAGATTTAAAGTAAGGTTAAAAGGTATAATTAAAAGGGTTCTACTACCTACATACCTGAGGGAAAAGTAAATAAACCGCAAGTGGTTTTAATCTATGCAAATGCTTCCAAAAATTCAAAATTTGAACTAGAAACATTGGGTAGTGAAGCGCAATGGTGACAGCTCAAAATCATCGAGTACTATCGAAGTATCGACTGCTGAATCGGCAAGCGAACACTTGACGCGTCGCAGTCGACAAACACACGGCAAGCGAATGCAATCGCACCGCGCGACCGCGTACTGAAAAACATTTTGATCGTTTTGTTTCGGAGCGTTTCAATTGTTGATTCGAATAAAAACATGCACTATTTATTTTACTGCAGAAATAAAAATATCATTTTTATTGGTGGTTAAATGTTATAATATGTTGTACATGAATATGATAAACTATATATGTATATACCATTTACCAAGCCATTTTATGGTACCTACATTAGTTATAAATATTTATGGGCATGATTTCGTATTCTGTGATAGTTTAGTGTTAGTACCTACAGCATTTGTTGTTTGCTGCCGAGAGATGGAACGGAACGGAACCCTTTTCAATGGATCTTTTATCTTAGGTTAGTGGAAACTGTAACGATTTTTTTTACCTTGAGAAATTAGCTATAGGTCATTATCATATCAGCGAACATCTATCTACTGATAATAGGGTTCCCTTAAGCTTTTTCCACCTGAATCCTTATGACTTTCCGAGACCTTAACAGAAATGGTCGCACATAGCGGGACGCCTATGCCTACTGTGACGTTACGTGAGTGCCCACCTAGATCGAGGATAGAAAATACAACTCTTTTTTCGATCCTGGTATTCAATATTTCAAAAAATTCGTTAGTATAAAGATTTATGTACAGGTGAACTAATTAGTCGTAGAACTTATTAAAGTAAATTCCTTGAAACATTTATGCAGATCATACCGTCAGCTTTTGTTCAGAATATTTAATATATGTTTAATCTATTCTGATTCCAGTAGTCTAAAATACAAACTGTGTCAAGCAGTCCCATTAATCTAATAGCTCGTGTAAGCACTCGAGTTATCTGGCTGCAGGTTTGGGAGGATCTTTTTGCTCCTACATACAAAGAAACCGAGCTATCTTGACACGTCGCACGACGTTGAAACTCCCGCGGATGATAAATGGCAGCCTACGTGATACACAACCTCCGTATCTCAAGATAACCACTGCCGAGAATTGCTGAATTATCTTTGTATTCGATATATAACGTACTGTTGTAGAAATAATGTTGACAGTGTTTATGGTATACTGATATATTAATATCATTCACAGATCACAACGATACAAATATCAACGAACGATTGTTTGTGGATAATGTGACCATGCCAGCTAGATTTTTCAAGGGTGTTAGACTTGTTGCGGGGAGGTCCCTAGTAGTCATCTAGGTAGATGATCATAGTTGCCCGATTCTCAGATCAAATGACGTACACTTCGTATAATCGTAGTGTATCAAAAATTTACATAGCTCTGTGTAAGTAGACCTTTCTGATTACGAGTTTTACATGCTCGATTACAGTTACTAGCCTATTGCCATTTTCTCATTATCTTTCACTAGAGGATGGCCGATGCTAACTAAGAGCGCAGCTTTTTCTGCAATTTACCCGTTTTGCCCGATTCCGTGTTAATTTCGGACAATCCCTTCTTAATGCACCCCTACGTCCCGAATGAACATACATTCCAAATTTCAGCTTCTTGCTCCCAATAGTTCTGGCTTGTTTGTCAGTCAGTAACGCAAAGATTTCATGTATACATATTAATTACGTTTAATTTAGGCTAGGTTTTTTAGAAAACCTGCTTGGAAAAAATAAACCTAAAAACCAACGCGTGCTCCTCATGTATCCATGTGTCGGAGGGTAGGATTTCACCGAAGCATTCCTCGCTACCCCCCGACGGTTATCGGCCCACCAGATGGTCAGGCGGGCCCCGAACGGAACCCCCTTGGCGGCGGATGAAGGTGTGGGCTCAGCCGCCAAAATACCCAGCGGCCGCAGAGGATAGGGAGGACGGCAACTTAAAACCGCATCTCCTCTTCCTCTGCGGCCCCACCGCGACGCAACGATGATGCGCCCCCATTTGGTCGCGGGAGATAGGGCGCGCGGCAAGGCAACACCGACACGCCTCTCCTCCCGCGACCGCACCCGATTGCGAGGGACAGACAGAACTGTCCCCCGCACCCGCACCTTGGGACGCATCCCACGCAGGCCTCACGCAAGCCCACGTGGAGCGTCCCCTTCCGGGATCCCGCTTAGGTTCACCGTGGGTGTTGTACCTTAAACCCATGGTTACTGAGCCCCCCCACCATGACAAGGTGGAGCCTATAGCTATAGCCTATAAACGTTGTCAATCCACCATGATTAACCACAAAATACGTAACAGTATATGTATTGACAAGAGTAACATTGAAGAATAATAAACAAATAATTAAGAAAATTAGGGTGACCTATTTACTTGAAGAAGCAAAACTGCATGAAGCATTAAAGTTGTATAATTCGATCGTCACAAACTTTTAACGACTAGAGTTGTTACTACCGTACTTAGATTTGAAAAACAACGTTCCTGGAAGTTTCAGATGAAGGTTGTCACGTTCTTCACAAATCTATCATTCGCCACTACCAGGGTTCAATGACCTTTAGTTTAAGGTTTCTTTTATTTCAACGACCGATTGGTGAAGCGGTGAAGAGTGTAAGTGACTGCTAGGCCGAAGGTCGCGGGTTCGATTCCCGCTCAAGTCAAACATTTGTGTGCATGAACATAGATGTTTGTCTTGGTCTGGGTGTTTCTATGTATAATATGTATGTATTTACAAAAATAAAAGTAAATATGAATGTTTATCCGTTATCTAGTACCCATAGTACAAGCCCTGCTTAGTTTGGGACTAGATGTTGTTGTGTGAATGTGGTAGAATATTATTATTAATTTTTTTTTTAAAGACTCACGCCTAGATATTTATTATTAGAGAGCGATTGGGTAATCAATCTCAAAGATTATGGTCATTTTAATACCTGTATGTATGCTACAGACTATTTTATTTTCACGAAACGTTGTTACTCGAATTTGGCGATATCACGTTTACATATACATATATTAAAGTCGATTGTCACTAGAATACTGGTAGTAATTAACCTTGATATTTGCAAGTAAGCTATCATATTGGTCTACGTTTACGTTTAGTTATAGTTCATGGTCAGTATCCTGTATTATGCAATGGAGTTGCTTCTTTACATTAAATAAATAATGAAATATAGTAAATGTCATAAAATCACTCCTTTTTGAATTTAATGTTGAAATATGTACTTTTATAATATTTTTTATAGGCTCACGCCTGTATCCCCGAAGAGGTAGCCAGAGGTGTAATATTATACACCCACGTTTCGCCATGACTTTTGTTGGTCGCACGTAATAGGGAGCGAGCCTATTGCCGTTACCAGGCACATTGCCAGACCTCGAGCTGCTACTAAAAATTCGGAAAAACTCAGTAACATTTTTGCCCGACCCGGTAATCGAACCCAGGACCACCCGATCAGCAGACGTACACTGGACCACGGTTGCAGTCAAATTTTATTATAATTGTATATTTGCAGGGTCATGCATATATGTTTGTATAAATCATAGTAAAAAATAAGCTGTGACGCAGATAGTGACAGTATACCTACATTTTATATCCTAATAAAGATCATTGAACATTCACACCTTAAGGTCCCTATTTTTCTTACTCTCGTTTCTGTTATGTGTATATTTCAGACAGAAATAAAAGACAAGTCGGGATATTTTATGGTTTCAACACTATCGGTGCTTGACATATTAGTGAACTATGATCTTTCCTTGTGATCTTTTAACAGCTTCCATAGAGCACAGGTATGAAATATTATTTTCATAAGTTTTACGTTTATTAAAATACTGCACAAGTTACGCTATATTTCAGCTTGCCCTCTCCATTAAATATCTTTTTAATTGCCACGAATATGAAAAAATACTGTATATTCTATAGGATGTGTGTCGCTTGTGTATGCATATTATGTAGTTCATTATTTAAAAAAACAAAGTAAGTTAATATATGATCTGTTTGCTATCATTCAGATTTTGAGCAAAAGCGTTTGTCGGTACCTTAAAATATGACTGTATGATATATGAGTATAACCGTAATACGCATGTACACACGAATTTTCTTTACACAAACAATATTCCTTGAACCACTTTAGCAGCAACACAAAAGCCGCATTTTAGCTGCGCTAGAAGAAAGCTTCGAACCTTTTTTATCTGAAGACAAGACAGAACAGGATGCAAAAGGAAAAAAATACAGGGCGTTTTTGCTCCGACAGGCATTGTTAAAAAACTTAGCACAGACCCGGAAGAGAACCGACGATTTCATCTAACATCACGTTTGTCCCTAACTCTTTGGAGCTCAAGTAAATGATTGACATTTTATTGTAGTATTGAATGAAGATAGGTTATCGAATTCTGAGGGTATTTCGAGTATATCCGTGGGATTAGTTGATAGCGTAAAGTTACGTCTGCTTTTGATAGAAGGGTTGCGGAAAAGATATCAACATAATATATATGTATTTAGTTATCATACGTATATATTCAATGGGTCTATTAATAGCGAGCCGTGAATTTAGATATACATTCAATAACATTCTCCATAGCCCAGCTACGGAATAAGAAATACTTTGTGTTCAGTGACACAAATAATATAGGTATATTTTACCAGCTTTAAACGAGTGGAGATACCAATAGATTGCCATTCAAAGGGTACATGGTTCAGCGGTTAAATGCCTGCTGTTGCCTTTACTAATATGTTTGTACCACGAAAAGTTTTCACATGGATCAAAACTATTAGATTCTAAGATATTAAAATCGTGTATATAATCGTGTTTTCTGCGTGAAATAAACAGAACACAGATATTCCATAACAAAATTCTATCTCTGATATACGCCTTTCATCCGTAGAAACCTTTTAATATTCCTTTGCAAAGATGAATAAAATTCTATTATCATTAATACACAACCATTTAGAAGCAGTCTTTGGTAGCAATGTATTATGTTCTAACAGCCACCCGTATACTTTCTAAAGCGGCTCTCTAGTACTGGAGAATATTCAGCCAGCGTGGACTCCGTACTTATAGGCTTTCAATGGCTTTGTGATGTCCCGATAACAACATTTTGCTGCCTCGAAGAGTTATATACTATAGCCGGCTCATTATTGTGACATTCGAGTAATATATGGCACGGCTAAAACCGAATCAAACCAGTGAGAAAAGTCCTGATATGAGTACCTACCTGTTGTGTTTTCTGTCATATACATACATAACATAAAATTGAAAGTATTTATAAGTATAACAATGGAATTTATAGGCAGAGGTCACTATTACATGCTTTACTGTCAACCAGGCTTAGTATTTTGTAAATTTTCAAACTTTGCCCAACCGAAGCATAATAATCATACTTCTTGATCGTCTTTAAATAAGCTTAGCCATCGATTTTAATAAACACGTAAATATTCAATAAAAAACGTATCAAAATGTTAAACGTTTTAAAAATAAACTTGTGGCTACATGCCGCTTATCATTCGATACGCTCACGTAAAAAGACCGTTGACAATACAATAAACTATTTATCTAATACATTCTACTAAATCCAACATGACAGCAAATCCAAGATGGAGGATAACCTTTTTGTTCGCGACCCTCTAGAATCCAGACATAGGTATTACAGATATGACACATTTCGAAAAGTAATATATCTATGACGGCTTACAACATTGTATCCAAAACAATAATTGAATAGGAATGTAATATTTTCACTAAGGGCTAGCGCATACATACAACTTTTAGTCGAACATCTATTTAGTTGTGTATTATATGTCTAAAAGAATATGTTGAAGCGCACATACTGTCAACTCGATAGTTGCTCGAGAAAAAAGTCAAAAATGCTTATCAATTTGCTTTTGATTTAAAAGTTGGACAACTATCGATCAAGCGCTCAATTTGTATTGCATTGTATTGATGTGCGCAGACCATTGACTAAACAGTTGATCCGCGACTGCCGACGACTACCAATCTCGTATAAGGATTTGAAGCCGCGCCACGTCTCTATCTTTGTAAACACCTTGACTCGAGCGTTGCTGAATAAAGACAATTCATTCGACAGTCAATTTGAGGAGATAAAAAAATCGATTGTATGCGCACATCCATCAACTAAACTGTTTGGTTGAGTAGAAATCACGAAAAGTACACAACTCGACGAAACAGTTTAGTCCATGTAACAGTTGTATGTATGCGCTCGGCCTTAGTTAATCTTTTACTTTCGTAGTCAACTCACACCACTTTGGGGCATGGACAATTGTAAATTGTTTGAAAGGACTGGTAATAAACCAGGCTGATAAGTAGTCAAACCTCTGATTGGATAGAAAAAAGAAACATATTAACGTAACTATTTCCTAAATTCACGTAACTAGTACCTAAATGTAAAGAAATGTTGACAGCCCCTTTCATATTACAACATAAAATGGAATAACGACCAGCGCCGCGTGCACTGATAAGTGCATTTAGTCAAACAGACCGAAGCCCATGTCCTCGTCGTCAAATTCAGACTCTTCCTTCTTGGCTTTCTCTTCTTTCTTGTCCTCCGCCGCGGCGACGGCAGCGATCGCAGCGCCACTGGAGGCCACTGGGGCCGCACCACCAGCTGGCATCGATGAGAGCTTCTCACGAGCTTGCTTAATGAGCTCCTCAACACTCTTGCCGTTGAGTTCAGCAATCACTTTCTTGAGTTTCTCAGCTTCAGCCTCGATACCCATTGAGCTGAGGATCTTCTCTACGTCCGACGCCGCTGAGGCCGCCTTGCCGCCTACATATATTAGTACAATCGATTAAAAGCTACTTTAACTACGATAGACGAAGCACCTGTTAAAGGTTGCCTCACAACACACTATCATTGACATATTGATAAAAGTATTATTATTCATTTTGCTCTGCCATGTATTAAATTCATGTAATGCCAGGTCGGGCAATGATATTTTATTTTTATCTTACATTTTTTGGCATTACGACAGAATATTTTAAATGAAATCCTGTACCCAAAATAACTGCAAAAGCGCTTACGATAAAGGACGAGCTGAGCAATATAATGTAACTAGCACATGGCTAATAAATTACGTAAACAAAAGCATAAGTGACATGAGCCGGAAGTACCGCTTTAGAAGCTGAGCGGACATAAAAGGGCCTTTTAAACAAATTAAACGTTTTTAAACTTTATTTGAAAATCACACGGCGACCCTTGTCAACCTTATCTTGCTTATAAAGAGATTAAGTGATATTCATGAGCAAATAATTTATATGAGCAAATTAAGGCATAAAAGTATGTCGTTTATAACCGACCTCACTTTGCATGTGAGTCACCTGCCTAATTTACAAACGTTTTCATTTGGACTTTAGGGTTTGAAGAAAATGTAAGCTCCGTAGAGAAGTTACGAGCGCTGGATATTGTTTAATCTCAGCCATAAAGTACTGAATAAGTAAAAAGTCGTCAACATTCGTCTACATAGAGTAGACGAATGTTGACCGAAGTGACCGAGATAATATTTTTAATCTCGTTGTTTGCTGGAATATTTTTCAGCCAAGTGTTATGGTTAGATGAAAATATTTTTAGATTGTGATTTATATTTTGTAAACTATTAAAATATATGTTTTTTTAGCAGCTGCAACATTGAGTATTGTTGTAGTATTCCAGATCTGGATGTGTATGACATTCTGTAGACATTGCATGCAATATAACTGCTTTTCTTAGCTTCCTGTAATATTTGGTCCATTCGTATATCAACATTTAACACAAATAATATAGGATATACAATCTGCATCCATAACACACACATCCTAAACTAAGCCATATGATTTGTTGACCAATCGCTAGGTTTTAAAAGCCCGGAAAAGTAGGTACTGCGTAGTAGTTTTCATTTACGTTGCAGTAAAGTTTAACCGAGCGTGTATCGTAACTTAAAGACAACTTTACTTACAAGGATTAAGGATGTTTGAAGAGCAAACTAAGTCTCGCAAGCAGTGTTTCGAACGCAGAAGTTTCGTGATGGATGGCGGAATCACAAAAGACAAGTGTCGTAAGATTTTATACACTCTTCATTATTGCAAGGATCTTAAAATCTATAACACGACGAACTAGTTTATTAGCAGTAGCAGTACTTGACTTACTTTTAATGTCACGGATAGTTTAAATACATTTGGCCGACCGGTTGGCGCAGCGGGAGTGTAAGCGACTGCTACGCCGAAGGTCGCGGGTTCGATTCCCGCTCAAGTCAAACATTTGTGTTTGTCTTGGTCTGGGTGTTTCTATGTATAATATGTATGTATTTACAAAAAAAAAGTATATAGGGTAAACGCTATAGTTATTGGCCCCTACACAGTTATTGGCCATTTCAACTTTAACGGCCTAAAATGAGCAATAGCCTGTCAGAATAGTAGATTTACAACTGCATTAATGGCAACACTTTCTTCCTCTGTCAAACAGTTTTTACAAAATTCTGCTAGGTGGACAGGTTCCTTTTCGTCGTGTGATATTTTGCCGGGCGGTATCACGTAAGAAATTTTCTTAAAAAAATGTTAAGACTGCTATTTTTTTGAAGCAATATTTTATGAAGTATATGTACTAGTGTTTTCGTTATTCAAATTCTATAAAATAGTATCTTATTATGCGTGGTAAACAGATTTAGGGTGAAAACTAACCTATTTTCATCATAACCTCAAAATTTTGTAGTGGCCAATAGCTGTCACAATTATTTGAATACTTTATAGTTATTGGCCACCTATGCCAATTACTACATTTAAAAGTAAATAAATAAATACCGTTGTTAATGAATAAAATGTCTATTGCTATGATAATAAGCGTCAAATTCATTTTTTATTATTTTTACATCGTTATGAACAGTTAATGGCCTAGGCCAATAACTGTCTTATCCGTAAATGTAACTTATAGAAAAAGTAGGCCAATTACTATATTAGTTTTTAATACATTACTTTAATGTTATTTGATTTTTTTTGTATCAGGTTCATGAAGAAAAAATAATGCCAAAGATACCCCAATATACCAAAGAAGCCCTTGACGAGGCTTTAGAAAAATCAATAATAAAACTATGTCTTTGCGAGCTGTCGCCAAAAGATATAATATACCTAGAGGTACTTTACAGTTTAAACTAAAAAATCCTTCTTCAAAATCTCAATTTGGACCAACACCGTATTTGACATGTGAAGAAGAAAATGCTATCGCAGAATGGTTGATTAAAATAGCCCGTAAAGGCTTTCCTAGAAAACCAGATGATGTTCTCGACACAGTTCAAAAATTTTTGACTGATAATCCGCACGTTACTCCTTTTGTCAACAATCGACCTGGTCATGGATGGCTAAAAGCTTTCTTAAAACGTCACCCTACTTTAGTCAAAAGAACCAGCGAAGGGGTAACTAAAGCCAGTGCCTGTGTATCAGAAGCTGACATAAGGAAATGGTTCCTTGAAATAAGAAACTATTTGACGAGTGAAAACCTGTTAGAGGCAATTCAGGATCCAAAACGTGTTTTCAACGCTGACGAGACGGGATTTCAGTTATGTCCGTCTACTGGTCGCGTGCTTGCCGCTAAAGGAGACAAAAATGTTTATTCTGTGGAACTGGGGAACTCCAAGGAAAATATAACAGTATTGTTTACATTTTCTGCTGATGGCAAGACTTGTCCTCCATTAATTGTGTTTCCCTACAAACGGCTCCCTGAAAAAATCACTTCCTCAGTGCCACCTAAATGGGGTATAGGACGCAGTGATACGGGATGGATGACGGCGGATGTTTTTAATCAATTCATTACCGAAATATTTGCTCCATACCTCACTGAAAATAACATAAAAAACCAGTTATCCTATTTATAGATGGTCACAAAAGCCATATCACTTTACAGCTTAGTTTGACTTGTAAAGAGCTAGGAATTAAACTTATTGCTCTCTACCCCAACACAACCCGTATCATGCAGCCAGCAGATGTTTCCGTCTATGGTCCTGTTAAAAAAATGTACCGAAACGCAGTTCGAAAATTTCAATCAGAAAATATTGGTGAAGTGGTAACAAAATTAAACATCGCTATTATTCTGAAAACGGTTGTAGATGATTTAAAGCCTGAAACTATAATAAATGGTTTTCGAGCATGTGGTTTGAATCCATTTGATGAGAATGCAATAGATTACTCCAAATGTCTAGGGCACACAAAAAATGTAGAAGATTGCAATTATGAAAACAAGCTCATGTCCCTAAAAGAATTTGAAAATATTGTAGGAGTCGAAATGATTGAAAAAATGAAGGCACTAAAATCTCAAGGTGTCATCACGACTGATTCGTCTCCTACATTATTTAAACTATGGTCATTTTTTCAAAGTGGTCACCCACAACAAGAATCAACCGATATCGAAATACAATATGATAATAATATAGCAACAAACGTAAATCTTACTAGTAAAAATAATGTGACTACGCTTCAAATTACAATGACCCCTACAAAAACACCTACTTCCTTCCACCTTCCATCGACTTCCGCTACTTTAACCACTTTGGATCTCAACAAGTCAATTAATGATTACCTACCTAATGCCCCTGAAAATAAGAGAAAATTTATCCGAAATACGGAGAAAAACACTTTTGTTATTACCTCTGACAAATTCAGATCAGATATTGAAAAAAAAGAACAAGAAAAACAAGAAAAGGAGAATCAAAAAATGGAAAGAAAAAGAAAAAGAGAAAAGAAAGCAGCTGCACAAAAAGAAAACGCTATAAAAACAAATAAAGGTAAAGGTATAGGAAAAAAAACTAAAAACGTGACTAAACATTATGAAGATAATATTAAGATTGACAATACTGATGGGAAAAACGAAACTGAAATTGAAAAAGATAGTGGCAAACCAAAGATATTATCAAATATAGAAGTAGTTACTTGTGATACGTGCCATCGTCTAGCTGCTAAAAATAAGTCGCTATTATGTGATTATTGTAATAAATATTATCATCGTCGTTGGATTCCAAGCAAGCACGAAGAACACGTACCGGATGACGAAGAGCTGTCTGATTTTGTATGCCATAAATGTTTTTTGTTGAATGATGATGATTCTGAGTGCCTTGAAAATGAAGATCATCAAGAAAATTTGTTTTAGTTTTTTATAGAATTAAGTTTTGATTTATACCTATTTTATATTTCGATGTGGCCAATTACTCTATGGTCTCATGGCCAATTAACCACAATGTTATGGCCAATTACTGTAATTTTAAGTTTTTTGTTTTTTTTGTTAATTTTATTCCATAATTTATCAATAAAAGTGTATGTAAGATGCCTTACGTAATAAAGAAAAGATTACGAAACCATATGTCATAACTTTTATTTATTTCTTACTAAAAGTTTTAATTTTATTTGAAGTTGAAGTTCTTTAAGTCGCTTAAATGGCCAATAACTATAATGTGGTAGAATATTATTATTATCTTCTTTATTTATTATTTTTCTAATTAAAATTACATTTTTAAATATATTTTTTACCAAAATAAACACATTTAAAAATATAAAAATAACCGTGGGGTCCCACCAGCATCGGGCACAGGGTCCAAGCTGCCGGTGGTTAGGGCTCCAGAGACAAGAACTTCCTCACAATACGTGCCGTGTCCAGAAGTACTGCCTTCTGCATCAGGCCCTTGACCCAAGCACCCAACGCGAGCCTCTTAAGGTGATGGTCGAGGCTCTTGGCTATTAGACCATTAACGGTCACGACTATCGGCACAATAATTGCTGAGTTCACATCCCACATGTCGACAATCTCGTGAGCCAAGTCCAGATATTTAATCTGTTTTTCCTTTTCGGCTTTCACGAGATTCTCGTCATGAGGAATAGTGACATCAACAATTATTGCGAGGCGCTCTGATCGATCTATCAACACGATATCAGGCTTGTTGGCTACAACAGTCCTGTCCGTGATGATAGATCGATCCCAGTACAATGTGACATGGCCATTTTCGAGAACTGGCTCTGCTACATACCTGTAGTACGGTACCTCGATGTCTATAAGTTTGTACTTCAGAGCAAGTTGCTGGTGAATAATTCTGGCTACTTGGTTATGTCTGTGCAAGAACTCGCCGTTAGCAAGACGTGAACAACCGGAAACAATATGCCTGAGGGATTCACCAGGTTGGTGACAGGCACGGCAAATATTAGTAGTGCCATCCCTCAGGATATATTTCCGGTAGTTATTCGTCTTGATAACTTCGTCAGCAACTGCACAAACAAACCCGTCGGTTTCCCCAAAGAGGTCACCGAAGCGTAGCCAGTTCACCGAGGCTAATAGGTCTACATCGGGTCCATACAGGGCCCGATGGAACCTGCCATAAAGCTCCTTGCTCTGCCATACACGCTTGCGATCATCAGTACTAAGTACTACAGGCATGCGCCAGTTCTCCTTAGCCAACCTGAGCGGGGTGAGCCCATTGTCTACCGCGACAACATCTCGATGCATATCCACGTTCGCCCGGAGAAAATATTCTCTGAGATTGCACACCTCGCGATTGTGTAGGGTCTTGACATTCAGAAAGCCACTACCCCCGCACTTTCGCGGGATGTACAACCTCATCACGGATGAACGTGGATGATGCATACGATATGCCGTCAACAAAGTGCGAACTCTTCTGTCCAGGGTGTCCAATTCAGACTGAGTCCACTTGAGTATGCCAAAGGAGTATACAAGAAGTGGCATGACCCAACCGTTGCAAGCACGAACCTTGTTGCCACCTGATAAAAGGCTTTTTAATACTTTTTTCAGGCGGCCAAAGAAACGCTCTTGCAACGATTGCTTCATGACGGCTTCATTGATACATAAAGCCTGTGACATACCCAAGTACTTATAGGTATAAGTTAAGAGAAGCGTTCTTAGGTTAATGGAATCTGAGAGTTGGATCCCCTCAGATTCCACCCTCTTGCCCTGCTTCACATGAATGACAGCACATTTATCCACACCGAACTCCATATTGATAGATTCACTAAAGTTTTGGGTTACGTTTAGTAAGTCTATCAATTGGGCCTCAGAGTGGGCAAATAACTTCAGGTCATCCATTTACAGCAGGTGAGATATGACCTGACCACTTCTCTGTAACTTGCAGCCTAACCTTGAACCCTCCAGTAAAGTACTGAGAGGGTTCATGGCTAAGCAAAACCAAAGGGGACTCAGACTGTCGCCCTGAAAAATTCCCCGCTCAATTTTAATACGTTCGCCGTCCTCCTGGATCCGTCGACATCTTGGATAGCAAAGAGTCGTATTCCATTGCCCCATACATGACGAAGACATTAAGAAGGTGCGTAGAGTTGTATTTACTTTATACAACTCTAACACCCTCAAAAGCCATGTATGCGGCACGGAGTCATACGCTTTCTTATAATCTATCCAACATGCCGCCAGATCCTTTCGGTTACGGCGAACTTGTTGCTAATGGCCAAGTGAATGAGGAGGAGCTCCTTAGTACCACGAGCCCCCTTCCTACATCCATTCTGAGAGGCTGACATAATTGCATGGTCTTCAACATGTTTAGCTATTTTAGCTCTCAGAATAGATGTAAGAAGTTTATAGACCAATGATAAACATGTTATCGGTCTATAATTGCCGAGCTCGCTAGTACTGCCTGTCTTATGGAGCAGGTGGATAATTCCAGTCGTCATGAATGTTGGTAACGACCCAGATTCCACAGCTGATTGGAATTGAGATGCCAAGCGTTCATGCGAGCTACGTAGCCATTTCAGCCAGAAATTGTGCAGCCCGTCCAACCCTGGAGATTTCCAATTTGCTAATGGACGGACTGCTTGTGAAACGTCCTGGCTAGAAATGTCCACGCATTCCATTTCGGGAATATGTTCGCATGCACGCTCGACATCTCGCAATCGCCTTCAGTATGACTAATGGGCATCGACCAGATGCTACGCCAAAACATGGCTGTGGCTTCCGCATCCGGCCGCTGTACATTAGTCACACATTGGTCTGGTTGTTCCCAGCTTCTGTATACCCACCTTTGGTCCCTCTGGAATGTACGATTAATGAGATACCGGTCCACACGTTTTTTGAATCTACGAATACGGTTTGCCCATGCATAGACTTTCTGTTTTAGGAAGTCAATGCGCTCTGTGACACGGGATGCATAATCTTGAGGACTAATATTAGTCCCCACAAAGGCCCGTTTTACAAAGCGCATTTCCCCTGGGGCGTGTATTCCCCGCCCTAAAACAGATCAGCTTGCCAATAAGTGCCCTTGCCTTGGCAATACGCCGCTCAATCCTGCACTGCCACGCCGGTACAGCAGATCTTTGTCGTATAACAGTGTCAGTTTCAGGGAACTTAACACCTGCTATACGACATGCCGCCACGGCAGCACAGTACAAGATTGAGTGAGTATCACCGAGATCCTCACTTTTATCTAAATAATTAGATAATAACGAGTCAAGAGCACTTACCAGCGCTATATTTCGCCTATGCATAGGCAATCGCGGCAGACGAGGTCTAATCGTGGGTGGCGTGTGCCGGTAGTCTCTAATCGCACATTCCAAAGCGTCCTTTACCTCGTCATTGCACTGGGTACTTACATTATCAGCCATGTCATCCTCCTCCACGACGGCGCTGCCACCCATTGGTGGTGCGTTTGGTGTCGGCGTTAGCGTAGGCCGGACGGGATTGACATGACTCGAAGGTAAGTAGTCTGAGCGAATCCTATCAAGTACGGTATTATCCAACTTGCCAGTGCGCTGGATTACTCGTACCTGATCCGATAATCGTTGAGCCGTGACGTTGATGCTTGGTTCCAAGGCCTGAAACATAGACAGCATGCGACTATGGTACGCAGTGAGGTTAGTGCCCCCCTCTGTCGCCCCAAAATGTGCGCGCATGACATGTTCGTTCATTGATGTCGTCCACTTCATGCGCTGCACATTACCACTGGCAGCAGGGACCCTGTTTGGGCCGGTGGGCCCCGAGGTCCTAAGCACGCTGGTGGCCGGCCTCTTCCACGCCGCCGCGCAGGTGACGATGTCGACGGCGGAGAGAAATACTCGTCGCTGGAGCTCGACGCAACTGCAGCTGCCGGCGTTGTCGGCACAGGTTCCGACGGCTGCGAGGCGGAGCTCAGCGACGAGCCCGGAGGTGTTAGATGTGCTGTCTTGCTCCTGGCTCGAGTCAACATGCTTATTGTGCTTTATTTTTCGTTTTTACTGTATTTATTTGTGATTGTTTTGACAATTTTGTCTTGACGGATGTCATTTTGTACAGATTTTATTTTCGTTTCGTAGTGAGGATTTATGGTATTTCTTTGATAAACTTATTATGGAATATTATACTGGATACGGTTGCGGTCTCGTTTGTGATATATATTTACGTGAAGAACTAGATATATTTTATTAAATATTTTCTGAACAAAATTGATGTATGCACGTTGACAGCCAGTGTTGCCATATTATATATTATTATTATTTCTTGTTAGCAAGCATTTTCTGTTTATCTTGAATAGCATATTGAATCTACCCGTTTTATTAGTTTTTACTGACACAGATTAAGTACATTGAACTTTAAAGATTTCATGTTTTGTCATTTGCTCCCTTTCCAAACGCCTTTGTTGACCGATCCCTTATTGACCCTGACCAAATTCTTGATGTCTAATGATAATGATCTACATGATTAGGTCTAAATGGATCAAAGATTACGACCCAATTAACCTGTATTGCCTTTAGATCAATGATTTAATACAACATTTACAAACACCTAGCTAAAGATTTGTATTTAGGACGTTTAATAGAGCTTCTATTGCTAACAGAGGTGAAAAGATTCCGTGTTTAAAATAAATCATGCCCGTTCCTTGTTATACCTACCTATATCACGAATCTATCAGCGTAGCCCAGGGATATATCATTGAAATGGGTCAGTAGGGAGAAATGGGCTATATAATATGCCTAGCAATGCGTCGTCGGTCCTTGAATGCGTGACTTGTGTTTACATGTCAGTGTCCTGGCCGTGTCTCGTACTCGCCAGAGGCAAGGGTATCACTTTCGGCCCTTGTTATAATATATTATCACTAGCCTCTGCCTGCGGCTATGCCCGCACAATGCCGTTATAAGTACGCGCAATAACAAACATATACAAAGCCGTACGTGAGCCATAATTTTTATGTTGTATTATTATTATATTATAGCTGGCAACTTTTGTTTGTTTAGAATGAACGTCTTATTGCTACAATAGTATATTGGTTGATGAAGATACTATATGAACTTATACGTTTCCATAAGGTAGAAAAAGTTAACAGCGCTCGTATCTTGGCTTGCACAGAAAGTCAGTCAGACGGGTAAAGTTAATTTAAAAGTTCAATTGATGTAGATAGAGCTAGATTAGTTCACGGTGCCTTGTAGTCTAAATTGTAATCAAGTAAAGTATCTAAAATGTTTATTTTATAAATAAGTTTTGCGAGGGACGAAATCGGTAATGAGGAATATACAGTTTGCTCAAAGAACAGTTTCAATATTTATTAAATTAATAGGAAGTAGTTCGGTATCGCATTGCGCGTCACTGCAGACAGTTAGTGACAATTTGCTGTCTGGACTATCTTCTGAATTGAGCAAAAATGACACAATTTTATATAATTTAAAGAAGATATGGCAGTGTTTATTTAATTTGATATGACAAAAGAAATTATACGCGTATTACCAATAAGTATAGAACGATCTGAATTATTTAAAGGGTTTCTCTATCTCTTACGATTGTCTCTACACCATTACATTCCGTAGGTGTTTTAAGAGGCGACTAACTAGACTAGACGGAAAAATCGATATCATACACTATGCCAACCCGTCAGAACAGAGTCGTTTAAGCAAAATGTTCCAATTGACTCACGATGTCCAGCAATGGACCGCAAAAGGCTGTTGATAATATTAAGATATAGTACCTCTGTACTCGTGCACGCGAAGTCGCGGCATAACATAGTTATAGTTTTCGTCAACGAAACTTCATCACACAAATCTGTCACAGCCTCTCATACGTATTAATAGAAGTCAAAGTATAGCTCTATATATCGGAAAAGTGCCGGAACGTAATATGAAATGAATTTTATTAATGTCGGTATTATTTCAGCTGAGCGCCGTAGTGGTTTTATTGGCAGTTACTACGACAAGTGGATAGCTTGGATGTATCAAATGGCTATGTATAGCCAGTTTTATAAAGTGAAACTGAAATGCAAAATGTTGAGTGAATTTTTGTTTAATCCTTTAATTGGATTGGCTGATGTTTAAATTGCCTGGCTAATGCTACGTTTTATTGTAAGTATCAAATTAACGCTTCGCGTGATCTACGATGGTGAAGGATAAATAAAACTATGAGAAAAAATTACAGAGATAAGAGAAGAATGTATTACCTTAAAATTATCTATGGCATAATCAGCTAAATGCCTACATAACGAGCTAGAGGCCTACATAACGAGTTAGAGGCCTACTATCATATTAGTAACCTGAAAAGAAGCAATGTCATGAAACCAAGTCCAAACTGCCTACTTCAAGGAGGGCTACACTAAGCATAAACGGGCCCGGACGTGCACGCGCAGTATTTCGCTTAACTTAATACTTTTTATAGACTCGTTCACATGTTTGACACGAGGCCATGTTCAGAGATGGGAATAGGCCAAGGAAATAAAGTATATAGGCCTCAGGCACGACTCTTTAATATGTTGTCCGGAATGTACCCGACGAATAAACAACAATTACTTTAGAATTTCCTGTAGGAAAACAGCGGCCATATGGATCTGTCCGTTCCGAAGTTGAGCACGTTTGTTTCATTTAAGGCCATCTTTAAACCCGACAACAACGTAAGCGATCACAGAATGTCGCATCTCTTCGTGCTTCGAAAAGTGCGTTAATTTGTCGGTCTGAATTGCACTTCTACGATGGTCATAACGGTAAAAGTGTAAACTCATTGGCCTGCTAGCCATCGAAATATCTGTATATTGTTGTGTAGGCTAGACGACTTTACAGCACATATACAATTCTCTGAATACTGTCACTTGGACTAGAAAGCAGAAGCAAAGCAATTCACCCAGATAACGCAAAGATGTTCGTAGCTTTCACAAATGTAGTCAATAGTTTGTACTCATACGTAGGCAACAGTAGTACAACATAATTGTCATGTGAAAATGGTAATGCCCATAGGAGCGTGACTATTAATTGCATAGCGTTACGTTATATCTGTGATTATTGTTCTACTACTGATACTATACTCTTGTATTTGAGTAGGAAATTAATTTGAAATAATGCTGCTGAGTGCCTTCTATATTTCTTTTTATGTACTGCAACTAATATCCAAATAGGGATCCATCCAAGAGTATAATTCAGTAGGTAGTTCTGTTCTTTATAAAAGTCGAATTACCTAATAAGATCAGAATTCACTGACCTATGACCTATTTACCGCCCAGCAGTTTGTTGATGAAATTGTTAAAAGAAATTAACACAACTACCTCTCTCTACAAATAGCTAAGTTATTCTTTCAGAAAATGCAATTTTTCTGAACGACTTTATTGCCCTTCAAAAGCTCGAAAAGCTTCGTGTTTAGCCGTTAGCAATTTATCTCTTGAATAAAATTTAATTTCCTGTAATATCAGTTTTTGTTTACAACACAACAATGTAAGAAAGTTTCTCAAAGGTTAATGAAATTGCTTATCAGAATAGCTTATATCTTAAAAGTAACTTAAACTAAAGACGGCCTTTGTTTGTAATGATTAATCGTGTGGGTCGCTTTGAATATATTGTTGTTTCGGGCAAATGGAAAACACATAACACAAATAACTTGTTACATTAAGTGATTGTCGGGGAAAGTCCAGTTCCGCGGTCACTTAGAGGGTAAGGCTAAGTTAGCCTCGAAGAAGCTTGGCATGCTCAATAGATTGAGACGGTATTTCACTCCGGCCGACCACTTGCTCCTTTATAAGGCGCAGGTCCGGCCGCATATGGAATACTGTTCTCATCTTTGGGTAGGGGCACCCCAATACCAGCTTCTCCCTCTGACTGCGTCCAACGGAGAGCCGCTCGAATCATCGACTGCCAAGATATTTGCAACCGGTAAGACTCCTTGGCGCTGCGTAGAGATGTAGCCTCGCTATGCATCTTTTATCGCTACTACTATGGAGAGTGTTCCGAGGAATTGTTCAGATTTATCCCTGCCGCCTCTTTCCACCATCGTTCTACGCGACAGCATTTCCATCCCCATCATTTAGATGGTTGGCAGTCCACAACGGTGCGTTTCTCTTGAAACTCTTTGCCTCGCACATCTAAAGTGTGGAATGATCTGTCGCCTGCGGTTTTTCCGAACCAATACGACCTTCAAACCTTCAAGAAAAAAGCGTATTCCATTTTAAAGGGCCGGCAACGCACTTGTGATTCCTCTGGTGTTGCGGGTGTCCATGGGCGGCGGTAATCGCTTAACATCAGGCGATACGTATGCTCGTTTGCCCCCTATCTCATAAAAAAACATAACACGAATAACTTGGTATATTAAGTGATTGTCATATAGGTAAACATTTACAATAAAATAATATTCGGTATTCTCGTAATATATATCATGCTATTCCTCAGGTGTTTTGGCCAGGTAATTGATTGTGGAAGTTTTAATATCATGATAAAGTCTAATAATAATAAATGTCAGTTAATGGTCTCATTGCCAAGAGCCTCGACCACCATCTCAAGAGGCTCTCGTTAGACGGCTGGATCAAGTCCTCCATACAGAAGGCAGTATTGTTGGACATGACGCGCATAGTTCGGAGGTTCCTCTCTCTGGAGCCCTAACTATGCACATTTCAAGAAACTCTGTCCTCTAAACTAGGTGCATGTCCCTGTATTTCAGACGACAGCGCCCGCGCCCCTAAAATTATAATGTCATTATAATGAGTGCAGCATAATATTGAGGCAATTCGACCCTGTTCTAAACTATGAATTTTATCGCTCTCCCTTTGGGTTACGATACTAGTGCGCGGACCCCGAGCTTCAGGACGAAAGTCTTAAGCTCCGTACTCACATACAGTTTTACTCAATCAAGCCAGACTCGAAGGCTCGCTTAGAGTAAAATTACGGTGTATTTGATGTCATCGAAGTGTGAGTTTTGGAGTCCACGCGTTGATTTTTACTCGTTATCGAGTAAAACTATTGAGTAAAAGCGGGTGTGAGTACTGAGTTTTAGATGCAACTAGGTTAACGCCATCACGCGATGACTTTCATTATATATATTATGAGTAGTTGCATTGTATTTATTATTAGACCAGTTGACTGAATTCCAGGCAACTAAACTTCTTAAATAATATTATAACAACTGGCAACACCACCAACGTCAACGTGCATGATTCGCCTAAGAATTCTAAATAATAATTTTTAACGTATCCCATTACATACATACATACATACATACATAGACTCACGCCTGTTTCCCGGAGGGGTAGGCAGAGACTACGGAACGCCATTTGCAACGATCCTGACATACCTTACTTGCTTCACTCACTCCCATCAAGTTTCTCATGCATGCTCTTCTGTTAAGGGTACTTCTGACTTGTCCTTTTTTCAGGATGTCTCCAATCTGGTCAGAGAACGTTCTCCTAGGTCTTCCCCTTTGTCCTGTCCCATTCACACTAGCCTGATATATCTTCTTTGTCAGTCTATCGTCATCCATCCTCTCCATGTGCCCATACCATCTTAACATGCCTTTCTCAATGCTTGTCACTACATCTTCTTTTACCCCAAACCACTCTCGTATCACACAATTCTTTACTCTGTCGGTCAAAGACACACCACACATACTTCTCAGTGCTCTCATTTCTACAGCATTTATTCTACTTTCTAACTTTTTAACTCTCCTTTCAATATCTGCTTCATTCTTACCATCTCTTGTAAACAACGTACCTAAGTAAACAAACTCATTCACTTGTTCCACTCGCTGTCCATCGATCACAACATTACAAGCCGTAATGCATTCCTCCTTTTCAAAAACCATAACTTTCGTTTTACTTACATTCACTTTCATTCCTTTCCTTTCTAACGCACGATGCATGATTGTTACCATCTCCTGCAACTCCTCCGTTGAAGATGCAAGTATAACCTGATCATCAGCATAAAGGAGGCATTTGACGAGTAACCCATTCATCCTTAATCCGCAGTCACTATGTTTTAAATCTTGCAAACAACTGTCCATGAAGAGGTTAAACAGCCACGGCGACGCTACACATCCCTGTCTAACACCTTTATCGATGGTAAACCAGTCAGTGTATGCCCCGTTTATCCTCACACAAGCTCTAGAATCCTCATAAAGGGATTTCAGAGCTCGAATGAGGCTGCTGTCCACCCCATTCATTGACAGCACCGACAACATTTCATTCCTCACCACTTTATCGTAAGCCTTTTCCAAATCCACGAATGCGCAATAGACCTTTTGACGTTTGGCCAAAAATTTTCCGGCTATGCTTCGCAAGGAAAAAACCTGATCCGTGCATCCCATACCCTTTCGGAATCCCGCTTGTACATCCCATATTTTCTTGTCGGTTACTTCCATAACTCTTTCAATAAGTACCTTTGCATACAATTTGCCAACAATGCTGAGAAGGCTAATACCTCTATAGTTTTTGCAGTCTTGTTGCGAGCCTTTTCCTTTATAAAGAGGCACAACTACAGCTGTGGTCCAGTCATTAGGTACTCGGCCGGTGTTCCAACACAAGTTATATAACCGCTGCAACTGACCAACTATGATGCCCTGTCCAGCCTTCAGCATTTCGACTGTAATCCTATCATATCCTGCAGCCTTACCTACTTTCATACTTCCCAGTGCCTTCACGATCTTATCCACGCCAATAACGCTTTCATCATTGCTATCATTACAATTCACTTCAGCTATCGGTGTCTCTATCGCCGTTCTTTCGAATAAACTTTAAACTCATCTTTCTTTTCCTCTTTTTTCCTTTTAACCATTTCTTTCACTATTCTTTTTGACCTAACAAACTCATGTTTTGCTTCATCTATGTCTACACTCGTTGCTTTTCCCATTCTTTCATTTGCTCTGGCAGCCAACCAATCTGACCAAGCTTTCTTCTTCTCTGACACTGCTGATTGTACATCCTTGTCCCACCATGTATTCTTAACCTTTCGTATTTTCCTTCTCTTGATCATACCACATACTTCAGACGCTACACATACTACCTCTTCTTTAAAGGCCTGCCATAATTCTTCCATATCATTTATGCACTCAAATCTCTCAAATCTTGCTATCAATCTTCGTTTATACTCATCTTTCACATCTTTCTCTTGTAGATTTTCAACTTTTATTCTTTCCAAGACCCTATTTTCATTATGCTCTCGGTGTCGCCATCCTTTAAAGAGCCCACTTATCCGGCTCAACACCAAGAAGTGGTCTGTGTGGATGCCGATCCCTCAATATACTCTTGTATCCAACACATTCTTTCTCAATCGTTCATCTACTATCACAAAATCAATCATACTTCTTTTAACATTTTTCGCCTCTCGCGTATACATATGTATCCTTTTATGATCAAACATGGTGTTTGTCACACAAAGGCTCCACTCCAAACAAATCTCAAGCAGTGCTTTTCCATTTTCGTTCACACTCTCATCACCAAATGCACCTAACACCCTTTCAAATCCATCTCGCTTTACTCCCACCCATCCATTGAAATCCCCTAACAAGATCAATCTTTCATTATCCTTGCAGTTCCTCAAAATCTCTCTTAAACTCTCCCAAAACTCCTGCCGTTGCTTGCGTTTCGTCTTGCTCATGTTGTGACATACCCGTAACTATATTGACCGGGGCGTACACCCCCACAATAAAGAGACGAGTAAGTCCTACTTTCATTCTCATCCACAGTAGCCTAGCATTTACACATTCAAACTCTTTTACGCACTCATTCATTCGCGCAGACAGTACTACACCAACTCCCTTACAGGCTCTGGTGGTACTATCTACCCCAGACCAATACGCCGTATATGCACCATGCTTGGTGTTGTCACACCCTTTTCTTTTTGTTTCATTCACACAAAGAACATCAATCTTTCTATCATCCATCATCTGACATACTTCATCCAATTTGCCGTTCATTCCTCCACCAACATTCAATGTCGCAAACCTGCTTTCCGTAGGCCGCTTTTCGCCCTCGCGGGAAACGAGACGTGACGGGTTGCGAACCGCGTCGCCGCCGTATGGAGAAGAATAAGTTTTTGTTCCCATAGCGTTCCCACGAGATTTAGGGATCTAGACGGTCCATCCCCGCAGAGCCCTTTACGGGGGTAAGGCGGAATATCAGCTGTGCCCTGTGACCACCAACACAGGCACCCTCCGTTTACGACCAGCTTGCCCTCTGGCCACGAATCCCTCGGCACGGGTCGGTTCACACCTTAGATCGGGGTTTTGTTTCGGGTATGCTCCCTGAAAGTTGGTTTAAATTCGGAGTGTTCCTTCTCCTAGACAGGTTGCCAACCAAGGCTAACGAGGCCCATCTCCCCGAACGTTTGGTTTAATTTTGGAGTTTTCCTTCTCCTAGACAGGTTGCCAACCAAGGCTAACGAGGCCCATCTCCCCGAATACATCCTTAGTTTCCCATTACATCCTTAGTTTAAAAGTATAGCCAATATAAAGTACAATATAAAACTACAATAACAGAAGAAAATACCTGAACAAAACCACCATAAATATAGAAAGTGAAGTGTAAATATATGACGGCGCCTCGAATATTTTTAGAGTGCCAACCGTGCTACGTCACTTCCCAGCACGCTGGTGCAAAAATTAACGGTCGACGGCGGCCATTACTACACAATCCGTCGCGATCGAAGGTGTGCGCCACGTGTTCGGTGGAGTGTCGTGTAAAATTGACTATTCTCGTTATCTTGCGTTCAGTAGTGATTGTATTTCTAGTTTTAATGTGATAATTGTAACGAAGTGTAATTATAACCTGATTTAGTGAAAAATGCGTTTATTCTCTACGCCCGATTACCCACGCCCGTTGACCGTTTGCCCTACTCGATGATGGATCCTGCGTGCAATGATTCGCCTGATCCTTCATATACAATGATAGCCGTCATAGAATATATGTCAACAACAACAATAATAATATTCACAAAAATGAAAACGAAATTAATACTTTAGCATGTTGACGAGGGCCAGAAACAAACAGCTAAGAGCACACCCAACACCTCCGGACCCGTCGCTGAGCTCCGCCTCGCAGCCGCCGAGGCCTGCGCCGACATCGCCAGCAGCTGCAGTTGCGTCGAGCTCAAGCGACGAGTACTTCTCGCCCCCGTCGTCGCCGTCACCTGTGCGTCGGAGAGGCAGGGGCCGGCCTCCAGCCTGCCTGGGACTACGAGACCCACCGGTCTCAAACAGGGTCCTCGCTGGTGCAGCGCATGCGATAGACGGAATCAATCAATGAAAATGTCATGCGCGCATATTTTGTTCTTCATCAGAAGTGGGACCGGGGGGCCTCAACCCGAGGAGAACAGTAACGAAAACCAGGCTAGTGTTTCGGCACCGCAGCAATTACTGAGTCAGTGATAATTGGTAGGGATCTCTTGGAAAACGATATCGATGTGCAAATAGATAATGCTCACATTACTTTTTCGAGATGCAAAGAAGTCAACTTCACAAAAGCCTGTGACCAGTTTGACTTTAACTATATCGACACTGATTTGCAAGGTGAAGATAGGAGCGCCCTTGTAAAGATATTACAAAAGTATAGTGAATTCTTTATCGACGGCATACCTTCTCGACGCGTTACGACTGGAGTTTTACGAATTGACCCTATTGACCCCAATAAAATCGTGCAAAGGCCCATATAGGCTATCTCCATTGGAAAAAGAGATAGTTAAAGAAAAGGTAGATTCTCTTTTGAAAGCCGGAGTCATTCGTGAAAGTTCATCGCCGTTCGCCAGCCCTATCCTACTCGTAAAAAAGAAGGATAACACAGATAGGATGTGGGTAGATTATGGAGAGCTAAATTCTAACACGCGTCCGGAACATTTTCCACTCCCCAGGATAGATGAGCAAATTGATCCTCTCAATGGAGCCCAATACTTCTCCTCACTCGATATGGCCTCTGGCTGTCACCAAATTTTAGTTGACCCAAACGGTGATAGCATAGCGCGGACGGCATTTGTAACCCCTGACGGCCAGTACGAGTATTTAGCCATGACCTTTGGTCTGAGGAACGCGGCATCCGTGTATCAGCGTTGTATTAACAAAGCCTTGGGTACCCTAAAGGACAGTGTAGCTTTGGCATATATGGATGACGTTAGTGTGTGTTTTTCGGTTAGTGTAGCCCAAGGTCTAGAGAATTTAGATTGTACTCTGAAAGCCTTGTCAGAAGCTGGGTTCTCATTGAATGTCAAAAAATGTAAATTCATGAAGGCCGAAATTGACTACCTTGGTTTCGTCATCAAAGCAGGACAAGTGACTGCCAATCCTAGGAAAGTGCAAGCATTGGTTGATGCCCCCGTTCCTAAAACTGCTACCCAGGTTAGACAGTTTCTTGGTCTAGCATCATATTTTAGGAGATTTATACCAAGTTACACCCGCATCGTAGGACCACTCTACCCTTTGACAAAACTAAAAGGACCTATAAAATGTACCGACGTACATGACGAAATTCACAAGAAAATTGTGAAAATACTTACTTCGGAACCGGTTCTGACTATATTCAACCCTGACTTACCTGTAGAACTGCACACAGATGCCAGCTCGGATGGTTACGGCGCCATATTAATTCAGAGAAGGGATAGTGTACCCCATGTAGTTTCCTATTTTAGTAAGCGAACAACTGATGCGAAGTCTCGTTATCATTCCTACGAGCTGGAAACCCTAGCAGTCGTTCGGGCTGTTGAAAATTTTCGACATTACTTGTATGGCCAGCACTTTACCGTGTACACTGATTGCAACTCGCTTAGGGCATCAAAGTCTAAAATGGACCTCACCCAAGAGTGCATAGGTGGTGGGCTTTCTTGCAAGCGTACGATTTCGATATTGTGCACAAACAAGGAACTAGCATGGAACATGCAGATTATTTGTGTAGAAATCCTTTGCCTGAGTCAGTATCTGACTCTGACAAATCCCCACAGACTCCAGATATGGCGCAAAAGAATAAAGTTGTACAGTTTGTAGAGTTACACCAGGGGTGGCTTGCCGTAGAACAACGACGGGACAGTGAGATTCAGGACTTCATCAATAAGCACAATAATAATGAGATTCCCGAAGTGGTTGCACACACATACGATGTACGAAAGGGCGTCTTATACAGGAAAATTTAACGCAACAAATGTAGTCTTTGGCTTCCGATAGTACCGCGGTCCTTAACGTGGACTTTAATCAACCATGTACATTCAGAAATCAAGCACCTAGGAGCAGAAAAGACTCTTGACAAAATTTATGAACAGTATTGGTTCCCCGGGATGGCTAAGCAGGTTCGGTTATTCGTTAACTCATGCATCATATGTAAAGCGTCAAAGAGATTTTCAGGTACCCAACAGGTTCAACTACATCCCATAACTAAAGTTCCCACACCTTGGCACACAATCCATATTGACATTACGGGGAAACTGAGTGGTAAAAGCGATCGAAAAGAGTATGCTTCAGTCATAATCCATGCTTTTACCAAATAGGTTCTTCTTGAGTACACCGCGTCTCTCGATGCAGCCAGTGCGATATGTGCGTTAAGAAAAAGTGTCTGTCTTTTCGGTGCTCCTAAACGAATAATCGCCGATCAAGGTCGGTGTTACTTGAGTGGAGATTTCAAACAGTTTTGTAACAAACACGGCATAGTACTTCACTTTATTGCCACGGGTTCCAGTAGAGCCAATGGCCAAGTAGAATGCGTCATGCGGACTCTAAAATGTCTTTTAACAATAGTAGAAAATGACCCTAATAAAACATGGCGTGACGAACTTCCAGAGGTTCAATTAGCTTTAAATAGTACAAAGTCTGGGGTCACAGACTACACACCAACCGAACTAATATTTGGCATTCGAGCGCAATCTTTAGCCATGGCTAGTATCAATCCGAATTCTGATCCTGAATCGTGTTTAGATTTAGATAGAATTCGTGAAACCGCATCTCAGAATATTGTTCGGGGTGGTGCTTCAGAAATCGAGCGCTTTAATCGGGGCAGGGCTGCTATAAAGCCATTTTCCAAGGGTGACTTTGTCTTTGTAAAATGTAGTGAACGTAACCAAACTAAACTAAATAGAAAATTTAAGGGTCCATATGTCATCGTTAGTGTTTTAGATAATGACAGATACAAGTTAAAAAATATCGATGGATCTAATAGAATCTACAAATACACTCACGAAAATTTGCGTGCAGTACCCGGGGGCTATGAAGGCTTATTAGAGATGGCTACCACTTTGAGTAATAACTCGGAGACGGCCGAGACGGCGGTTCATGGTCAGGAGACTGGAAGCGTATCATCTGACGATGAGAGTGGTACGGCGTCTGTTAGTAGTGGGCGTACCATGACCGCCAGTTTTCAGACTCTTTCGGCCTCCGAGCAAGAAGAGGATTTGTAGTAAGAGGTAAACTATCAAGTAGCTTACCTAATTGTGTTATAAGTCTGTGAGTTGAAAGTTAAGTAGCCAGAGTATTCTTTGATGTTGAAGTGAAGCATGCGTGTGTTGATCTAAAGGACTGGCTTATACAGGTCGATGTTCCAGGATAAAGCACAAGCTATTCGCGATAAAATGCTGACAGTAAGTAGTGAGTACTCGATCGAGAAACTGGCCTACAGTGGTCGAGGTTTCACATCGAAACATTACACCGTGGTTGGTTTTGTGTGACCTATGACAGGTCGGCTGCAATGTGTTGAATGGTTGTCCGCTCCATGCCACCATAGGAGATGATGGCTGGTCGAAGGGACGCCTCACTGATCGAAGGAACGCCGAAGAGTTGTCCGGTCCTTGTATCGCAGGAGGCGATGACTGGTCGAAGGGACGCCTGTTTCGGTTGTCCGGTTCAGTTCGTGATTTGTGAAAAGTGAACAGAAATTGAGCACAAGGTCATAAGCTGAAACGCTGTTTATTGGCTACTAAAGTTACGTGTGTGTCAGTGATGGACGAGTGTCGATAAGTTGTAATCTTCAGATAGTATGTCTTCGTCTTTGCAGGTGGGACGACAGCGAGACAAGATACGCACGAGGGCGTGCGAAAGTCAGTCTGGCCGTGACGGCGCCTCGAATATTTTTAGAGTGGCAACCGTGCTACGTCACTTCCACTCTCAAGCAACACCGCATGCTGGTGCAAAAATTAACGGTCGACGGCGGCCATTACTACACAATCCGTCGAGATCGAAGGTGTGCGCCACGTGTTCGGTGGAGTGTCGTGTAAAATTGACTATTCTCGTTATCTTGCGTTCAGTAGTGATTGTATTTCTAGTTTTAATGTGATAATTGTAACGAAGTGTAATGATTTAGTGAAAAATGCGTTTATTCTCTCCGCCCGATTACCCACGCCCGTTGACCGTTTGCCCTCCTCGATGATGGATCCTGCGTGCAATGATTCTCCTGAACAACAATAATAATATTCATAAAAATGAAAACGAAATTAATACTTTAGCATGTTGACGAGGGCCAGAAACAAACAGCTAAGAGCACACCCAACACCTCCGGACCCGTCGCTGAGCTCCGCCTCGCAGCTGCCGAGGCCTGCGCCAACATCGCCAGCAGCTGCAGTTGCGTCGAGCTCAAGCGACGAGTACTTCTCGCCCCCGTCGTCGCCGTCACCTGTGCGTCGGAGAGGCAGAGGCCGGCCGCCAGCCTGCCTGGGACCACGAGACCCACCGGTCTCAAACAGGGTCCTCGCTGCTGGTGGTAATGTGCGGCGCATGCGATGGACGGAATCCATCAATGAAAATGTCATGCGCGCATATTTTGGGGCTACAGAGGGAGGAACTAACCTCACTGCGTATCGCAGTCGCATGCTCGTTCTGTTTCAGGCCTTAGAACCAAGTATCAACGTTACGGCTCAACAATTATTGGATCAGGTGCGAGTTATCCAGCGCAGTAACAAGCTGGATAACGTCGTACTTGATAGGCTACGCTCAGAATACTTACCTACGAGCCAGACTGTTCACGTCCAACCCGTTAGTGCTACCGGTAACACAGATGCATCGCGGATGGGTAATAATGCCGTTGTGGATGTGGATGATATGGTTTGTAACGTAAGTATCCAGTGCAATGAGGAGGTTATGGATGCTTTGAAATGTGCGATTGGGGAATATCGGTACATGTCACCAACAATTAGGCTGCGCCTACCCCGGTTGCCTATGCATAGGCGTAATATAGCGCTGGTAGGTGCCCTTGACTCGCTATTACCTAGTTTTCTAGAGAATAGTGAGAATCTTAGTGATACGCACTCAATTTTGTACTGCGCCGCCGTAGCGGCTTGTCGTATGGCAGGTGTCAAGTTTCAAGAACGTGATACTGGCATGCGACAAAGGTCTGCTATCCCGGCGTGGCAGTACAGAATTGAACGGCGTATTGCTGAGACAAGGGCACTTATCGGTAAGCTAATCTGCTTTAAGTCTGGGAATACACGTTCCAGGGTCATGCACTTTGTGCGCCGAGCTTTCTTGGGGACAGGTATCAGTCCTCATGACTTTACATCTCGGCTCACGGAGCGCATTGACTTCCTAAAGCAGAAAGTCTATGCATGGGCAAACCGGATACGCAGATATAAAAAACGCGTGGACCGATATACCTTGAATCGTACATTTCAAAGGGACCAAAAGTGGGTTTATAGAAACTGGGACCGACCAGCCCAAGATGTGGCTAATGGGCAGCTGCCGGATGCAAACGCCACAAACAAATTTTGGCGTAGCATATGGTCGGCGCCCATTGGCCACACTGAGGGTGGTTGGATGCGGGATGTTGAGCGGTCATGTGAAAACATTCCAGAAATGGAAATCGTAGTCATTTCCAGCGAAGATGTTACAAGTGCAGTCCGTTCGTTATCAAATTGGAAAGCTCCAGGACCGGATGGACCGCACAATTTCTGGCTGAAATGGCTACGTAGTTTACATGGCTGCTTGGCATCCCAGTTTCAATCATCCATAGAATCTGGTTCGATCCCAGATTTTATGACAACTGGAGTAACCCACTTGCTTCACAAGACAGGTAGTACCACAGAGCCCGGTAATTATAGACCGATTACATGTTTGCCATCGGTCTATAAACTTCTTACATCTATTCTGAATGCTAAAATATCAAAACATGTTAAATCGAATTCAATTATGTCAGATACTCAGAATGGATGTAGGAAGGGGGCTCATGGTACCAAGGAGCTCCTCCTTATTGATATGACCATTACCCAGCAAGTTCGTCGTAACCGAAAGTATCTGGCGGCATGTTGGATAGATTACAAGAAAGCGTACGATTCTGTGCCTCATACGTGGCTTTTGAGGGTGTTGGAGTTGTATAAAATAAATACAACTCTACGCACCTTCTTAAAATCATGTATGGGGCAATGGAAAACGGTTCTTGGCTATCCAGGGTGCCGACGGATCCAGGGGAATGGCGAACTTGTGAAGATTGAGCGAGGTATCTTCCAGGGTGATAGTCTGAGTCCATTATGGTTTTGCTTAGCGCTGAATCCTCTCAGTACCTTGCTGGAGGGTTCAGGGCTAGGTTACAGGTTACAAAGTAGTGATCGGGTGATGTCCCATTTGTTGTTCATGGATGACTTAAAATTGTTTGCCAATGCCAACCCTCAATTGATAAATTTACTAAAAATAACTGAAAGTTTTAGTAATTCTATCAACATGAAATTTGGTGTGGATAAATGTGCTGTGATTCATGTAAAGCAAGGAAGGATAGTGGAATCTGAAGGGATTCAACTCTCAGATTCCATCCCTAAGATCACTTCTCCGAACCGACACCTACAAATACTTGGGTATGTCACAGGCTTTAAGTATTAATGAGGCTGACATGAAACAATCGTTGCAAGAGCGGTTCTTTGGCCGCCTGAAAAAGGTACTGAATAGTCTTTTATCAGGTGGCAATATCATCACAGACGTCCTGTCTGTGAAGATAGATTGTTGTAGCCAACAAACCTAATATTGTGGTGGTAGATCGATCAGAGCGCCGCGCAATAATTGTTGATGTTGCCATCCCTCATGACGAGAATCTCGTGAAGGCTGAGAAAGATAAGCAGATTAAATATCTGGACTTGGCTCACGAAATTGTTGACATGTGGGATTCAAGTCGATTCAGCAATTATTGTGCTGATAATCGTCACAGTGAATGGTCTTATAGCCAAGAGCCTCGACCACCATCTTAAGAGGCTCGCGTTGGATCCTTGGGTCAAGGGTCTGATACAGAAGGCGGTACTTTTGGACACGGCACGCATAGTGAGGCGGTTCCTGTATCTGGAGCCCTAACCACCAGTAGCTTGGACCCTGTTCCCGATACTGGTGGGTCCCCATAATGATTATTATATTTTTAAATGTATTTTTGTAATTGATATATTTAAAAATGTAGTTATTTATTATGAGAATATATTAAAGACGTATGTGAATAATAATATTCTACCACATTCACACAACACCATCTAGTCCCAAACTAAGCAGAAGCTTGTATACTATGGGTACTAGATAATGGATAAACATACATATGTACTTTTTTTTTGTAAATACATACATATTATACATAGAAACACCCAGACCAAGACAAATAAAAGGGTATTTTTTATCCTACAGTATGGTGCGTGTGTGAGGACGTAGTAGACCATTTTTTTTTTTCATAAAAGCCTGATCAGCGTATACGACGCTTCTTAATACAGCAGCGTTAAAAAAATATATTATTGAACCATTGTTTGTGCGGTTAGCGGGTGGACTGATGTGCTACGGATTGACTATAAAGCGGATAAGAAAAGTGAGATGATAAATTTTATGTAAACATTGTTTATTAATTACACACGGTAACGGTTCGAGCTATGTTACACATGAAACAATGTGAGCATAGGTGTAAAAGTCACAAAGAATAAACTTGTGCGTTCTCATAAAACTTTTAACAAATGTCTGCAATACGTTCCAGTCTTATTGCCTCCTTGAGAGTTATTTCGTAAGTTTTCAGTCCTCAGCCTACTTATAACTTTTCCCATAACAATGACTCGCTTAAGATGATACAAATAACGTTATTCCGAAACAAATCCATATGGGGAGTAACGAGATCTGCTACGTGTGTGTTTTCTAACTCTCAAGTGAGATTGTTACACTTACAGAACAAAAATATAACGACAGTATCTTTTTACTTAGCTTTCACTGAACCTGCTCAATGTCAAATGGTGTGTATAATATACTGACTTGGGCTTTGACTTTCTTGGTTGATTGAGTTAAGAGGCTTTTCCAGATTTCTTAACTGAGCTGTTGTGTAATCTAGGTACATGTTAATAGGAGCGTTGTATGTTAATTTCGACATTACTTTACGCCTTTCACAGTCGAATGCTGGACTTAAGCTTCACTTAATTTGCTTCGCAGTAGCATTGTGAAACAATAGGAGTATTTAAACTACTACACAACGCTGGCCAGACGGGTTGATATAGTGTTTGGTATTGAACTTGCCGAGTTTCTTCGAAAATATACTATTTGATACAGTGAAAATATACAATTTGATACAGTATGACTGTCTTTTTCAACACCCTCGTAATGAAATGGGTGCATGAGATTTTGCATTCTTAATCCTATTAACTTATACTAAATTTATAAAATATGGTTTTGGGCATGTTTCCATGTGGTGCAGGTAATTCATTTAGTTCCAGCACATCATTTTATAGCGTCTCTTATTTAACGGTTACTACGAGTAAACCTATGTTTTTGAGATCAGACGTCGCCTTTGGCCATCACAATAAATTAAATAGGTTGAAAAACTTATTCCACCCCAATTGTAATTTAGTACGATCGTTAAAAGTTTTACGAGCAATCTTCGGCTTTCTCGGCAATAATCTGTTTTAGCCACTGCCATCAAACCGCTTCGTATCCGATTGTTCGTTCATTCCCGATCAGCAAATTGACTGACGACGTCCGAATCAATTTTTCTTTACCTTTTATAACAAAAGAAAACGATAAGCGCTAATCGATACTATTTTTCTCTTTAATTCAAGAAGAAGCCTTTCGTTTATATAAAGTCTTGCCACGTATGAGTTGTATATTTTACCAGAATTTCTATATCTACTAAGGTACAACATACGTATAACAGACAAAAATAGTAAATGGTCACCAAAATCAAACCAGCATTTAATGTAAAATTATAACCAAAGTTTTAACATTTCGCTATCCTATTTAAGCAAAATGACTCCAAATAAATCATTGTTAACCCAAAAGTAGTAAATGATCACCAACATTAAACCAGCATTTTAATGTAAAATTATAACCAAAGTATTTTTATTAGCTGTATGAAATACCAACACATAAATTGGATTTGGTTATACCACCTAATATAATAAACTAAGTTGACGGAGCCCTGCATCGCAGGGCTCCTATTTTTGAATTAAGGGTCACAAGAGAACCTAACCTAACCTATTTATTTGGTGATCATTTACTACATTTGGTGTTCGAATTCAATTTGAAGTACAGTCGTGACTAAAATAGAAAGTACAATTGTAATTTTATATTTTATTTTCCTGGTGTTTTTGATTAAAGTACTAAGGGTATCAAAGCATTTTACGCTGGTCATTATATTTAACTCCATCTACTAATGCTTGTAAACACGCATAAGTATATAATCTAAGAATATATTATATAAATTTTATTGTAGTATTTGGTTTTTGAAAACTTATAAAGTTACTGTAATTTTTATTAACGATGTATATTATAACGTTTCAAAGGATATTGCCTACATGATATTATCCTCATTCAATATTTGGCAGTCAATGGATCTGCAGAATAGAAAGTATTTATAGTGCAGTATTATTCATTTATGAACGATATTTCCGTATTTCATTAATCCAGGCAGTAATTAAAATTCAAATTATCCATTTCTGTACTAGGATTATTTATGGTGTCATAAGCGGCATGGGACGTTAAAATCTTTCAAAAATTGTAACAAAGTACGCCAACACCAAATTGATAGAAGTCAAGAAGGATAAATATAAAAAACGGAATTTCTCAAATACATTTAGACCCGTCGTAATCAAATTAGGTTACGCTATTATAGTTTGAAAACCGAATCAAAAGCAACAGTTATACGTATACAACTCGACGAAAGCTTGGGCGGTTGTTGGTAAAGTGGTAAACTATAGATTAACATATTATATTCATTTGATAAAATCGTACTTTCCGGCTTTCGTTGGACTTACTGTACCGCTTTGCTCTTCGCTTTACTATAAGTATTGTATACGCAGGCTTTGTGAGGTCTTATGTAAGGCTTTGTAAGATTTTTAATACGAGTAATACTATTATTTTACCGGATAATTTATTAGACTATTGTTTACTAGTCGGTTAGTATTAAAGGCAAAAATCAAAATTCTTGACCTGAATAAAAATTTACATGGATTTGACAAATCCATACTTATATTATAAATGCGTATGTGTGTTTCCAACCATGCGAATGCAACTCGGTTGGGCGGCGTTCGGGAAGTTGCGACATAATTATCTTCACGTCCGATATCCCGCAGTGTCTCAAGACGAAAGTCTTTGACCAGTGTGTGTTGCCAGTGATGATCTACGGAGCCGAGACGTGGTCGCTAACTATGGGCCTTATCCGGAAGCTCAGGGTCACTCAGAGGGCGATGGAGAGAGCTATGCTCGGAGTTTCCCTGCGAGATCGAATCAGAAATGAGGAGAACCGTAGGCGAACCGAAGTCACCGACATAGCTCTCCGAATAGTCAGGCTAAAGTGGCAGTGGGCAGGGCACATAGCCGGAAGAACTGGCCGTTGGAGCAGAAAGGTTCTGGAGTGGCGGCCACGCATAGGACGTCGTAGCAGAGGTAGGCCTTCCGTAAGGTGGACCGACGATCTTGTTAAGGTCGCGGGCAGCGGATGGATGCGGGTGGCTCAGGATCGGTCAATGTGGAGAGCCTTGGCGGAGGCCTATGTCCAGCAGTGGACGTCTTTCGGCTGATACGATAATGTGTGTTTGTTTGTCCTCCTTTTGTGTTGTAACGGAACGATGCGATGCTATGATCTTCACTGACGACGTAACTCTTTAATTTGTTTAGATTTTTTGGGCCCTTTATTTTCTGCCATCTGTGAAAAAGTCAGAGAGAGTTTCTTACTGATGTTTTATCCGCAGTATACCCTATTTACGTTTGTTTCCCCCTATTCCCTAATAATCAAAATTTCAATACAAATAGTATCTGCAACATCTCACAAATAACAACCTGTGAACACCGTAACAATGCGAGTACTTGTAAATCACAACAGTACTAAGAAACATCATTATTTGATTCATCAAATGTCTTCGATGTCTGGAGAGCTAATTGAGTACGTATGCACGATGCTTAATAATGAAGTATTTCGGTGTATACGCACTACATAATTATTCGTTATTGATTAATTATATCAATAAACATTAATTTGGTTATGTGCTCGACTGTGTTTGAATAATGGATCAACGTGAAACAGTAATATGCGACAGTTGCTTAGTAGGCATAGGCAGGTTGTTGGAGTACCAGATATTATTTTTAACACCTTTTATGAATTGAAAATTATGTATATATATATATATAAATATAAAAATGAATTAAAGTACTGCAAGGAATAAATCGTCAGTGAAAGGAACATTTTCGTAGAACATTTTTTTTAATCTTGACGTATATGGAGAATCTGTGTGTCAGTCTGAGGTATTGTAGCTCCTACTCGTATATGAATTAACAAATTATGAAGCGGTTTTTTTTGTTGAAATGCTCACGAGATTTATATGGCTCTAAGCTACAATTTATGAAGAACTATATCCAGAGTTTCTTATATTGTTATTTTTTTAACATTTTATATGAATTGCTTACTCTCGTCTACCATGGCCGCATCCCGGCCTAACCCTTCTTAGTGGACGGGTTATAATTAGATAATTAATTTTGTAGCTGTAAGTCCATCCAAAGGGATACATTTTAAAAACAAAATTAATTCGTTTGTATACCATTTCATTGTCCATACCATTGAACTGAATGCTTAAATTTCATACTGCGAAAACGCAAAAGTAAAAAAAAGTGTTTTAAAGACTTAAAGGAGTTAAAGCTCTCTGAAATTATGGTATCCTGAGCTACGCTTAATGAGGTACTAACAAAGTTCACTTGACACGGGACAATGGGTTTGGACTTAGTTGGTAAGTGGAGTTTTGGATGTCAAGGTCACGGGATTATTTTTTCGGGGCTTATGTTAAAACGCCCTTTTATAGTGCAGGCAACCATTATAGGACTTGAAAAGGCTAGTGGCCTTATCGATCGCATTTAACAATGTATAAAACTTATTGAATGTATGTCAAATAACAACAAAAATGTGGTGATAATATCATGGTATACTATACCGGCACAGCTCCAGTATGGCGCTATCTGTAATATTGCGATAAGCTAACTGACAACACCCAGCGGTTAGTTTTTTTTATTGTAGTCTTGAAATATTACTAAATGACATACGATTTGATGTTCAAATTGGAATGACCAGTTAATCGCTGGGGAGCGTTGCCACTGTGCTGCTTGTGTAATGTGTTATTAAATAATGTATTGCTAAAGTAAATAAACCAGTCAAGTGTGAGTCAGACTCGCGCACGGAGGGTTCCGTACAAACCCGTAGGTGTATAATTATTTAAAAAACTACGTGATGTAACAAATAATTTACGGCCTTCGAAATTTTTCCTATGTGCTATAAAACGTTGCCTTATGCCTCATTTCAAGATTCTAGATCGACTGTACCCTTTAGTTTTGACTTAAGCATTTGATATAATTTCAATTTTATACGTCTTCGGGTTCATGAGAAAAGGGGTAGTACCTACCTTTAAAATTATGTAAAATATTTCAATTATATGATGTAACCAAAAATTTACGGTCTTCGGATTTTTTCCTATATCTGTTATATAAGACGTTGCTTCATGCCAAATTTCAAAATTCTAAGTTCAAGGGAAGTAGAAGGTTTTGATTCCCTTGCGAGTAGTTGCGAGTTTGAAAATATACTTAAATTGCTGTTTCTGTTAATTGCGTTGACATAGAACTTTGATTTTATTACAGGTTAACGGTGATATAGACCTGGTTAAATGATATGAATTTCAATTTAATAACTTTACGCGTTCATGAGGAAAGAGGTAATAACTAAAAAAAAATGTTTTTACTATATGATGTAATTAAAAATTTACATTTTTGGATTTTTTTCCTAAATTTTTGCTATAAGAAGTGGCCTCGTACCAAATTTCAAGATTCTAAGTTCACGGGAAGTACCTTGTAGGTTTTGATTCCCTTGTGAGTTTCAAAAAATTGCGAGACTTTGCGGCATAAACAGCTGTAGGTATCTTTTGATTACGTTGGCTTAGAAGTTTGATTTTATTACAGCTTATAGATATAAAGACTTGAGTATATAATATGAATTTCATAAATACATACATACATAGACTCACGCCTGCTTCCCCGAAGGGGTAGGCAAGAATTTCAATTTAATACTTCTACGCGTTCATAAGGAAAGTGCTACTAACTTGAATAATATTTACTTTTATTATAATAACATGATTTACCTAAAAAATATGGTATAAAAATTTATGGTTTTTGCAATTTTTCCTTTATCTGTGCTATAAAAGGTTGGTTCGTACCAAATTTCAAGAATCTGAGTGTAAGGGAAGTACCCTGTAGGTTTTGATTCCCTTGCCAGTAGTTGCGAGTTTGAAGATAAAGTAAAATTGCTGTTTCTTTTGATTGCGTTGAGATAGAAGTTTGATTTTGTTATAGCTTATAGGTATTATAAACCCGAGTATTTGATATGAATTTCAATTTAATAACTTTACTCGTTCATGAGGAAAGGGGTAGTAACTTTCAAATTAATACAAATATTTTTTTTATATGATGTAAAAAAAAATACGGTTTTCGCAATGTTTCCTTTATCTGAGCTATAAGACATTGCTTCGTACCAAATTTCAAGATTCTGAGTTTACGGGAAGTACCCTGTAGATTTTGATTCCCTTGCGAGTTTCGAAAATTTGCGGAAATTTGAAGCATAAACAGCTGTATCTTTTGATTGCGTTTGCTTAGAAGTTTCGTTTTTTCACAGCTTCAAGGGACAGTAGACTTGACTCATCATCATCATATCAGCCAAACGACGTCCACTGCTGGACATAGGCCTCCCCCAAGGTTCTCCACACAGACCGGTCTTGAGCCGCCCGCATCCAACCGCCTCCCGCGATCTTGACGAGATCGTCGGTCCACCTTGCGGGGGGCCTACCTCTGCTGCGTCGTCTGGTACGTGGCCGCGACTCCAGAACCTTTCTGCCCCAACGGCCATCGGTTCTTCGAGCTATGTGCCCTGCCCACTGCCACTTCAGCTTGGCTATCCGGAGAGCTATGTCGGCGAATTTGGTTCTACTGCGGATCTTCTTATTTCTGATTCGATCTCGCAGGGAAACTCCAAGCATAGCTCTCTCCATCGCCCTCTGAGTGACCTTGAGCCTTCTGATAAGGCCCATTGTGAGCGACCACGTCTCTGATCTGTAAGTCATCACTGGCAACACACACTGGTCAAAGACTTTCGTTTTGAGACACTGCGGGATATCGGACGAGAAGATATGTCGTAGCTTCCCGAATGCTGCCCAACCGAGTTGGAATCGACGATTGACCTCCTTCTCGAAGTTGGACCTACCTAATTGGACTACTTGTCCCAGGTAGATATACTTGTCGACAACTTCGAGCTTAGAGTACCCAACCTGAATAGGAGCAGGTACAACATGGACGTTCGACATGATTTTCGTCTTGTCCATGTTCATCTTAAGACCTACTTGTTGGGAGACTCTACAGAGGCCATCGAGCATTGTGCCTAGGTCTTCCATGGTCGCAGCCATGACCACGATATTGTCTGCGAATCGAAGGTGAGTGATGTACTCGCCGTTGATGTTGATGCCGAGTCCATTCCAGTCCAAAAGCTTGAAAACATCCTCCAGCGCAGTGGTAAACAGTTTCGGGGATATGACATCCCCCTGTCTTACCCCTCGCTGGAGTTGAATAGGTTTCGAACTCTGGTCCTGGAGGCGGACTGACATAGTGGCGTTTTCATACAAACACTTCAGCACTTCGATATATCGGTAGTCAATCCGGCACCGTTGGAGAGACTGTAGCACCGCCCAGGTTTCGATCGAATCGAAGGCTTTCTCATAGTCCACAAACGCCAAGCATAGAGGCTGGTTATACTTCTCGGACTTCTGTATAACCTGCCGTAGCGTATGTATGTGGTCTATGGTACTATAGTCTCTACGGAAACCGGCTTGTTCGGGAGGCTGGAAGTCGTCTAGCTTGCTCTCGAGACGATTCGCGATGAAACTCGAAAACAGCTTGTAGACGTAGCTCAGAAGTGTGATGGGTCTGTAGTTCTTTAAGAGGGTTTTATCCCCTTTCTTAAAGAAAAGCACCACCACACCTCTGTGCCACGCCTGTGGCGTTTTACCCTCGAGTCATTCTCGAGGGTAAAACGCCACAGGCGTGGCAATGTGCGTGGAATTAAATAGCTTCCGAAGGGCTTCTCTAGCGGGTGTACCGCCGGCCTTCAGAAGCTCGCTCGTAATTCCGTCATCACCCGGCGCCTTGTTGTTTTTAAGCTGTTTGAGAGCCACACTAATCTCGTGCATGCTGACGTCCGGGATATATTCGGTATAGTGTCGGGTCAATCCAGCTCTAGGGTCTGACGCTGGAGTACTTGCGGGTTGTTGCGTTGTCGTGTATAGCTGTCCATAGAACCTTTCGATCTCCTCCAAGAGCTCAGGCTTGGACGATACAATTCTGCCATCTTTCGTCTTCAGCTTTGTCAGCTGACTCTGTCCAACAGACAGATCACTCTGGAACACTTTGGATCCCTTATTCTGCTCGATCGCCTCACGAACACATTTTGTGTTGTATTGGCGGAGATCGCGAGTCAGAGACTTAGAGATCTGTCTGTTGAGGTGCCGATATTTCGGCATGTCGTCGGAGGATAGCAGAACTGTTTGAAATAGAATTAGTTTTTATTATAAGTCAAATCGATTAGATCGATTGAGTAACATTTTGTTTAGTCTATTGAAAATTTCTGACAATGGTCACACTGAACTGTCATTCACTCTTTTTGGTTCTTTGTCGTTTCCCGCGGTCAGCGAAAAAACCGAGCTCTAGATAGATTTCGTTTTGTGAGCGTTTTGATCTTGTATTTAGAACCCGTTTGATTGCCACTTCCTTGATCAATAACTGGCACCGGTTAATTGTGATAAAAATAGTATTTTAACGAACATTGTAAAACTTGAGTGAATCCGATGCACGTGGTTGGTGCCGGACGAATTTGCTGATTGAAAACGCTGCGTTGGAGTCTGGTAAAGTAAAGATAATTCACTTGCTAATATTGGCCAATTTAGTCTCGTGTGTGTCTAGCTTGCCTCCAGGACTCCACTCAAGAACATCACCAGGGGATATTTGGTAAGACTTTCTATTAATATTAGAATTTATATTCATTCGCTGTGCTACCGCAGTGTATGTTGGACCTTTGCCTTGGGCTGAGACTGGATGAATTAATCGCTTCTACTGATCTCTGTAAACCTTACCCGATCTCAGCTCAAACTCTAGACAAGAACCATCTTGCGCCTTTCCTCTAACAGCTCGAGGGTCGGACCCGAGATCTTGCTGATTCTCTTGCTTTTCTGGGGCTTAAAAAATTTAGCCCCCGTTGTATGGACAGCATCCACGAACCCGTTACTGTGCTCGTCCACATCAACGCATTCGCCCAGGCATTCGAAACAGTTCTTGAGTTCGAGCTGATAGCTCTCGGGGTTTTGGACATGAACCGGTGCCGGTCGGAGCGTGGACTTTATCAATCTTGACCGTTCGAGGCTTGTACAGATATTCAATGTGCCTCTTACCATTCGGTGATCGCTCCCCACTTTAAGTGAATTGATCACGGAGACATCTTTGAATATCTGTCTCTGTTGACATGATAAAGTCGAACTCATTTTTGGTGGCACCGTCTGGACTTACCCAGGTCCATTTGCGGCATTCTCGCTTCTTGAAGAAGGAATTCATCATGTAGAGTCCTTCCTTCTCCATAAAGCTAGCCAGCAAGTGACCCCGGGAATTCCGATGCCCATAACCAAATTGCCCCACTCTCAGCTCATCACCGTCGCGTTTGCCCAGTTTCGCGTTAAAATCTCCCATGACCACAGTGTAATGGGTTTTGAAGCCATGTATAGCCCGAGATATGTCCTCGTACATAGCCTCCACCTCCTAATCGGGGTGCGTCGAGGTCGGAGCGTATACCTGTATGACCTTCAGCGAATACCGCTTGGATATTCTGAGTATAAGGTATGCTACCCTGCTCGACACACTCCCGATATTTACCACGTTGGTCACGAGAGATTTGTGGACGAGGGACCCGACACCACCTTGGGACTGTTGGTCGCCCTCCCGGTAGAAGAGCAAGTTACCGGAATTGAGAACTATCGAGTCCTCCCCCTGTCTTCGGACTTCAGATAGGCCTATGATATCCCATCGCAACTTGCTCAATTCTTCTTCCAGCTCGACGATCTTCTCGTCGGTCAGCAGGGTGCGCGTGTTAAGTGTTGCCAGGGCCAATTGTCGTTGGTGGTGGTAGCCCGATCTCTTCCGGAGATTCTTCGCTCCCCTTGCCCCGCCATTACCATGGCCGCTACCATAACCAGGACTAGCGGGGCCGCCGGGGACTAGGGGCCGGTTTTTGTTGATGTGGTTCATGATGGGGGGATTTGACATAATCGCCACGCTTGGCAGGCGTATTGGCGATCGCAGTCGCGGAAGTTTTTAGTGCTGGACGCTGCTGCCCATCTAGCATCTTGGGATTTACTTCCGCCAGGTTCGGATGGTTTGACCGCCATCTTTCGGTTGACTGCTTGCGCTGGGGGAGATACTATGACGAGTATCTACTCGTCAGAGTGACTCCCCCAGTGGGTGGTGGAGTCGTCACGTCCCGACGCCAACAAGACTTGACTATTTGATATAAATTTTAGTTTGATACCTCCACGCGTTTCTGAAAAAGGGTCTTGACAGACGGACGGAAAACAAAGTGGGACCACTTTGTTGTCCGTCCTTCTGTCATATAAGGATTCCGTTTTTTCATTTCGAGGTACGGAACCCTAAAAATATATAAATTGTAATGAGCTGTATAAAGCTGCCTGTCTTACATAAGATGGCATAGAAACAATTTCAATATAATCAATAAACCGTTTTTTTAACGCTTTATTCACGCCACACTACAATTATAACAATGTTTTACACCACTACTTTAAACAAATTTAACACACCTTTGTTTTTCATACATACATAGACTCACGCCTGTTTCCCCGAAGGGGTAGGCAGAGGCATATTAAACGCCCACTTTTCGCCAGTGTTTTGATCCCACGTAATAGGTGGCGAGCCTATTGCCGCTTATCGGGATATTTTGTTTGTCAGAGCCTCGTCCGTTGATCGGCAGGTGCACCACTTGCAGGTGAGGTTGGCTTGGGACCCTAAGTTCTTGGTAGGAACCCTATGCACCTTTGTTTTTCAGTCACAATTAATTTGAAAATTGATTGCCTCATGTAACTTAGCGTACCAGGTAATATTGAATAATTAATTTTGTTTTCAACAATGTTTTCGGAAAACTTTATAATGGTATTTTCAGCGGGTTTTAAATGGATACTTAATTAAAATAATGTTTGACATACTCTATTTCGTGTCAGTCAACAAATGTATAATTTATATATGAGCCGTGTGTCCTTATGCAAGCTCAAGTTTTGTTGAATGGGGTTGCTCAAGTACTGAAAATGCCCTTATCAATGCTGGGTATGTAGCTTAACCTGGTTTCATCATTTTTACCATGCTAGTAAAGTTCCTGTAGTCCATGTTTCTACTTTGTTATTTGATCTTGGCATTTCTTATTGATGAAGCTACGACAATTTCCAGAAGCCTCGTCCGGGGCACTTACTAGTGTTGACAACATGCTAATGGTAGACTGAATGGTACGTTCTTTCCTATGCTTTGTTTATAAAATAAAACTTCTCATGATCCTATTAATATCTCCCTATGTTACGTTCTGAATGTGTTATTTTTGATAATGTGTTCGACAAAACAATATGTTAACCAGACCGTTAGTCAGGAGACTCACAGACTGACGTAGGATTTCTTCGTTAAACTCATTCATTTTTTTAAACGGTTTTATTAAACGGTTTTATTTAGCTTGACCTGTTTATTTGTTTGGGTCAAATTTAGTAATTGGAATTTCACCCCTTTCCTGATGACAGATTGATCTGATATTTGGTACACACTCTTAATCTTGATGACAATATAACATTATATATTCCTTATGATTGTAAATCCAAGATGGCGGCCGATACAAAATGGCAGATCACATATTACTTCACAACAACCTCGATATGGGTATGTAGGAGTGTGTTTCCTTATGTGCACAGTCACTGTATATTGTTCAGGGTGAGTGTATGGGATTCCGGTGTCGGGAGGAGTTACCTGCCGACCCCAAATTATAACACGATTACCGATAAACTAATATATATATTTTATAAACGTACGAGTGGTCCGTACATAGTACAACAGGTAACTGGCGAACCCAAGCCGCCTCCGACCGTTTACATGACACCTTATAGATATGTATGCACGTCGTATATCATAAGCATGTGTGCATATAATATGCACCTACACTACTCCCCCCCTTACAAAAAGAATACAAATCAACCCCGTAAATACGTAATAATATTAAAGCAGAATTACAACGTTACACAAAACAAAACAATGTCTAGAACACAAACAGTATAAAATATATAAACCTGATTTCAGATAGATAATAACATTACCTACATATAACCGTTAGTCTGTTGTGCTGCTTGTGGTACACTTGGTTGCATGTTGGACACAGGGTTACTAATTTTAATAGAGGATATTGTCTCCATAGTGACTGCCTTGTTCACCTGTTTACGGAGCCAAGATTTCGTTCGCTCAGCGAAATGTCGCCACACGAAGAACACCACAATCAATGCGAATAGCGCTGCACACACCACTAAAAGGATCTCGTACTTGGTGGTTTGCTTCATTACCTCAGTTTCATCAACCGCCTGATTGACAATAACTTTATCTTCCTTACTTTGATTGTACCCCATGATTTGTCAGTAAAAATAATATTAAATAACTAGTATGTTATCGTTCTAACGACGTCTTAGGCAAACAAGATGAATATAATTAATTCGTATAGAGAATAAAAACATTTATATTAGCAGTCGTAATACGTTACTTCCGAATAGTAGTGTAATTGTTTTTATACAATAACCTACATTTACGAAGTGCTATGTTGCATTTCTAACCACTAAAAATATTAATATAAAAAGGTTTGTTTGTATATAGAAAGTAAAAGTGTATATAAAATGTAAAGGTATATAAAAAACTGTGTATAATATTAATTGATATATCGTTTCGGGAATCGAACCACTCTACCACTTCTCGTAGTACGCGGTATATCACTGTGCTCGCTGTTGTTAGTAGCTGAATCATCTTCGTTTAATAAATATGCTGGCTTGATTCTGTCTACGGAAACAGTTAAAACTCTAGTTGGTAATTGAATAACAAAAACTTTATTTCTGCGTTCTAAAATACGATAAGGCCAAAAGGTGTAATTATAGCAGTCTTTTCAATATGTTCCTGTGCAATAGGAATATTATGAAAAGCTCTAAAAATATCAATTTTAGAAAAATATTTCTTACCCGATAAAATATAAGTGAAGTCCTGAATACGCGGTGTGGGATACCTGTCCGGTTTAGTCACCGCATTCAAGCGCCGGTAGTCCCCACAAGGACGAATTTCGCCATCCTTTTTGGGTACTACATGAAGTGGACTTGCCCAAGGACTGCCTGATGGTCTGCAGAAGCCCAGCTCTTGCATTAGCCGGAACTCCTCCTTTACCTTAGAATACCTATGAGGGGGCAATGGCCTAGCCTTGGCAAAAACCGGTGGCCCGGTTGTTTCTATGTAATGTACAACTGAATGATTAGGAATTTCTTTAAAATTTACAGGTTTGGTTATGTCAGGATATTTTTCTAACAACTTAAAATAAGGATGGGTATCGTGAATAGTTTTCACCGATGGCTCAGTGGTTGTAACTACGGATGCAATAATATTCAAGCTAGTAGACTGATCTATTAGTTTCTTACCATTTAAGTCAACTATTAATTTATAATGACTTAAGAAATCGGCACCCAAAATAGGCTGGCTAACATCGGCAATGATGAAAGTCCATCGAAATGCCCTTCTAAGATTTAAGTTTAAAACTAATGTCTTGCAACCAAATGTACGTATTGGAGTACCGTTCGCAGCATACAAATTATATTTTTCTAATGCCTTACTACTACAATCGAAAAGTCTTTTAGATACAGGTAATACAGAAATATTCGATCCGGTATCCACCAAAAATCTTAGTCCAGTTTCAATGTCACTGACACAAAGGCGGTGGTTTTCCCCGATACAGCTTCCCGCCGCAGACTGTACCCGTCCTAGTTTTCCGACGTTGCCCCGTTCAGATTGGCCTTCTTCCAATTACACGGATCAACACATTTGGAAGCACGATTCCCGAACCGGAAGTGGTAATAGCATAGCCAGTTCGGGCCTCTCCTCAACTGATCTTGCCTCCTAGCGCTCGTCGACCGGCTCCATCCACGGTAATTTTGACCATATGAATCTCTCCAAGGACGTCGAGATCTTTGTAACTCCGCAACCAGGATACTCAAATTCGCGATTTCCGCAATTAATTTGTCTGTTGTTGATGTAGATGGACTCGATACTTCCGCTATCTCCGTAGGGCGCGATGTCTCACAAACTTTATCTGCTATTACCGCTAATTTTTCCAAATCCGTAATCTCGCTAACCGACAGCACGGCGCGTACAGCCGATGGCAGATGTCCTGACCATAAAATACGTAGGGTGTCATCCGGAAATTTATTCCGGGCTAAATCTCTCATCTTTCGCAGTAACTGGGACGGCTTCTGATCTCCTAATTCAGTATCACTCAGCAACTTTTGTACCTGCTTAATCTGTGATTCTTCATAGACGGTAAGTAATCTCTCTTTCAATACTTCATATTTCCTGGCAGGCGGCGGATTCAACACGATGTCACTGATTTGCTCGATAGATTCCTTGTTCAACTTTGCAACCAATAAATTGTATTTCGCATCGTCAGCTAACTTCTGATTTGCCAGAACAGCTTCGAATTGAACAAACCAAAGCCTTGGTTGCTCCTTCCAAAATTCCGGAATTCTCGAGGTCACGGTAATTTGGGCTAATTTTTCGGTATTGCTGGTCACCGGAGAAGGACTTGCTTGTTGCGGAGCTCCCGACACAGGATGTTGCATAGGTATATTAATATGTTTCTCCATTTCCGAAATTTACACACGCACGTTCTCAAAAGTCACAAACTAGGGTCAGCAATGTAGGAGTGTGTTTCCTTATGTGCACAGTCACTGTATATTGTTCAGGGTGAGTGTATGGGATTCCGGTGTCGGGAGGAGTTACCTGCCGACCCCAAATTATAACACGATTACCGATAAACTAATATATATATTTTATAAACGTACGAGTGGTCCGTACATAGTAAACAGGTAACTGGCGAACCCAAGCCGCCTCCGACCTGAGATATGTATGCACGTCGTATATCATAAGCGTGTGTGCATATACTCGTAATATGCACCTACAGGTATCAAATGAAAGGGCTTGATTGGTAAAATAGAGCTCACTATGAAAATTCCAAGATGGCCGCCGAAACAAAATGGCGGATCACATATTTCTTCGCAACAACCTCAATATGGGTATCAAATGAGAGGGCTTGATTGGTAGAATAGAGCTCACTATGAAAAAAACAAGATGGCCGCTGCCACAAAATGGCGAATTATATTTTTCACAAATACTTCAATATGGGTATCAAATGAAAGGGCTTGATTGGTAGAATAGAGCTCACAATGAAAAATCCAAGATGGCTGCCGCCACAAAATGGCGGATTACGTATTTTTCACAAATACCTCAATATAGGTATCGAATGAAAGGGCTTGATTGGTAGAATAGGGCTCACTATGGACTAACAACAAAACTAAAAACTTGAAAATAAAATAAAATAAAAAACATTTTGATGTTAAACGGTTTTATTACAATAAAAAATATGTAGGTTATGTAATAATTTGGCAAGTCCTAGCTACCAGATCGCATCAATCTTCTCATCAATCTGGGGTATTAATCAGACAAATATAAAATCGTTGGGCGTAGCGTATCCAGAGTAAACATTTTGATAAAAATTTCACGCGCCCAACGATTTTATATTTATCTGATCAATACCCCAGATTGATGAGAAGATTGGTGCGATCTGGTAGCTAGGACTTGCCAAATTATTTTTTAGCTTTTAGTACATAACCTACATATTTTTTTATTGTAATAAAACCGTTTCACATAAAAATGTTTTTTATTTCATTTTATTACTGGATGTGTTTATTTTATTACAAGATGGCCGCCGGTACAAAATGGCGGATAACATATTTCTTTACAACAACCTCAAAATGGGTATCTAATGAAAGGGCTTGATTGGTAGAATAGAGCTCAATATGAAAAATTCAAGATGGCCGCCGCCACAAAATGGCGGATTATATATTATTTTTCACAAATACCTCAATATGGGTATCAAATTAAAGGGCTTGATTGGTAGAATAGAGCTCACTATGAAAAATCCAAGATGGCTTCCGCCACAAAATGGCGGATTACATATTTTTCACAAATACCTCACGATAGGTATCGAATGAAAAGGCTTGATAGGTAGAATAGGGCTCACTATGAACTAACAACAAAACTAAAAACTTAAAAATGAAATAATATAAAAACATTTTGATGTTAAACGGTTTTATTACAATAAAAGTATGTAGTTAGGTGGTGCGATCTGGTAGCTAGGACTTGCCGAATTATTTTTTTGCTTTTAGTACATAACCTAACTACATACTTTTATTGTAATAAAACCGTTTAACATAAAAATGTTTTTTATATTATTTTATTTTCAGTTTACAGTTATATTTTTGTCTAGAATTAGAGCAGCTCGCTCCCAAGCATTTTTATCGTCAATATAATAAGAAATTTTCTTGCATTAATAGGGAGCTTGTTATAAAAGCGTATACACTGCCCCATAAAACAGTTTCTTATTTTGTGGAGGCGGGTGCTATGAACTACAAGATTATACTTATGTCTAGTATTTAGTAGTCTAGTAGTAGTATTTAGTAGTTAGTAGATCACTTCTTTTTACTAATTTATTCTATTTCCTTGTGGACACATAACAGATTATCGTATATATATTGCGATACAACAGTTAGAATGCCTATCTCATAGAATTTTGTCTCTTAGAGAAACACGAGGACCGAGGTTGTAAATGCCTCTTATTGCTCTTTTCTGCAGAACTAATATTGTTTTAAGGTCTGTAGCATTCCCCAAGAGAAGAATCCCATACGATATAATACTATGGCAGTAACTGAAATATACTATTCAAGCTGTACATATATATATATATATATCTGTGGGGTGTGTAATTTTTTTAACTACATTAGCTGCAGAACTAAGTTTGCCCGAAAGTCTAGTCTCAGAAGTTTGGTAACAAGCATAATACCCAGACACATGGTTGTCCCGACAGGCTCAATTCTAGATTCCTTAAGTTGTACATAGGTTTCCATCTGCTTAACATTGGGCATAGAGAATTTAGTTTTCTTATCATTAGGTAATAAATTATTTACATTAAACCAATTAACAACTTTAGGTAGTGCGTTGTTTACTTTGTCAAAATTAATCTGTTGTCGTTTAATATTAAAAATGAATGCCTCTTCTCATAATGAGAATTGCTAAGGTCGTAGTCCATTACGCTGTGCACATGAGGCGCAATGTTACAGTACCACTTGTCTTATTATAAAACGAGAGTTAAGTCAAAGATGCCGAGCAATATCACTTTGTTCGACCCAAAATGAACCCACTTAACAGGGCATTTTATTGCCAATGTGACTTGAATAACAATGAACTAATTTGAAACTAATTTATTTATATATAAAGGTTTTTTTATTACTATGTTTGTGAATCGGACTAATGAATTCAAGTCTCAATGTTAGACTTGAATTCTTTGAATTGATTTGACGTGCAAGATTTCTCTTTCTTTTAAAAATGATCCTGCAACATGCTTGTTGATAAATGGCCATCCTAGTTCATATGGCTATACAAAAGACTTATATTAATGCCACAGTGCAAGAAAGGATAAGGGAGAGGAGACATAGAGTTGAAAGAAGAAGGTTAAATTATGCCTCAGATACTCTGCCTCGATTGGGCACGGCGGTTCTATCTACTATTAACAAAAATATTCTGTGTAAGATATCAGAGGAGTCAGTATAGCCCTGTCATATTCGTCTAAGCCTGTGTTCTTTCAGTATTTAAAGGTGTCCCTTCGGTGGCCAGTTTTTGATAATTTTACCCCTGGACTGTCGATCTTAGATCTATACTGATCCATGAAGACTTAAGGCTTTACCGTGTGCCTAACGTGGAATGATACAACCATAAATAATTAAATAAATTATGCTGCTAAATAACACCCAGCTCTTCTATACAAATGCTTCATAAATATCTTGACTCTTACACGACTAAGGATCCAGTGTAACATTCACCATTAAAATGTTATTTGAACGCTAGTGATACACTTTATATTTAGCCCGTGTTAGTGGCGGAGGTTGCCACGTGTCGGTTTCACGTGCCGATATAATATCATTAGCTAGTTAAAAGCGGAGTATTGCACATCGGTTTGGTCCGAAAGTCCTATATAGGACAATATTTTTAATAGCAATCCTCCCACGGCTTCACCCGCACAATGTTTTTTTTTAACTAAGATGAGATGGGATGAATTATCGATGTATAGTTTCGCTTTATCAGATACCTATTATTACATTTAGCATTATTACCGAGAATTTTCTTATAATAAAGTACTTTAAATTTACTGAGGACTTGTTTATTTCAGTAACTTTGTTTATCCGTAATGTATTTTACTTGAGTCACACTCCAATCGAATCAATTCGATCTGGCTCTACCTATACCTCGTAAAAGTTCGGTAATCGGGTCCGTTAGCAACTTCTGGCGTAATCACAAAAAAATAATCAAATTGGCATATTGTTCTTTGGTTATTAAAATCAGAATAACGTAAAATACGACTATGATAGGTATATTTTCTTAATTTACCTCATTCTATGAATAAAAAAATACCTGCTAAGTTGGACAACTCGGTTGATTATATTTCGTACGAATGACCGATTCGTCGACTCACAACCGACGCCGTGACTCGCATGGAGCTCGTTCAGTCCCTCAACGCGGTCACTTTACTAGTAGTAAAGTATTTTCTCGAGTTTGCAAATATTTCAACCCGAGTAAATCGAGTTACTCTAAATACAACTCGTCTCATCGCTAATTAGGTTCTTGTCTTTGTAACGAGCAGGTACTATATTGTTTACATAGGATAAATTGACATTCACTGGCAATTAAGATGCTTGATCTAGTTTGGTTGCCTAGACTATGCAAAGTACCAATGATAGTTATTTCTCTAGCCTTGAACTTAATGTGAGCATGAATGCAGACTATGATTTTGTAATATGAATTAACTGTATTTTTATTTATTTATAATGAACACCAACACAATGGCAGATTCAGTTCAGATTTTTATAAGACCTTATTTAAAGATTGGCAGATAAAACCAAATCGTAAATACAGAATAACAAGTAACAACTAAGTAAACCAACTTTTCCCAAGCAATTTCTAAAAGACACCTCCTGACTATTCCTTACAATTTGAAATCAAAGTCTATTCGATCCACAGTTCTCCACAGTTTTGATTTGTATTCACGGAGCGTCTACAACCTGATATAATTAACTTCAGCTGTTACATTTTACATTGCTGTTACGAGACTGTTTGAAAACTAAATTCAAATAAAGCGGATGAAAGTACACCGGTCCGTTCTACAGGTTTAAGACTGTATTTTCTTAGAGAACATTATTGGTGTTTAAATCTTGTTGGACTACCTCGTAGCTCTGTTTCAGTCATTGGAAACGATTGTAAGGGTAAGTAACTTGTCTTAATCTCAGTATCGTAACAAAGACTGCTTAAGGCCATGGAGTCTCTAAGTTGATTGGTAGAGAAAAGTGCACTGAAAATCTATCATTAGTATTTTAAATTAATATTATAAAATGGGTTGTATTTAACTGTTAGTCAAAAATACTAATTTTCCACCAAAAATACTAATTGCACCACTAAGCTAAGTTGACGGAGCCCTGCTTCGCAGGGCTCCTATTTTTGGGAGCAGGGTCACAAGAGAACCTAACATAACCTATTAAGTTTTCTGAGTGGATAAGTTTCCCGAGCGGACGAAACTTTTCATATCAAATGATATTTTGTAAAAAGATCATCATATTTGGTGTACAAATAGTATTTTAGTGTGCAAGTCAGTATTTTAGTGAAATAATTAAGTTTTTTGCGTAACTCACTTTAGTGTGTTACATAACATTTTTGATACGCTGTTAAAAATATCCCTTATAAAATCTATTTAATGGACAAATTCAAATAACAAGTGAATCGCTGGGTTGGAGCGGTGCCGTTACGATGCTTGGATTATGTGCCATAACTATATTCTGATTGATCGGTTAATTGGCACAAAGCTAGCAGAATACTTCATCTATTTCTTCTCATTACTCTTTAGAGTAGTAATATAAAATAGGAGCTGTAGAAAATAAGTTTAATTACATTTCTTTAATGATTTTTATATTGAAGTAGATATAAAGATGTAATGTAATATAAAAGTAATAAAAGTTGTCTACTTCTGTTATATTGGGTAATGGTATCTAGAGCGCCGTTTGTTCACTGGGTTTCTAGTGAGGTGCAATGTAGGGATATGTTTTCAAATATTTTATCATACCGCATCCTATATATTAAACAAGAACATCTACCCCTCGGAAGTAATCTGCAGTGGCCCATATAGGAGATCTCTGAATCGTTTACGAAGCCAGGTCGGTCGCTGCAGACACAACTTAGCGAAGTGGATTGACTCGGCTTACACGCAGTGCGACTGTGGCGCTCCCGAACAGACCATGAGTCACCTGCTAAAGTGCCCTAAGTGTCCGCACAGATGTTCGGTGGCCGATCTATGTCAAGCCACCGACAATGCCGTTGCCATGGCCACATACTGGGCTGGTGCCAACTGGATTCTGTACCAACGACTCGAGAAGATGAAGAAAAACAAATTACTAAGTTTAGCACAACTGAAAAAAATATCAAAATGCGTAAATTTACCCGATCGGTATTTTTATGAATTATTTGTAGCAAGCTTGCAGCATTTGTTAATTGCGATGGGTCATAACACTTTTTGCCCAACCTTACATAGCACATGAACCTATATTAACATTTTAATGTGCTTAACTGCTTACCCTGTTTCGGTTTATTTCCGCAATAGCAACATATTATATAGTCATCTTGAAGGAAATTGTTTTCACTTAGCCGCTTAAGCACTGTTTACTTTGGAATAGTCTTTATTGAAAATATCTTCAATTCACGATTCAATTATTATTTTCTCCCTTTATTGGAAGACATAACGCTAACCAGCGCACACGTCATTCGATGTGAAATCGTTTGAAAACAACTAGTCATGATATCTTTTCATCCAGTAATAAAATAAAATAAAAAACAGTTTTATGTGAAACGGTTTTATTACAATAAAAAAATATGTAGGTTATGTACTAAAAGCTAAAAAATAATTTGGCAAGTCCTAGCTACCAGATCGCACCAATCTTCTCATCAATCTGGGGTATTGATCAGATAAATATAAAATCGTTGGGCGCGTGAAATTTTTATCAAAATGTTTACTCTGGATACGCTACGCCCAACGATTTTATATTTGTCTGATCAATACCCCAGATTGATGAGAAGATTGATGCGATCTGGTAGCTAGGACTTGCCAAATTATTTTTTAGCTTTTAGTACATAACCTACATATTTTTTTTATTGTAATAAAACCGTTTCACATAAAAATGTTTTTTATTTTATTTTATTACTGGATGAAAAGATATCATGACTAGTTGTTTTCAAACGATTTCACATCGAATGACGTGTGCGCTGGTTAGCGTTATGTCTTCCAATAAAGGGAGAAAATAATAATTGAATCGTGAATTGAAGATATTTTCAATAAAGACTATTCCAAAGTAAACAGTGCTTAAGCGGCTAAGTGAAAACAATTTCCTTCAAGATGACTATATAATATGTTGCTTTTGCGGAAATAAACCGAAACAGGGTAAGCAGTTAAGCACATTAAAATGTTAATATAGGTTCATGTGCTATGTAAGGTTGGGCAAAAAGTGTTATGACCCATCGCAATTAACAAATGCTGCAAGCTTGCTACAAATAATTCATAAAAATACCGATCGGGTAAATTTACGCATTTTGATATTTTTTTCAGTTGTGCTAAACTTAGTAATTTGTTTTTCTTCATCTTCTCGAGTCGTTGGTACAGAATCCAGTTGGCACCAGCCCAGTATGTGGCCATGGCAACGGCATTGTCGGTGGCTTGACATAGATCGGCCACCGAACATCTGTGCGGACACTTAGGGCACTTTAGCAGGTGACTCATGGTCTGTTCGGGAGCGCCACAGTCGCACTGCGTGTAAGCCGAGTCAATCCACTTCGCTAAGTTGTGTCTGCAGCGACCGACCTGGCTTCGTAAACGATTCAGAGATCTCCTATATGGGCCACTGCAGATTACTTCCGAGGGGTAGATGTTCTTGTTTAATATATAGGATGCGGTATGATAAAATATTTGAAAACATATCCCTACATTGCACCTCACTAGAAACCCAGTGAACAAACGGCGCTCTAGATACCATTACCCAATATAACAGAAGTAGACAACTTTTATTACTTTTATATTACATTACATCTTTATATCTACTTCAATATAAAAATCATTAAAGAAATGTAATTAAACTTATTTTCTACAGCTCCTATTTTATATTACTACTCTAAAGAGTAATGAGAAGAAATAGATGAAGTATTCTGCTAGCTTTGTGCCAATTAACCGATCAATCAGAATATAGTTATGGCACATAATCCAAGCATCGTAACGGCACCGCTCCAACCCAGCGATTCACTTGTTATTTGAATTTGTCCATTAAATAGATTTTATAAGGGATATTTTTAACAGGCGTATCAAAAATGTTATGTAACACACTAAAGTGAGTTACGCAAAAAAAACTTTATTATTTCACTAAAATACTGACTTGCACACTAAAATACTATTTGTACACCAAATATGATGATCTTTTTACAAAATATCATTTGATATGAAAAGTTTCGTCCGCTCGGGAAACTTATCCACTCAGAAAACTTAATAGGTTATGTTAGGTTCTCTTGTGACCCTACTCCCAAAAATAGGAGCCCTGCGAAGCAGGGCTCCGTCAACTTAGCTTAGTGGTGCAATTAGTATTTTTGGTGGAAAATTAGTATTTTTGACTAACAGTTAAATACAACCCATTTTATATTATCAATTTAAAATACTAATGATAGATTTTCAGTGCACTTTTCTCTACCAATCAACTTAGAGACTCCATGGCCTTAAGCAGTCTTTGTTACGATACTGAGATTAAGACAAGTTACTTACCCTTACAATCGTTTCCAATGACTGAAACAGAGCTACGAGGTAGTCCAACAAGATTTAAACACCAATAATGTTCTCTAAGAAAATACAGTCTTAAACCTGTAGAACGGACCGGTGTACTTTCATCCGCTTTATTTGAATTTAGTTTTCAAACAGTCTCGTAACAGCAATGTAAAATGTAACAGCTGAAGTTAATTATATCAGGTTGTAGACGCTCCGTGAATACAAATCAAAACTGTGGAGAACTGTGGATCGAATAGACTTTGATTTCAAATTGTAAGGAATAGTCAGGAGGTGTCTTTTAGAAATTGCTTGGGAAAAGTTGGTTTACTTAGTTGTTACTTGTTATTCTGTATTTACGATTTGGTTTTATCTGCCAATCTTTAAATAAGGTCTTATAAAAATCTGAACTGAATCTGCCATTGTGTTGGTGTTCATTATAAATAAATAAAAATACAGTTAATTCATATTACAAAATCATAGTCTGCATTCATGCTCACATTAAGTTCAAGGCTAGAGAAATAACTATCATTGGTACTTTGCATAGTCTAGGCAACCAAACTAGATCAAGCATCTTAATTGCCAGTGAATGTCAATTTATCCTATGTAAACAATATAGTACCTGCTCGTTACAAAGACAAGAACCTAATTAGCGATGAGACGAGTTGTATTTAGAGTAACTCGATTTACTCGGGTTGAAATATTTGCAAACTCGAGAAAATACTTTACTACTAGTAAAGTGACCGCGTTGAGGGACTGAACGAGCTCCATGCGAGTCACGGCGTCGGTTGTGAGTCGACGAATCGGTCATTCGTACGAAATATAATCAACCGAGTTGTCCAACTTAGCAGGTATTTTTTTATTCATAGAATGAGGTAAATTAAGAAAATATACCTATCATAGTCGTATTTTACGTTATTCTGATTTTAATAACCAAAGAAAAATATGCCAATTTGATTATTTTTTTGTGATTACGCCAGAAGTTGCTAACGGACCCGATTACCGAACTTTTACGAGGTATAGGTAGAGCCAGATCGAATTGATTCGATTGGAGTGTGACTCAAGTAAAATACATTACGGATAAACAAAGTTACTGAAATAAACAAGTCCTCAGTAAATTTAAAGTACTTTATTATAAGAAAATTCTCGGTAATAATGCTAAATGTAATAATAGGTATCTGATAAAGCGAAACTATACATCGATAATTCATCCCATCTCATCTTAGTTAAAAAAAAACATTGTGCGGGTGAAGCCGTGGGAGGATTGCTATTAAAAATATTGTCCTATATAGGACTTTCGGACCAAACCGATGTGCAATACTCCGCTTTTAACTAGCTAATGATATTATATCGGCACGTGAAACCGACACGTGGCAACCTGCGCCACTAACACGGGCTAAATATAAAGTGTATCACTAGCGTTCAAATAACATTTTAATGGTGAATGTTACACTGGATCCTTAGTCGTGTAAGAGTCAAGATATTTATGAAGCATTTGTATAGAAGAGCTGGGTGTTATTTAGCAGCATAATTTATTTAATTATTTATGGTTGTATCATTCCACGTTAGGCACACGGTAAAGCCTTAAGTCTTCATGGATCAGTATAGATCTAAGATCGACAGTCCAGGGGTAAAATTATCAAAAACTGGCCACCGAAGGGACACCTTTAAATACTGAAAGAACACAGGCTTAGACGAATATGACAGGGCTATACTGACTCCTCTGATATCTTACACAGAATATTTTTGTTAATAGTAGATAGAACCGCCGTGCCCAATCGAGGCAGAGTATCTGAGGCATAATTTAACCTTCTTCTTTCAACTCTATGTCTCCTCTCCCTTATCCTTTCTTGCACTGTGGCATTAATATAAGTCTTTTGTATAGCCATATGAACTAGGATGGCCATTTATCAACAAGCATGTTGCAGGATCATTTTTAAAAGAAAGAGAAATCTTGCACGTCAAATCAATTCAAAGAATTCAAGTCTAACATTGAGACTTGAATTCATTAGTCCGATTCACAAACATAGTAATAAAAAATCCTTTATATATAAATAAATTAGTTTCAAATTAGTTCATTGTTATTCAAGTCACATTGGCAATAAAATGCCCTGTTAAGTGGGTTCATTTTGGGTCGAACAAAGTGATATTGCTCGGCATCTTTGACTTAACTCTCGTTTTATAATAAGACAAGTGGTACTGTAACATTGCGCCTCATGTGCACAGCGTAATGGACTACGACCTTAGCAATTCTCATTATGAGAAGAGGCATTCATTTTTAATATTAAACGACAACAGATTAATTTTGACCAAGTAAACAACGCACTACCTAAAGTTGTTAATTGGTTTAATGTAAATAATTTATTACCTAATGATAAGAAAACTAAATTCTCTATGCCCAATGTTAAGCAGATGGAAACCTATGTACAACTTAAGGAATCTAGAATTGAGCCTGTCGGGACAACCATGTGTCTGGGTATTATGCTTGTTACCAAACTTCTGAGACTAGACTTTCGGGCAAACTTAGTTCTGCAGCTAATGTAGTTAAAAAAATTACACACCCCACAGATATATATATATATATATATATATATATATATATATATGTACAGCTTGAATAGTATATTTCAGTTACTGCCATAGTATTATATCGTATGGGATTCTTCTCTTGGGGAATGCTACAGACCTTAAAACAATATTAGTTCTGCAGAAAAGAGCAATAAGAGGCATTTACAACCTCGGTCCTCGTGTTTCTCTAAGAGACAAAATTCTATGAGATAGGCATTCTAACTGTTGTATCGCAATATATATACGATAATCTGTTATGTGTCCACAAGGAAATAGAATAAATTAGTAAAAAGAAGTGATCTACTAACTACTAAATACTACTACTAGACTACTAAATACTAGACATAAGTATAATCTTGTAGTTCATAGCACCCGCCTCCACAAAATAAGAAACTGTTTTATGGGGCAGTGTATACGCTTTTATAACAAGCTCCCTATTAATGCAAGAAAATTTCTTATTATATTGACGATAAAAATGCTTGGGAGCGAGCTGCTCTAATTCTAGACAAAAATATAACTGTAAACTGAAAATAAAATAATATAAAAAACATTTTTATGTTAAACGGTTTTATTACAATAAAAGTATGTAGTTAGGTTATGTACTAAAAGCAAAAAAATAATTCGGCAAGTCCTAGCTACCAGATCGCACCACCTAACTACATACTTTTATTGTAATAAAACCGTTTAACATCAAAATGTTTTTATATTATTTCATTTTTAAGTTTTTAGTTTTGTTGTTAGTTCATAGTGAGCCCTATTCTACCTATCAAGCCCTTTCATTCGATACCTATCGTGAGGTATTTGTGAAAAATATGTAATCCGCCATTTTGTGGCGGAAGCCATCTTGGATTTTTCATAGTGAGCTCTATTCTACCAATCAAGCCCTTTAATTTGATACCCATATTGAGGTATTTGTGAAAAATAATATATAATCCGCCATTTTGTGGCGGCGGCCATCTTGAATTTTTCATAGTGAGCTCTATTCTACCAATCAAGCCCTTTCATTAGATACCCATTTTGAGGTTGTTGTAAAGAAATATGTGATCCGCCATTTTGTACCGGCGGCCATCTTGGATTCTTCATAGTGAGCTCTATTCTACCAATCAAGCCTTTTCATTTGATAACCATGTCGAGGTTGTTGTGAAGTAATATGTGATCCGCCATTTTGTATCGGCAGCCATCTTGAATTTAGAATCATAAGGAATATATTATGATGTATTGTCATCAAGATTAAGAGTGTGTACCAAATATCAGATCAATCTGTCATCAGGAAGGGGGTAAAATTCCAATTACTAAATTTGACCCAAACAAATAAACAGGTCAAGCTAAATAAAACCGTTTAATAAAAAATAACTTGACTTTTCGTTAGTAGTTTAAAAAAGTATACAGGAAATAAAGATTCATTTCATTTCATGTGCCCAGCAGTGGAACAAAATAAACAAGGCAAGGATGAAAACGGCTTAGGGAATCTTTATAATGACTGTTGCATTATAAAGATTCCCTAAGCCGTTTTCATTATTATTGCAGCATTCATTAAGTAAATTTGGTCTCCAAATTGTTAAATATTATCATTGATTAATTGACAAACAGTTTGCCCCACTATCACAGTCAAGGTCATCCTTCTGATGATTTCATCATGGGTAAATGATGAATATAAGAGATGAACTCTTTTCAATTCTATAAAGCATCAATGCCTATTCAAGTAGCCTTAATACGGTTGAGGAGTTAGCGTTCCAACCTCAAACGATTTAAAGACAAGAAAAACTACAGGTGCTATTTTTATTACAGATAGCCCTTATAAAAACGAGCTCGAGGGTAAAATAGAAGAATCGAAGAAGAAGAATGTATCAAGGAATCTTAGTGCTATTAAAAGTAAAACTACTAAGACATCACAAAAGGAAAATAAGAAAAAGAAACAAGCACAAGATGAAAATGGCAGTTGGTACTGCACATTATGTCAAGATGACATAATAGAAACCATGATCTAGTACACACAATGTGAGACGTGGGAACATGAACTTTGTGCAGGAACCAATAAAAAACTAAAGATTATAACTGCGATGATTGCCGAAAATTGGCGAAGACCATCAGTCGAATTTGCTAAGAATTACTACTTGTTTTAATAACACTCAATACTGTATAGATACCAATGAATAGATCTCAAAGTACGAATTAAGAATATAGCAGGACGATTTGAGATGAATGGTCTTAAATCGTACTTTTTTTAGGTTCTTTTTTAATTGTTTGTTTTTGAGAAGTTTATAAGGTTTATGTTAAATTTCATCATAGAAACAATAAAGCATTTAGCCAAAAAAATACTTTTAATTAAAACTAATTTATCTTTCCTAATTTTCTTAATATGATGGTTTTCTCTTAAGGAGAACGAATAAGGCAAGTTTACCCTATACCCGCATAGATAGGGCATAATAACTAGCTAATAGTTTTTTGTAAGTCCAATCTTACCTAACCTAACCTAACCAAACAATATACCGACTGTTTACTGGCAATAGGTCCTATCTCATTTTTTTGGATTTTCGGATTATTACTGCAATCGATCCTATCTGACTCCCTTGTCCAGACGAGATTCTATGCGGGTATTGGTATATTTGAAATTCACGCTAAAATCAACGTCAAACGTTATGTCCTATCAGAGCCCTTTTTGAAATAAGAAGCAATAAGTACTATCTTCATGTTTTCACTTGTTCTTCGTGCAGTGTGTGTAGTGTTCATAAGTATTTGAAGAAAACTGAAGTTTATCCTTCGCGAAAGGTGATTCTGATTAATGCCATTGATAGATAACTGTATTTTACGTCATCACAAATAAAACAAAGGTATGATAACTTATGTTATAATATCAAAATCAAAGTTTAAAAAAGGTTTTAAGATAGTACTAATTGAAACATATTTTTACAGACGAAGTTTTAGCAGATAGGACTAATTACATCTAGCGAATGTATGAGATTGCCTGTTTTTTAACCCATGTTTGTTTTATAAATGTATTCTACAATATTAACTTAGTTAGTTACCCTGGTTTTAAATACTACTTAGGGAATAAAAGAAAATGAGACCAATAAAGAAAATCAGCTGGATGAAATGTAGTGGGTAAGTATTCACCTGCCTAATCTAATATCTTACAGCTTACTAGGTACCATACCTTACTATCTCCTGTACCAATCAAGAAATTGGTTTACCACCCTAAGGTTAAATGTCGCTTGCATTTTAAAGAACAATAAAGATAAGTTTCGCTTGTACCTCAATCTGACCATGTTTGAAAACCTTATGCAAATTATTAGTCACCAAGATCCTAAATCAATTGGTAAACACTGTTAGTCGACTGTACCTACTATTATTATTCTGTACCTACCAAGCACCAACATACCTACCAATCTACATCGTACCTAACTAAATTCGGGAGATAGGTATCTACCATCATATTTACCTACCTCTTTCATTATTTATCATTGCACCTTAACTCTTACGTAATTACCTATTTAATACCTACTATTTTAATCTTTATACCTGCCTAGACTATTGAACTACGTGCTTGCTTATTATCTATATTCCTGGCTTATCCTTTTAGTAGGTATGTCTTTTAAAATGCAGGTAGGTACTGTACAAGGTGTGATTTTCCGGGAAAATATCTACGGCAGTTCCTAGTACTACTAAGCTGCCTATGTAGGTAAGGTAGGTAGCTGGGGACTCTAATTCGTGTGGAAAATGTCACCCAAACTACTTACCTACCTTCACCTGTATCTACCTTTTTGTATACCCTATCTTACCCAGATTATCTATAGAGGTACCTATTATCTGCTGACTTAGCTAGCTATCTGTTCATCTTCCTCTTTTAGTACTTAGCAGCAGATTCTTCCTGGAGGCCAGAATCCTCTAATTAAAATGCCTAAATTTGATTAATGTTATAATATTTAATATTTTAGGTAAAAATCATTAACCAAATTGAAGAATGTGAGACCTCTACACTGATGGTATTAGAAGGTGACTCCCTGAAAACACAGCAAATTTGTATGCCGAAGTGGAGATACCAAAAACCTAAAATTAATAAGCCACATTTGTGAAAGTTACTCATCACTGGGCTTAGAGCCTATTCTTGACTCAGATTTTAACGCGTCCCTAAACCCGTCTCAAGATATCAGGTGATTAGATCACTATGGCACTATGCTTGACGACGTTTACAGAGACGTGACTGCAGATGAAACTTTTACTTCGGTACTTGCTGGCAATGAAAGTCAGGATGCTGCAACTAGTAGTTGCGCTCAAGAAAGTGTGCAATACAAAGTCCCCCAGACAAATGCAGAGTGTTGCGATAGTAATGATCATCCTGAGTCATCATATCCAAGTACAAGTGTCACTGTACCACTACATGATACAGACGAAGTTCCTAATTAATTTATTTCGTACATGGAAATTTACGGCAAAAAATATTGTAATAATAATCATAATATGGACGAAGGACGAAATAGAAGGAGAATTACAGAAGATCAATGGAAGCGCAACGTAAATTAAACCTAAGAATGGAAGGAATACTCTATTTGGCGTTTACCAGAGAATCTGACAAAGTAATTCAAAACAAACAAAAACGGGACCGTCGTATGAAAGAAACATGCAGAAGTGTGTAATAAATCGAAGTATAGACACTGTGACAAGTTTACAGAAGAACTGAGAAAAGAAATATTTGAACATTTCTGGTATATTGATTGGAAGGAAAGAAAGGCTTTTGTATGTGCACAGGTGAAACAAAAAGCTACGAAGAAAAACACGATTACAAATGAAGAATCTAGACGGGGTTCTACTTTGGAATAAAGGCTAAACAACGGATGTCAAGAAGGAAATTTACAAGTGTGCAGAAAAATGTTTTAAATACTCTGGGGATCGGATATAGAATGATGCACCTTTAGGAGAAGAAAGAAAAAGTTTTGTGAAATTGCACTAGAAAACAGCGAAAATTTAGGTTCAATATGTCCTATTTGTGTACGAAATTTTCGTGCAATAAGTCCTAAGTCGTGCCCTGACGACTGCATTCTAGATGTATGAAAGTTAAATATTATGTTCAATAAAGAGTCTAAAATTAATAATGACGTGTTTTTTTTTGTATTCCCTACATACTTCAGGCATATATTAAACACATTTTTGTCCGTCCTGAAAAGTTGGTAAAAATTAGTTAGGACCTTTTGCCAGTAAACAGTCGATACTAGACTATAGGCTATGGACATAAAATGCAGTGCTGCTTTGTTATAGAAAGGTTGCAGTCAGTGCCGGTAGCTGTAATAAACATTTTAAAATATTGGTATGGAAACCAAGTCAACAGTGTAAGATGGGCAGGGGCTATGTTTGACTCGTATGGGTTGGAATGCGGGGTGAGACAAGGTGGCTTGACCTCACCGACGCTTTTCAACCTTTACGTGAATGAGTTGATTGGCGAGCTCAGTAGCGCCAATGTTGGATGCCGTATTGATGGCATATCTATCAACAACATAAGTTACGCTGATGACATGGCGCTGTTGAGTGCGTCACCCTGTGCATTGCGAAAGCTTATTGGTATATGCGAAAGATATGCAGAAACTCATGGCCTAATTTATAATGTACAAAAAATTGAAGTCATGGTCTTTGAGGCGAGTGGCAGGAGTCCTAAAGAACTTCCTCCTATCTGTCTCAAAGGAGTCCGTTTGAAAAGAGTTTTTCAATTTAAATACTTAGGGCATATATTGACACCCGACCTCAGGGATGATGCGGAAATAGAGAGGGAGCGGAGGGCGTTGTCAGTGAGAGCGAACATGCTAGCTCGCAGGTTTGCCAGATGCGGGGAGGATGTGAAGTTGACTCTTTTTAGAGCTTACTGCACATCTTTCTATACCTGTAGCCTGTGGGCTAGATATACTCAAAAGTCTTACAATGCCCTCCGTATCCAATATAACAATGCGTTTAGAATGCTGTTGGGGCTTCCTCGCTTTTGTAGCGCATCAGGGATGTTCGCTGAAGCGCGTGTCGACTGTTTCTATACCACAATGCGCAAAAGGTGTGCGTCCCTGGTGCGCAGAGTGTGGGCTAGCTCCAACAGTCTTCTGAAAATGATAGCGGGCAGGTTTGACTGCCAGTACGTAAATCACTGCTGCGGAATTGCCCATGGAATTGCGCAGCGGTGATGTGAGTAACTGTTTAAAAAAAAAATGATTATTTTGTAATGTGCGCTTTTTACTAACATAGGTTAAGTTTCTGTTACTAACAACTATGAGTCTATGGTCACTTGAATAAAGTATATTTATTATTATTATTATTATTATTATTATTATTATAGCTTCCTATGGTCACTCAAAAATCACAAACAATTTGAAGATTTTTTACTGACCCTGTAAGTCACTTACAGGGCATATAATATTTAAACTGGAAAAATAGTTATATATTGTTTACCGAGGCAAGTTTGGTACTACTAATGCAGTGTGCCTTGGCCATTCACAGAAGACGTGCCACGGTACTGTGATAGGCGGGCGTGTCTGATTCTGGATTTGGATAGGACGTCCCATATAAGTAATGGCCTAGTTCCGTACCCACCCAGTATATCAAAGTTGATCCTTACCAACACTTATCTCCGTACTAAATTTCAACTGTGGCATGTAGAATTTATCTTATATTTTGGAGGCTTACTACACGACTCTAAAAGAAATAAAATCACTAGAGTGGGTTTCTACGTTTTAAAATTTACGAAACACTTAGACATAAATTATATACAGCTAATGAAATTCGAAATATGTAAAGAGTTTTTGTGTGTTATCAATGTTATAATAAAGGATTGACAATGAATATATTTCATCATCAATATTTTATGTTGCTCTCTTCAATAAGGGAATTATATTTATATCTATAACTATTGTGAAACCTTTGAATGATCTACAATGTAGGTACCTTTATTCGTTTCCTTTGATAAAAACAAAAACGTCATCGTGTCAACTTCTATAATTAGCTTAAATCTGACAAATGCATGATAATGGTTACGTTTAAGGATTTCGCCTCGATATTTTAAAGCATTATCTGTTCATAATAGTATAAATGAATGAGGTGTACGTAAATGCGTGAAAACACGCTGAAATTCTACTAAGACGCTGAGAGTAGGCCCGGGAACGATAGCCGAACTAACAGCGTAATGCATACAAAGCGCTTGTTAACACCCGCCTAGCGTAATGTTGACAACACGAGATTTCTGATAGCATGAAAGCACTCAAGTAAGCTGTAATGCATGGTTTTCTACACTGAGACATGTACTTATTAACTTTATCGAGCCTAAGAGATGAATTGGTAATGATTATACAAAGTGGCAAATTACAGCAAAAATTGATATCCTCATCCAGATATAGAATATAACTGATATGTGACACGGACTTGTTGTCTAATAGGCTATTATTAAATGAAATTACTTAAATTTGGAATTTTATGATTCATTAATTGAAATTTAAACCTAAATAAAATGTCGCAAATGTACTTAATACTCACTACGTATGTGCAATAAAATGTCTGTGATAACTTTGTTAAATCTAACTAATCAAATAACACTCCTGTACATTACAAAAAGTAAAAAAGGTTTAGAAGTCATTCCAAGAGCTACAAAAGCAGTTTTACATCAAAGTGTAACATTTACGCATACAAAAGGGAACGCTACATGCATACATCTCTCTAATACATTATATAGGATTGAAGCACAAAAACTCTCACCAAACGAGCCGGCAATCAGTACGTAATACGACCGAAAGCCCATTGTAAGCACTATTCCTATTAGCATGAAATGCTCGTTTGGAACATGGAATGAGCGGCGCGGCGCGCAAACGTACGCTACTTTTTACTCCAGCTAGCCCTCATAAATTGGACTAGGCGTCCAGTACGCGAGTAATTCAACTGAGTTAGGACGCGTTTCTAGTATCCAATCTGTTTGCGGACCGACTTCTACCGTGTCGCAGCTAGCTATTACTGCACTGTATAACTTGGTGATATGATTAAATGAAAAATACTGTTAAAGAACATTACGAGAGCGTTTCTTGAACTTTTGAATATACTATTCAAACTAAACTATGAATTGCTGTTAGTAAAACGTATTTCAAGAATACTTCGTCCTTTCGTACCTTATAAGTAAATTCGTTCTACTTTCCATTAGCTGCTAACTTTAGTTAGAGTTGTGGCAATCGGAATGCCTACTTCGAAAATGGCCTTACCCAGCAGACTACAACTTGTTACCATGTTTACGTTTGTTGCTGACAATTATGAGGGTTAAGTATAGCGGGGAATATGTCAAGCTTTACGGGTACATCGAGAAAATTGCCCGAAGCATTGTCCCGAAGTCTTGTGAAATAATCTTCCCAAGTTAAGTTCCGTGTTCGTCTGACTATAGCTATTTATGTTATATTTCATTTGAAAACAAAACTTTTAAGAAACAACTCACGATTAAATTAGCTCCAGGATATAATAAGGAAAATACGCAAAACCAGTTAAATTGTGTTTTTTTTTCTTCTTTTTGAGTTGGTTAGCATTCTAGAAATAGAACTAGAATAGAACTGGTTTTTTATTAGTCTATCCAGGTTATTTAAACGGATTATTCTTAAAGCTAACTCCGAGCTCCTAACAAAATTGCAATCGCTAAAAATCGTATTCGAGACGTTTAGACCAGCGTTATTGGCTGATTGGTAAAGTTTGCCGAATACGGTTAAATATGAATATTTAAAATTGTTCATCTAAGAAATATAGTCACCGGACCCTACAGGGTCCATAATGTGTCTCTTACTGTGATAACACCTTTATGTAACTTATGGAGTGCAATAAAATATTGAGTATTGACCTTTCGGCACTTTGATAATCATACACACATAAACGTAGAACACAAGCTGACATAAATATTTGAGATTCTAGAAACATACTTGCGTTGCTGAATGACTGACAGTCGAAACGACTGGGCATAAGACGTAGAAATTAGGAATGTCTGTTCCTCGGAGAGTGCAGGGGTGCACTAAAAAGGGGTCTCCCGAGATTAGGCAGAAACGGTTAAAATAATAAGATAATATTCGGGCGAGGCTGTAGCCATCAGTAATTTGCCTTTTTCTATAAACATTACCAATTCATCTCTTAGGCTCGATAAAGTTAATAAGTACAGTACTCGCCAAACTTTATGGCCGCTCCGAATCTAGCCGCATTACGCTGCGCAGAACACAAAATCAGGTATCAGCGGGACGTACGCGGGGCGTGGAGGCAGGGCACGCCCGCGCGCGCTGTCTTTCACCCGCTAGCCTCCTCGCCTTCCGCGCGTTAGTGTGAGTGTGCTACGTTCGTACACGAATCACATATACGCTGAGCTCTGACAGTATCGTCGCGTTCAGAATAGTTTCATAGTGTTACTTTTTTGTTGTTTCTCGTTGCTATCGTTATTGTTTCTTGTTGTTATTTGTACTGATATATAGTTACCATTGAACCTGCCTCGCGGTCGTTTTAATGTTTTACGTCGCCAAACACGGACAATGAAGTTTGACGTATTAACGTTTATAAAGAAGGATGCTGAGGAAGGCCTTCAGTATAACTTGAAGTCAATCCAAAAGCGGACTGCAGCTGCTACAGGTGTGTCTGTTGCGCCTTCCACCTTACCATCCCGACCCAATAGAAATGGCTTGGGCAGCAATGAAAGGCTACGTAGCTAAGAAAAATATTACCGGAATATTAATAATGTCATGAAACTTGTGGAGGCGAAGGTCGATGCAATGGGTGAACATGAATGGATTGCGTTATGTGACAAAGTTAGACGCATTGAGGTGGAATATAAAAAGAGCGATGTTGTGATAGATGACTTCACCGATCAATTTATCATACACGTGAGGGAAAATTAATCGGAGGAAGAGGGTGGAGATGCCGAAGTGAAGAAAGTGACGAAGAAAGTTCTTCAGATGAGGTACCTTCTACGAGTATGGAAGATGTTTTTATGGAAGGTGTAGCCCCATTACAAATAAAGATTTTTTTTTAATTGTGTTGTCGTAAACAATGTGTTTTTTTTTATTTAGAAGTCCCTTCACCTAACTGTATTTATATTAATCGAATTTGATTGAATATGTTATTAAACAATATAATATAGCTAATCTAACAACGTAACTAAAGATTTTAATTTTCAATAATTACAAATATTTTTCTTGGTTATGAAATGTCCACCCGACTGTACCATGCGCAAGTTCGTACCGATGGCTACATTCAGAGCGGCCATAAAGATTGGCGAGCACTGTACATGTCTCAGTGTAGAAAACCATGGATTACAGCTTACTTGAGTGCTTTCATGCTATCAGAAATCTCGTGTTGTCAACATTACGCTAGGCGGGTGTTAACAAGCGCTTTGTATGCATTACGCTGTTAGTTCGGCTATCATTCCTGGGCCTACTCTCAGCGTCTTAGTAGAATTTCAGCGTGTTTTCACGCATTTACGTACACCCCATTCATTTATACTATTATGAACAGATTATCTGTACGCTTTAAAATATCGAGGCGAAATCCTTAAACGCAACCATTATCATGCATTTGTCAGATTTAAGCTAATTATAGAAGTTGACACAATGACGTTTTTGTTTTTATCAAAGGTAACGAATAAAGGTACCTACATTGTAGATCATTCAAAGGTTTCACAATAGTTATAGATATAAATATAATTCCCTTATTGAAGAGAGCAACATAAAATATTGATGATGAAATATATTCATTGTCAATCCTTTATTATAATATTGATAACACACAAAAACTCTTTACATATTTCGAATTTCATTAGCTGTATATAATTTATGTCTAAGTGTTTCGTAAATTTTAAAACGTAGAAACCCACTCTAGTGATTTTATTTCTTTTAGAGTCGTGTAGTAAGCCTCCAAAATATAAGATAAATTCTACATGCCACAGTTGAAATTTAGTACGGAGATAAGTGTTGGTAAGATCAACTTTGATATACTGGGTGGGTACGGAACTAGGCCATTACTTATATGGGACGTCCTATCCAAATCCAGAATCAGACACGCCCGCCTATCACAGTACCGTGGCACGTCTTCTGTGAATGGCCAAGGCACACTGCATTAGTAGTACCAAACTTGCCTCGGTAAACAATATATAACTATTTTTCCAGTTTAAATATTATATGCCCTGTAAGGCTCAGTTCACACCGAAATGGCAGCGGCTGGAAGCGACGCGCAGCGGCCGGCATCGAAGAGAAGGCTCGCGGCTGCCCGCGACTGCTCGCGCCTGCGCGCGACTGCTCGCGCCCGCCCGCGACTGCTCGCGGCCGCGCGCAGCTCACGTCACGGCTCAGGCTCACGCTATTCCTATGCGCAGTTTATATTCTACATATAAAGAGGAAACACGTGTGTAATTAGCTGTGAAAATTAGTATTTTGGATTTAATAGTTATTGCACGTATAATTGAAGAAGAAGAAGAGGAAACGCGGATTCTTTGGTACACCGCGCCCGCGCCTTCCCGCGCATGCTCGCGGCCACCCGCGCCTTCCCGCGCATGCTCGCGGCCGCTCGCGCCCGCCAGAGCAGTCGCGCGCCGACGCGGCGCGGATTGTCAAGTAATTCTATGTATTATAGTCATGGTGATAAAGACTAAAATTATATGACACTGAAACTGCTCTCCGCTTCGCTTCCGGCCGCTGCCATTTCGGTGTGAACTGTGCCTTAGTGACTTACAGGGTCAGTAAAAAATCTTCAAATTGTTTGTGATTTTTGAGTGACCATTGGAAGCTATAACAAAGTAGCACTGCATTTTATGTCCATAGCCTATAGTCTAGTATATTGTTTGGTTAGGTTAGGTTAGGTAAGATTGGACTTACAAAAAACTATTAGCTAGTTATTATGCCCTATCTATGCGGGTATAGGGTAAACTTGCCTTATTCGTTCTCCTTAAGAGAAAACCATCATATTAAGAAAATTAGGAAAGATAAATTAGTTTTAATTAAAAGTATTTTTTTGGCTAAATGCTTTATTGTTTCTATGATGAAATTTAACATAAACCTTATAAACTTCTCAAAAACAAACAATTAAAAAAGAACCTAAAAAAAGTACGATTTAAGACCATTCATCTCAAATCGTCCTGCTATATTCTTAATTCGTACTTTGAGGTCTATTCATTGGTATCTATACAGTATTGAGTGTTATTAAAACAAGTAGTAATTCTTAGCAAATTCGACTGATGGTCTTCGCCAATTTTCGGCAATCATCGCAGTTATAATCTTTAGTTTTTTTATTGGTTCCTGCACAAAGTTCATGTACCCACGTCTCACATTGTGTGTACTAGATCATGGTTTCTATTATGTCATCTTGACATAATGTGCAGTACCAACTGCCATTTTCATCTTGTGCTTGTTTCTTTTTCTTATTTTCCTTTTGTGATGTCTTAGTACTTTTACTTTTAATAGTACTAAGATTCTTTGATACATTCTTCTTCTTCGACTCTTCTATTTTACCCTCGAGCTCGTTTTTATAAGGGCTATCTGTAATAAAAATAGCACCTGTAGTTTTTCTTTTCATTTGCCTCGAATTTCCAGGAATAGCACGTAATGGAGATATAGTTTCCAGTGTCGTTCTAACTGACTGTGCTGTAAAATTCTCTACTTTTGTATCTGAAGAACATTCTTACTTTTTGTCTTCTAGACATTGATCTTGCTGTTCCAAAGTATGGATTCTCGATACCTCAGCAAGATATGGGAACATAGCTTCCTCATTCTGTTCTTGCACAGAAATCTCGTTAGATTGTGGCACACCCGTGAAAGCCTTTGTTTGTTTTTTCAGTTGTTAAATTCTGGGAGACTTCAGCTAGTTCAGAGCGCGGAGATTCTGGAAGACTTAGATTAGCTTCTTCAAGTACGACATATTCCTCACCTCTGATCTTATAGCGATTGCAAGGCCATAAACCGCAACATTCGAAGCCATGTATACCTGTTGCCCATACAAACTGCTCGAAGATAAGCTTTTTTCAAAATTTCTGCAACCTTTATTTGTTTTATGACAGATCCAGGATGGTTTCGCATCCATGACATGCAAGCAGCGTTAAAATTCTGTTTTAGAGTTTTGAAAAATAACCTATCTAATGGTTGCAACTTGTGTATGGTATGGGCCGGAAGAGATAACATAATTATTCCATAGTCCCTAGCAAGATTAATTGCATCAATGTTCTTCGTGTGCGTCGAATGGCCATCTAGGATGAGAAGAATTTGATTTTCTTGTGATTTTTTCAGTCTTAGACATTTTATAAAATGTTTAAGCCATTTGGTAAATAATGTGTTGACAATCCATCCGCTTTCTGAACAATCATACAAAGTATTCGGCGGCCCTCCACGCATTAAGCTCTCTGTCATCCTTGTGCCTCCCACGTTTAAATATAAACATGGGAGGCACAAATTCTCCAGCTAGGTTCATACATGAAATGCATGTTGTGTTAACACCACGTTTACCGCCAGTGATAGCTCCAACCTGGTGTTTCCCATTTAGAGCCAAAATTATTGAACCTGTCTCATCCATATTATAATTTATTTCGGCTGTAAATTGACCTACGTCTAAGATGGAATCATATTTGTCGAAGAACGCCATCACCGTTTCTTTGTTGAATCCTTTACATCGAGCCACAGACGTGGGTTCTGGGGTTTGTAAGGATATTTCTGGATGGTTCTTCATGAATGTATAATACCATTTCCAACCAGCTAGTTGCGATTCATTATTGAATCTATGTTTCAGTCCGTATTTTTCTGATAACTGATAAGCTAAGCGCCGTAAATCGGTAATAGTCAAGCAGAAAAATCTAGACTCCAACAAAAGTGCATGTCTGACTAGTTCTGCTTCCATTTCCTCCGTTAAATCACTCGGACGTCCAAGTCTTTTACGTCTATTCAAGCCTTTTAAATATCGGTTTCGGTATTTTAAATACACGACAAACTTCGTTGAATTAAAGTCCCCATTGTTATATTTTCTAATCGCTTCTTCCATATCTTCTTTACTCCAAGAAAAATATTTGATTTTTATCATGTTGTTCTAAAATAGAAAATAATTATGTTTAATATGTTTTTAACTTTTGTGGTTATTTTTCCAATTGAAAATCTAATAAAACAACTTGTCATAAACAGTGTAAGTATTGGTAAATTATCTAATTCAGATTCATAAATAGTTTTCCTACATCGTACTAGTAGGTACGTTTTAAGAATTTAACTCGAGTACGAAATAGAAGGAAGAGCCAAACAAATTTTAAATTTACCGCCAAAAAAAATTACAACAGTTACCAGTATGATAACACGTCAGATGAAGATACACATTAATACGTATCAAACCGTAAAATAGGTTATACACGACCTTATTTGAATAAAACTCTTACGAAACGTGTAAAAATATTAAGTACAGCAATAGTTGAGAAAAACTTACTTTTTCAATATTTTGTCGAGAGCAGATTCACAGGTTGGTGTTATCTGTCAGGTGGTAAAATGACCGACTGTTATTTATATTTTTTGACACTAGAAGCTTATAGTAGTAGCTTATAGCACTAGATAGCTGTTACCAAAGCCGAGTTTTAAGTGGAGTACGAATTTGGCGTAAATACGAATTAGGCAAGTTTACCTTCCATATATCTTCTATCTGTCTAATGTTATAAATGCGAAAGGTAATGACGGAGCGTGGTAGTTTTCCTCTCCTTCACGCATACATAAATTAACTGTTTATTTTTATTTTATTTCATTTAAAAAAGGCAACTCCTGCACTAGGAATAAATCCTGTGTCGCAGGGGACTTTATAAACGTACAGCCAAGGATACAATGAACACCCTGACTGGAAAGAACAATTTATGGATGACACAAAGTGTTTTATCGTGTGGGAATCGAACCCACAACACTAGGCGCAGTGTCAAGCGGCGAGGCGGCCTCTTAAACCACTACGCCAACCGTGCAGTCAATTTTGATTAAACTTTGCAATAATATTTCTGTATTTATAGTTTTAAGTTCTTGCTTGACTGGCTGACAGACAACGCGCAGCCAAAACTATTGGGCGCGAGAAGCTGAAATTTAGCATGGATGTTCATCAGGGACCGTAGGGGTGCACTAAAAGGCATTGCCTGAAATTCTCTCGGAATCGGATAGAAACGGGTAAATAAAAGAATATACGGGCGTATCCGCGGGCAGCCTCTAGTTTCGTATATAACAGAATAGCACGTGGGCTCTTTTTGTCCCACTAACCGACTCTCACACGGGTGAAGCCACGGGCAAAAATATATAATATAATAATAATATTCTACCACATTCACACAACACCATCTAGTCCCAAACTAAGCAGAGCTTGTACTATGGGTACTAGATAATGGATAAACATACTTATATACTTTTTTTTTGTAAATACATACATATTATACATAGAAACACCCAGACCAAGACAAACATCCATGTTCATGCACACAAATGTTAGACTCGTGCGGGAATCGAACCCGCGACCTTCGGCGTAGCAGTCGCTTACACTCCCGCTATGCCAACCGGTCGTCAAAATGATCATCATCCAACAAATTCTTTTAGATCATAGTGTACTAAAGGTCTTTCAAATCAAACATACATGACTACAGAGTTAATTTCCTTTTTTCCAAGAAACTTACTCAGTCTGACGTATTTACAAAAGTACTGGCTTAAAGAGACGACTTCTATTGACAAAATGTTCGTGTACACCGGCATAGCTATCTGTACTTATTTATATTATTCTTTGATTACCGGTCCTTTGTGACGAGAGAAAAAAACTGATTAGCAACCAAAAATTTCTTTTCATTACCATTGTGCCTTAACAACAGACAAAAGAATGTTTCATTTCGCTTTTATTGTTATGTCTAACATTGAAAAAAATTGGATATCAGTTTGAGGCATCGCGTAGCTCCTTTGATCGTGTAACAGTTCTATTTCGTTTAATTAAAAGTAAAACAGATAAACAAAAACCTTGGTAAACTAGATGTTGGTTTTAGGTACAACGATAACAGCAAAATGACACAGTACAGTTTTGCCTTACACGAACAAAAGCTAAAACTAGCATCGAGCGCCCGGCACCGGCTAATTTATGTGAGCGATGCCGCTGAATAAAAATGTACCGGATTGTACAGGCCCAAGTCAGCTCAGAACCGTAATGAACGCAATGTTAACGGTTAGTATTGCTTACACAAGTCGAATTGTATCCGACTGTGTACGATAACGTCCCACACGTCTACACATGCGAATTCTCTTTTTGTTCTTGCCAACCTAATTATTCATTCAAATTTTTGTACATTGTGTTTCAGAATATTTTACCATTTTATATGGAAGAATAGATATACTAACATGAAAGATCTTTAGCATAATTTATGTGTTCGCTAAAAATAAGCGACACTCTATTGATCCAGCCTTCACAGCTAAGATGATAATTGGCATGTTTTATCGAGCAAATAGAGAACGAACGAACTACATTTAAGTGAGACTTTAGATATTTTTATCAGATTTAAACGTAGGGAAAAATGTACATAGCAGTTCATTGTCCTTTAATGGTTTAATATACTTTGCGGTTGTTGTCATGGGGCTTTTTTCGTCACCTCGTACCGAGCAAGATTCAATTTCGTTAACAAAACAAGATTACAAGTGGCACAAGAGGAACACGAGACACCGTACGCCTAACTTCTTATTGCCTGTGTAATACGTGAAGTACGGCATGATTTATAGAATAAAATGCGACGTCTAAGGCGGTGCCCCGGGGACCGCTGCAACCATCTATTTCGTTAGTTTCCGCACAGTCACTGGGACGGTCGTTTGTCATTCTGCCCTTATTGAGGAGCAAATTTCGGTGACCGCCTCCTGCCTTCTGTTATCCCCGTGATATTTTCATAATCCCTCCTGAAGGACAGGTCTAGGTTTGTTATGACGTCGTTTGTTGGCGTAACTCGTATCCGCGAGGTAATCATCGTTTGATGTAAGCGCACATTTTATTCCCGCTGGACATTCTGCGACATATGCGTGATTTATGGACACGAATGTTTTAATTGTATGTTTATGATACGGATTATGAGGCCACTTATTGTTGGGCTACTGAGGTTACAGGTCGTTCAACTCTACCCTCCCTAATGAATATTAATATGTGAGGCAATTTATAATCATAATGCTCATTACGCGTTGTATGTTTTGTTTTCAAGATTATTTTTTAATTGTAGCATTGGATTATCTCTATGTCAAGGAAGAAGAAAATTCATTATTTTAAATAATCATGCTAAATTGGCAGTATTTCGAAGCCTAAAATTTGTTGACATTCCGTCCATCCATCTGTACATCTGTCTGTTAGCAGGCTGAATATCATGAACCATACAGGGACGAAATTTTCAAAGAGTGCATTACTATTGTCGTTATAGGAATAAATAAATATTATGCAGTACCTTTAAGCTTAATTGCAGCATTTCATTTCTTATGTAGATGAGTTTTGTTGTTTTAGAGTTATATTTTATTTGGATGGAAACATTAAATCAACAAAATCTTGGTATTCTTAAAATATGACTTACGAGAGTCTCTTTAAAAATTATTTAACGAAAGATTGCTGTCCAGCATTTATATTGTATGCATAATAGACTACACCACGGCTCCACCTACATTTAACCTTTTTATTTAAAAAACATTTCATAGTGCTCGTCTGTGTTCGCCAAGAAACAAAAAGCTAAATTTCAGTCATGCGCCTAGTAGTTTCGGCTGTGAGTTGTCTGTCCCATGATTGAGATTTGTATAATTATATTGATTGGTTCTATTTACTTTCATATGTTAGTTAAATATCAGTGTCGCTTATACTTATGCTTATAATTGTAAAATCTTATATCTGAGTATTTTTCGTAATACTCCCAATATTCGTCAAATCTTCTACGACAATGATAATTATATAACCAGTGTACAATAAATATGACTGCTAGTTGCTTTATAATACTCATTAAATGTAAAAATTATCTACTACCTAATCGATCGTAGCAATATATAAAACCTTTCACATGATTAGTCAAAGGAATGCACCATTACGCGCGTAAGTGAAATAAATCGAGATTAAAACATATACTATAGCAATCGTTTTAAGAAGCTAGTGCACCATTTTACTGAGAAGAAAAGTCTCATCATATATTCTCTGCACGTTTGCTTCGCCACTCGACGCTTCATAGAGACGGGGCGATAAACAAACTACTCTATTGCACGCAGCTCTATCGATTTATCACATGTCAATGATTAAGATATATGGCTGTAATAATAATATTTGAAGGTAAATATGTTATGATTTGATGGAATAAATCGTATCTATGTTGTGTAGTTTTAAGCAGCAGATGCAGCTGTAGCATAAGTTAACGTTTCGGGCTATCAAACGTCATGCTCTAGGTTCATATTTTGCGTTCACACTTTTTCATTGCATTTAGGTTTGTAACCTTGTTCATAGGCGCAAGGGTTGGAAATAATGATGGCTAGTAATTTTATTTCCAAATCACAAGTAACAAGCTTATATATTGTAGGTATAATCCGCAGATAACAATAAACTTAGGTAAGAATCTATTTTTAACCGACTTCAAAAAAAGGAGGAGGTTAACAATTCATCGGAATGTTATTTTTATGTGTGTTCCCCGATTTCTCTAAGACGCCTGGACCGATTTCGAAAATTCTTGTTTTGATTGAAAGAATATACCTTCTAGTAGGTCCCATGATCATCAGGTCAGGATATGATCATGGAGTCCTGAAAAAATCGAAGGAACTCTTCAAATTTTATAAACGCACGTGAAGCGATTTGACGATAACAACCCAATGCCGTCGAGTTTGGGCTCGTTTGAGTCGTTTTTACATGGAAGTTGATGCTGGATGATTTCCATGGTCTGATGATAGAGTTGGAAGGTAACCATGAGATTTTTGTGATACAATAACCCAATCTCATCGAGTTTAGGGTCGTTTGATTCGTCTTTACATGGTCTTTGGTACTGGATGTTTTGCTGGGTCTGATGATGGAGCAGAAAGGTGGCCATGGGATCTTTGTAATACAATGACGCAATCTCATTGAGTTTGGGCTCGTTTGATTCGTCTTTACAGGGACTTTAGTGCTGAATGTTTACCAAACTCTGATGCTGGAGCAGAAATGTAGCCATGGGATATTTGTTATGCTATTACGCAATCCCATCGAGTTTGGGCTCGTTTGAGTCGTCTTTACATAGACTTTGATGCTGGATGATTGCCATGGTCTGATGATAGAGCTGGAAGGTAACCCAATCTCATCGAATTTAGGGTCGTTTAATTGGTCTTTATATGGACTTTGGTACTGAATGTTTACCAGGGTCTGATGATGGAGCAGGAAGATGGCCATGGGAACTTTGTAATACAAAGACGCAATCCCATTGAGTTTGGGCTCGTTGGATTTGTCTTTACATGGACTTTAGTGCTGAATGTTTACCAAACTCTGATGATAGAGCAGGAAAGTGGCCATGGGATCTTTGTAATACAATAATGCAATCTCATCGTGTTTAGGCTCGTTTGTTTTGTCTTGGCAAACACTTTGATATTGGATGATTTCCGGGATCTGATGATGGAACTGAGATGGCCACTTTGGGGGCGCTGCGGTCGATTGTAGTCATCTTATAGATCGAACAATAAAGAAAATTCGAGTTTTTATATATAAACGTGTTTATTACATCTTTTACCAGTATAAACCAAGTATATAAACAGTAAAGTGTGTCTAAACATGTTATCAAAGTGATGTGTAACCGATTAAATTAATTAAAACTATTCAAAACGTGAAAATAACTAAACCAATAAACTATTTACAATAACGCCCGTAGTCGTACAAAACAATAACAATCTTATAACTAACAGTGACATTTAAGTTTTTAACAGTGAATGAAGTGACTGAATGCTGTAAAAACATCATAACATCATAAAATAACATAAAAATAATAGTGATTCTCCACATTCGCGGGTGTATAAACATAGGTTGTTAATTGTTTACCTACATAATCAGCTGTTAATCAGCTGACGAACCGCTGGACTGTAATTTAGCATAGCGACATCTAACAAATTGTAGCGGAACTACTGCGATAAGTGCTTATCGATCGGAACGTTGTATTTTACGTGCTTATAAAATCGCAATGCATAACTGTGGCGCCTGTAGACGCTTTATGAATAAAACAGATGGCGCCACCTGTTCTAAATGCCCAATAACGTTTCATTTCCAATGTTTGGGGAAAGCCAAGGCAGCAGCGAAATTGCCGAACTGGCTGTGTCCTGAATGCTGCAAAAATAAACCCCGTAATAATGGCTCTGAGACACCAGCCAAAGGTGTACCTGACGTGGACACGATGGATGACAACGAGCCTTCTGCTTTGTCTAGTCAACTGAATACCTCCATGACGGACAATGCAGCTGATATTGGGCACAGTGACCTAGCGCGAGAGCTCCGTATGTTTCGCGAACAAATATGCAGCATGCAGGAATCCATCTCGATGCTCCGACAGGAGTTTCAGGACTTGCGCGTCACTTTGGCTGGGAATTCTTCACGGCTCGACACTCTCGAAGAAAAAGTAGAAATACTGGAGAAGCAGCTTTCAACAAAAGTCCATCCTGTCTACGACAGTGAAAGCATTATTAACAAGCTAAAGTCAGAGCTCAATGAAAGGGACCAAGAACTGCTTGCTAATGACTTGGAGATAACCAATGTACCTGAGACTGCCGGTGAAAATCCAGGTCATTTGGTGAGCCTGATTGGCGCTAAGTTAGGGGTCACAGCCGATGAACGTGAAATTGTATCTGCGGAACGAATAGGCTCAAGACAGCCACGCGGTGGCTCTTCCAGCTCGGCCTCTGGTCGCTCACGTCCGTTGGTAGTAAGGCTCGCGCGGCGCTCGGTCAGGGACAAGCTGCTGCAAAGCATGCGTGTTCGCCGTGGTGCTGACACTGCGGACTTCGGCCTGTCAACTGAGTCGCGACCGTTCTACATAAACGAGAGGCTTACGAAATACAATCGCAGTCTACTGTATAAAGCACGAGAAGCTCGCGCCCGCTTGCAATGGAAATATGTTTGGACGAAGCGTGGTCGGATTTATGTCAAACAGTCGGAAGGTAAACCCGCTTTCATCATTGCAACAGAAAATGACATAACACGTGTTTTTGGCGAAAATACCGTTTGACTTTATATTCTTCAGTGTTACTGCATGCTTTATGACATCAATTAGAATTTCTCAATTATTACCAATTATTATTTTTCAATTATCTTTATTATTTACAATTCTTCAAATTATATTAATATGTACAATATATCAATCATTAATACTAAGTATAATCAATCAAATAATTTATACACAGTACTTTATACAAACTGTTCAACTGTCTCGTCCTGTATACTTATATGTTAAATCACTGTACATTTTATTTTTGTTGCTGGCTAGGTATGGATGTTTGGTTATGCCAGTCGTATATAAATGCGCTGTTTTTCGGCTGAGGCCTCGAAGCTGGTACTTGTCTAATGGCAGTAAACCAACACTGATAGTATTAATCATAATTATTACTAATGCCTAATAATAAATTTTTAACCGTCGGACTATTTAACGCTGGATCATTAGGCACAAAGCATGACGATTTTATAGCTACAATTTTACATCATCAAGTTGATATAATAGCTATCAATGAAACCTGGCTCAGACATGGTGAGGAGGGTCGAGCCCCCAATTTACCGAATTACCGCCTTCGTCATGTTCCCCGTCCAACGCATATTCGTAACGGCCGTGGTGGAGGTGTGGGCTTTTATATAAAATGTGGTTTGAACGCGCGGACATGCGTGCACCCCGCCCATCCTACGACGGAGCAAATGTGGCTTAAGCTGAAAATGAATGGTAACACCATAATCATTGGTACAGCATATCGTCCTCCCTGGTTAGATACGCAAACATTTCTAAACTCTATAATGGATACAATAGCCTCATTTCCACGGTATGATCATCTTATGGTCCTTGGGGATTGGAATATTAACGTACTTAGCCCTTCTGATGCTAAGTATACACTATTGCATACATTTTTGACGTGCACAGGCCTTAGACAGGTGGTAACTGCTCCTACTCATTTCACTGAAGGCTCGTCTTCGCTTATCGACATAATTTGCACGGACGCCCAAGTACGGTCTGTGGATGTGGGGAGCATGGGTAGTATATACGGTCACGCGTTTGTCAAATGTGAATTGCTACTAAAAAAACCAAAAATGAAGCCCCGAATAATAACTTTTAGGCCTCTGGGTGACATAGATCACGATCAATTCAGCAAAGATATCGGTCTTATAAATTGGGATCGAATTAAACTACTACCAAACATTGACGACATTGTAGTGGATTACACAAATGCGTTAACTTGGTTATACGATCTTCACGCACCATTAAAAACAAGGATCATGAAGGAATTACCAGCTCCCTGGATCACCAGTAATGTGCAGCTTATGATGCGTTTACGCGACACCGCTCTTAAAAGGTACTGGCGCACAAAGCGTCAAGTACATAGAGATTATTATAAATTATTAAAAAGACAGGTAGATACTGCTCTCTATAATGAAAAAAAGTGCTATTTTGAGCAACACATTAATAATAATATTAAAAATCCAACGCTTTTATGGAAAAATATTAAATCAAAAATACTACCTCAGCAATCACTTGAACTGCCAGCTTATCTGAATGATCCTGATGCTATAAATGCTCATTTTCTCAATGTGCCAGGTAACACTAACATAAGCATATCTAGTCTTACATACTTCGAATTGCATAGGTATGGACCAGCCACATTTAGCTTGAAGCCTGTTGAACCCACGGCAATAGCCAGAATAATAAAAGAGCTTCGGTCTAACGCTGCTGGTACGGACGGACTAACTTTGGATATGATCAACCTGCTCACTCCGCATACTCTTGACATCATAACATTGATGGTGAACAAGTCTATCTGTGATTGCAAGTTTCCCACTAGCTGGAAAACAGCGGTAGTAAGGCCAATTCCGAAAAATCCCAATGTAACTGATTTGAAACAACTAAGACCTATCAGCATTCTGCCATGCCTCTCAAAAATTTTAGAAAAGGTGGTAGCGGAACAGCTCCGTTGCTTTCTAGAATGTAATAGGATATTACCAGAAGCACAATCAGGTTTTAGAAAACATCGCAGTACAACCACGGCTATTCTGGATGTTATGGACTATATACTGGGGGCGCAGGATCGCGGCGAGGGGACCATCCTGGTCTTGCTTGATTTCTCCAGGGCATTTGACTGTCTGAATATTCCCCTCCTCTTATCCAAAATGTCATTCTACGGCTTTGAACCTAACACCGTGAAATGGTTTGACTCCTACTTGAGTAACCGTTCACAGTTCGTGGAACTGAGAAATTCGGATGGAACAGCAACGCAGTCTTGTCTCTCGCATATTAATAGAGGAGTTCCCCAGGGATCAGTGATTGGTCCACTTTTGTTCATATTGTTTAGCGCTGACATTATAGGCAGCATCGAGCACTGCCAATACCATCTGTACGCTGACGATGTACAAGTGTACTACTCTTTTCAGCCCAACGATACACAGACAGCGGTGAAAAAAATCAACCAGGATTTGACGGGTATTTTCGGCTGGGCCCGCCGCAATTCACTTGTGTTAAACCCGAACAAATCTAAATATATGATTTTGGGTTCAAAAAAACAGCGGGAGATCATTTCACGTAGTAATCCGCATATTTGTGTTGATGGCCAGGTTGTCGATCGTGTTCAACTAGCGAGAAATCTCGGCCTAATGATGGATGAGGAGCTACGCTTTGAGAAGCACATTTCAGACGTAGTCAGAAACTGCTTTTACCGACTCAAAGTGTTATACAGGCTTAGAGAGCATCTTGACATATCGCTTCGTGAACAGTTGGTGGACTCTTTGGTTTTATCTAGATTCAATTATCTGGATACAGCCTACGGACCAAGACTCCTAGCGAAATCAGCGAATCTCATACAACGAGTGCAGAATGCGTGCGCTCGATTTTGCTACAATATTCCGCCAAGACATCATGTCACATCTTACCTAAATCTACATAATATACTTAGGATGTCATACAGAAGGGAATTACACTTAGCTACTCTACTATTTGGTGTCATCAAAAATGAAACTCCAAGCTACCTATACAATAAAATTGTCTGGATAAGTGAAAATAGTAGATATCCGAAAAGAACTGTATCGTGTCCATTACGTGTACCACCGCACAGGACCACAGCATTTCGTGGTTCTTTTAGATACAATTCTACCAGGTGCTGGAACAATTTGCCACCGCCGATTCGTAATATAAAAAGTGCACAAAACTTTAAAGACAAACTTAAAGCCATGCTTTTACTTAAACAAAAAACCAGCACATAAATTATTGGATATTCTATATTATTTATTATTATTACTATTTTATTTATTTTATTTTACTATTATCCTAGTGAGCTTTATTCGATGACACCACAGCCCCTTTTACAGGCCTATTTATTTATTTATACCTACTATTTTATGGACTATATTTTGACTTATGATTTAATTTAATGATATTTGTTGACATACCAAATTAATAATTACCCTTCCTATTGCATAATTATATTATTCTCATGACATATACCTAATTCATTCTTTACAGCTAACCGTTGATATTCATTTCGTTGACATATTCATTTTTATTCTTGTTGACATAACTAATTTTAAATAATCATATATTAATTCATATAACTAATTTTTAATAATCAAACTGCTAAGATTTGGAAGCCTACTAGCCCCAAAGGGCCTCAGTTGAAAAACAGCGCTGCAATTGCAATTGTATTTGCAGCATAATGCTGAACTGTGGCCTTTTTGCCACACAATATTATGCCGAGCCTATCCAATACATACATTATTTGCCTTCGAAATCCTCTGTATTCCTTTCCTCTTCTTACTTATTTTAAGTGTTCTTGACGCTGGCGTCATGTGGCTAGTTATTGCGGCGCGGCTCGCGCAGCTCTGAAATTATTTTATATACCTTTTAAAGTTGGCATACTTACATTTAGCTTTTTATGTTGCAGTAGCTAAAACAGAGATTATTGTATTTCCTTGGTTCAAAGATGAGGCGTCATATCAGTACATTTATGATTAATTAAGTATGTGTGATCATGATTTAAAGATAAAGACAATTTATTTTGTAAAACATGTGTGTACATTACAAGTTGGTCAGTTCTGAAATGTGAGTGCTAGGTACATGTTTTACCGTTGCGGTGTATATTTATTCATACTAAGACTAAGAATGCATTAATGTCACAAATCTGTAATGTGTATGTACAAATATATGTATGAATGGGTGTATGGTATTGTTATGGACAAACATTTGCGCCTAGCCGCAATAGGTAATACAAGTTTTCACGTACCTCCTCGTTCTTCTCTGTCGGCGGCGCAATGCTATCGCAATTCATTGTTCACTTAATGCATGTAATCTGTGTTCACATTCTATCTTATGGTAACTTAAGGTAATGACATGTCGGAAACCTGTAAACAGTGAATAAAAAAAAAATATATATATATAATCATAATTAGAAGATTATATTCAGATGATACACAACCTTTGTTTTAAATTACTTATAATAAAAATATCATAGTCATAAGATAAGAAGTGCTTACCTAATGTTCATGGCTCACGTATTGTACCTATTGACCCAACAGGGAATGAATTGTTGTATGCACACTTGTATATGCATGTTGATTACACGTAATCGTATCGTACTCCAGATGTACACAACTACTGTCGCCGTTCATAGATATTATATTGTTATTATTTGTTATCGATCGCACGAGCGAGCGAGTACGGCGTGCGCGCGTGCTTGTTGCAGCTCTGCGCGAGCGTCACTGGCTCACTGGCTGTGGCTGACCCGCGCGTCGCGTCACAACACAAGTCATGGGCCGAAGCTACATGAGTAGATAATAATTAATAATATAGCCGTGCCTGCGGTGGCGCCAGCCAGCGAGAAATTTGCGCGTCTTACTTCTTTGTTTTTGTCTTTCTTTAGCTTTTTTATTTATTCCTGTAATTATTGTCATAATATTGTGTTGGTGCAAATAAATTCATAAAAAAAAAAAAAAAAAAAGATGAACGTGTTTAGGCTAGTTAGTTGCTAACAAAAAAAAAAAACTTCGAATTGCCATAAAGGTACAGTTCTATGTTTCAGAATTAAGGCACGTAAAGAAGGCCTCCCCATCATCTACCACCTACTCTATCCTATGTACCTAATCACCACCTATTACTATTTTTATTAGTATACCACTAAAAAGCAACAAATAAAAATTATTTTTAAATAAAAAGAAACCGACTTCAAAAACACTAAGGAACTAAAAAACAAAAAATAATTGGTTTTGGAGCAACAATTTTTGGAGTCGGTGCCAAGCACTTACGCAAAAAGTTACTAAATTACAAACTACCTATTCTATCAACAACAAAAGTTGTATCAAAATGTGTAGAGGTTTTATAATCAGATCAGAAATACTTGGCTTGGCACTGAAACCAATTATTTTTTGTTTTTTAGTTCCTTAGTGTTTTTGAAGTCGGTTTCTTTTTATTTAAAAATATTTTTTATTGAACGTCTATTATAGTAGATTTCTCAGCATTTTTCTGGACTCAATTAAGACAATAAACAGACAAACTACTTTTAGTTTCAACAAACGGTAGCTTTTGAGGAGTTGAAAGCAGAATCCAAACACTCTGTTACACAAGTGCCAATCGCACTGATCAAAAAGCTTTGGAAGTTCGCTGCAACGCTGGAACTATCCTCCGCTCTGAATTCTCAGAATGAAAGTGAACTACAGATAGGATATGCGATTAGCCTCTTTCTTAGCTCTCCGCACATTGATTCTCAAGTTTATAAAATTTCCGCAAGTACTGTAATGTTTAAGCGATTGGAATTTACAGGCATACGGTTCGAAATCATAATATTATGACTTTACATGCAACTGTGACAACTGACTGTATGTGGCATGGACAGAACGAATGTGTGATGATATGTGTCACTATTTGTTTTTTCGTACGTGAATAAAACATTTGGCATTGGATTCCGGTATATAATTTATAGGAACTAAACAAGAGTAGGCAATAAAGTATGGTTTTCATAATTATACCGTTACTAGAGAGGGTAGCACTCAATGAACTTTCAAACGACATGATGTACTTTCATTTATATACATTTATATTTTTCATCCCTACGTTAATATTAAATGAGAAAAAAAACGATATAGACATGAAACCGCATTACTAGGTAGTCATGATTGATCGAGCGATTCTGTAACCGACCATTGCTCTTAAAGAGGCAAAAGTTCTAGGAGGCTTTTTCTTGTATAAACGATTTACTACTTTTATTATTCGTTCAACAATGTTTCATGATTGTTTCAATTTCAGATCGTATAAAGGTAAACAGTACTCTTTCTCAAAATGGCCCACGTTTAGATTATTACAATGATTGAGTCCAGAAATATGCTGAGAAATCGGAGTGTTTGCATGAGTTCTGTCATGCAAACACTCCGATGTGTACATAATATTCCATAGCAGGGAGCCCAAAACAGATCACTGAGGTACTCCTCCCGTGACCTTGTATTGTTTTGAGACGGCCGCTATGTCATATCTCAGAATCCTATGGCTAAAGTAGCTTGCTACTATCGTCCGTAGGTATTCTGGTACACTCAATTCAGCGAGAGCTCTCATAATACAGTCCCACTTCGCGGAGTTGAACGCGTTTTTGATATCTAGCGTTGCCACCAAACAATACTTCTTGATGCCTCCCTTCCATCTGATCCCTGCTATTGCATCCTTTGCTGTATTAACAACGAGGTCAATTGCATCCAAGGTGGGGCGTCCATATCATCCCATGGGTGTCGTAAGAGCCGACAGTGGGAGTATATTATGCAGAGAACAGCACGGTAAGAGAAGGAAAACTTGATACAAACCTATCCCAACCCGTTTGGCCAGCGTGGTATAGTATGCCAATTCCTCCTTTCAAAAGAGAGGCCTAGTCCAGCAGTGGACTGGTAAAGGCTGATGATAGATGGCAGGAATACAATATACACTAACGTTGTGTATTACGTTTGGATATTACGGGATTAGATACCAAGGTTCGGGTAAGCAAATAAATTTATACTTACTGCAAAATAAAATACAAAACACTTTTTGTAGATTTACTCTCTTTATTTTGTGTTTAATTAAGAATATAAATGCTGTACAGCGAGAGACTTTATAAATATTCGAGCAACGGACACAAAGGGCACTCAGACTTGATACATCAAGTAGTGAATCACACAAAGTTGTTGTTCCGTGTGAGACTGCCTCTGTGGTCCAGTGGATAGCGTATGCGACTGCTGATCGGAGTTCCCGGGCTCGATAACCGGGTCGGTCAAAAGTGTTATTGGGTTTTCCCGAATTTCCAGTAGCAGCACGGAGTCTGGTGATGTGCCCGGTAACGGTAATAGGCTCGCCCCCTATTACGTGGGACCTAAAAATTCTTGGCAAAATGTGGATGTAATATAACACCTCTGCCTACCCCTTCGGAGATACAGGCCTGAATCTATAAATAAAAAAATTACAAGATATGGTAATAATGAAGAAGATATTGAAAGAAGAGTTGATGCAGGTAATAGTGCTAATGGAGCTGAAGGCGTTTATAAACAGTCAAAACATGTCCAAAAAGGCACGTTTGGCTGTACATAGAGGAGTGTTAGTGCCTACCCTTATGTATGGTAGTGAAAGTTGGATATGACAGTAGAGACTTGAAAGTAGAATAAATGCTGTAGAAATGAGAGCACTGAGAAGTATGTGTGGTGTGTGTAGCGGGTTCTGGTAGTAAAACGCAGAAGAGGTCCTAGATGCGTTTATTGAGCAGTATTGTCTCACTTCCTATGCCGAGTATGACCGACCAACAACACGACACTGGCCTGAACACTAAAGGATGCAGTCTCCCACGCTGTTCCCTCCGGTAGTGTGTAGGTAGGCTGCTCGAAGGCTGCGCGTAGCGGTAGATCCTCGCAGGCCGTTGGTTCAGCTGGCAGACGCCGGCGGTGCGAGTACGATGAGCAGGGCAGGCCAGACTCTTCGGCAGAGGTGACGCCGAAGGCGATGCAGGAAGTGTAGCGGTCTAGGTAGACTAGCCAGGAGCCTTAAGGTGGACCTGAAACCTGAAGGAAAGCAGCATTAGGCGAGCCACAACCAATAGAGTCAGGCAGGCGGCGTCAGCCGGCCTCAGCTAGCAGGTAGAGAGATGGGCAGTACGCTAACGCAGTAAATGTAGTGCTTACCAGTAGCTGGGACCAGGATACACGTAGATACGACGTAGGGTCAGTAGGTACGCTTAGTTATAGTAGGTAGGTAGTAGAAGCGACGTTAGAGTAGCGGTGCCGGCCTCCCTGTCGGCCCCTTTATATACCGGGCCCTCCATCAGTTCGTGTCGGCGCATAACCAAATATGGGCAAAACTTACGAGCGCGGACGATGGCCTTCCCTGATTGGCCGAGCGTATGGACGGTATTATGACGTACACTCGGTAGGTACCGGTCATACGCTACAATACCGCCCGCCTTAGGAGAGGATTTTACGTGGCTAACAAGGAAAATCCGACTAGCTGCGTTAGGTCTATGAGTCCGCTACTGTCCAAGCTAAGACGGCATATAGAGAGAAGGAAGGGAAAGTCTTCTACGGTTTGTAACAAATAGTTAGGCACCATAGTGTATAAGTTTTAGGTCCTAAATGTGCCAAAACCCAATAGAATTTCCAGACGCGTCCGACAACTCGTAAACGAGAGGCGACTTTTTATTAATCACTGTGCACTTCACGAATTTAGGGGCTAGTTTCTTACAGAAGGACTTATCCTTGCCGCTCTGATAAAAAGTCCTTTTCCACACAGTGTCTCCCACATTAAACTCAGCTGGTTTACGGCGTAAATTATACGTTTGGGAATTCCTAGCATGAGCTTGAATGAGGAGTGCCTGAACTTTGTCAAATATGCCTGATAAGTGACCTATGTTTTCTGTGTAATCGTCCCTAGGTATGTATACTATATCATCAGCGTCCGTGTCGACATAGTGTGAGCCGCATGGAACTAATTCATGTCCATAGACTAAAAAACTAGGTGTATAGCCCGTGACCTCATTAACTGCAGTATTTAATGCAAACTGCACCTTAGGTAGGAGAGTGTCCCATAATCTCTGGTCATTGCCTACAAACGCCGCTAAGGTAGAACCAATGGTTTTATTATAGCGTTCGACCGTATTGACATGTGGGGAATATTTAGGAGTATAATGAAGATTAGGGATTTTGTACTTGCGCAACATAGCTTTTAAAGTAGCACTGACAAACTGTTTACCATTGTCCAATATAATTGTAGATGGTATACCATGAACTAAAAATATTTTTTCTTCCAAAATATTAGTTATTATTTCAGCAGTTGCGCGCCTGATAGGAAAAAGTAGACAGTATTTACTAAAACAGCAAGTTACTACAAAAATGTAGGCGTTTTGTTTTCATGTGACGGGTAGTGGCCCACCAAATCTACACTAATGGTTAGGAAGGGTCGTGAACACACTTTGGGTCGTCCCATGGTTCCCAATGGTGCATGGTCCTGATGTTTGTGCGCGATACAAGTGTCGCAAGAATTTATGAACTTAACTACGTCATCGCGCATTTTGGGCCAATAGTAACGCAGTGCTAAGCGCTTGTAAGTTTTAAATATACCGAAATGCCCCGAAGTGGGTTCGGCATGGTTCTTTAATATGGCATTATTTCGATCAGAAGAAGGTAGTACTTCTTTCCATTCGAACTCCTTACGTAGCATACACCTAGATTTAATCAAACGATACAATTTATTATTTTTAATAGGATAGTCTGGATAATCATTAGGCGAAGATAAACAACCATTGTAGGTGGCTAAATACCATTGATCAGTGTCAACATTAGGGTCATTCATGTTATTATTATTCGCGTTAATTATATTTACAGGTAGGGATCGTGATAACGCATCGACTATAATATTATCTGCGCCGCGCCGATGCTTTATTTCGAAGTTAAAGGCTGACAGACGAACCGACCACCGAGCTAATCTACCAGTCGGGTTGCTCAAGTTTAGGAACCATTTCAGTGCGGAATGGTCAGTATACACAACAAACTTTAACCCGTTATCTGAATAACAGCGCCAATATTCGAGGGCTGTTAGAACTGCTAATGTCTCCCGTTCTGTTATAATGTAGTTTTGTTCCTGTGCATTCAGTGACCTACTCATGTAAGGGATAGGTAGTTCCACACCATCTATTTCTTGTGTAAGTAACCCACCGATGCCGCTCGCACTCGCATCTGTGTGAACTTGAAAAGGTTTCTCGTAATCGGGACACGATAATATTGGTGCGGAGCTTAACAATTGTTTTAGTTTACAAAACGAGTCATCAGCTTCCACCGACCACTGGAATGGTGCAGCTTTCTTACCGGTAGAAGTAAGTTTATTCAAAGGACCGGCAATAGTACTAAAATTAGGTATAAATCGCCGATACCATGATGCAATGCCTAAGAATCTTTTGACTTCTTTTTTATTCTTAGGCGTAGCATATTGAAGAATGGCTTCCACCTTACATGGGTCTACTTGTAATCCTTTAGAGTTTACTACGTAGCCCAAGTACTTCAATTCATCACGGAAGAATTTAGATTTTTCTAAGTTTATTGTAAGGTTGGCCGATTTTAATTTTTCGTATACTTTATTTAGTAGTGACACATGAGCATTAAAAGATGGCGATATAAGCACGATATCATCTAAAAAAACGAATACAGAGTTTTCGAACTCAGAACTGTTCGTAAACAAGTGATCCACCAAACGCTGTTGTGTCGCAGGTGCATTCGTTAAACCAAACGGCATAGTCACAAATCTAAATGTTCCTCTAGTAGGCACATAGAACGCAGTCTTATCACGATCACATTCGCGAAGAGGCGTCTGCCAAAAGGACTTAGATAAGTCTATACTAATTAGATATCTAGCGTTCCTAAGGTTGTCTAAAATTTCGGATACGTAAGGTAGTTTGTACGCGTCTTTTTTAGTAATAGAATTAAGTTTCCGACTATCTAAACAAAACCTTAGTTTACCGTCCTTCTTAGGCGTTAGTAAAATTGGTGACGACCACGGACTTTCGCATTTTTCTACCACTCCCAATGCAAGCATTTCGTCTAATTCGTCAATAATTATTTTTAATTTCGCCGGCGGTAACCTATAATATCTTTGGCGTATCGGCGCAGAATCGCCAGTGTCTATTGCATGTTCTATTAAGTGAGTTCGTCCTAAACCGGTTTTTTCAGTAGAAATCGACTCGCATTGCTTTACTCACTCAACTCACTAAAAGATTGCAATACGTTCGTGTTACTCGGCTTATTTTCACTTAACACACTACACGGCAATGTTTTAGACATGCATACGGATGCGATATGGTTAGGCAGTAATTTAAATAGTTTCCAGAAATCAATGCTGAAAATTAAATTACTTGTAACTTCTGGAATAATATAAGCTTTCAATAAGTGGGTTTGATTATTAAAAGTAGTGGGTAAGTTGATAAGACCGCGCGGCAACAAGATATTTCCATTCGCGGTCCGAATGGAATTAGTGTTGTGACACTGCTGTATTTCTAACACGGTTTTAGTAATTACCTCCAGATGGGAGTTGTTACCTAAAATTGTAATGGCTGAACCGGAATCGAGCAATCTTAACTAGGTAATAAATAGGTAAACTGTTAATCGTTACGTTAACATAGGGCCGTAGGTCGTTTTTAGGTTTATTATCCAGGATCGAGGCGACGGAATAACTAGAGAAATACACTTTTAGAGTGTTTAGCCAATTTCTCCAATCATCTTTGTCAAAATTGGTTGAATAGGTTGTAGAACCTAATTTAAATTTTGACACGCCCCGACCCTGACCAACTAGTTTTTTGGTTTCGTCGATTTACAGTTCGGGCAGTTAGGGAATGTCACATCCCTACGGCCGCACTTGAAGCAAATTGCGAACCGATCGCGTTTGCATTCTTTCAAACTGTGATCATTGATACGGCAGCGCGGGCAGTACTTGGACGTGACTAGAGCGACAGAGCTAGGTTTAGACTTAGGTTTGCTAGGTTTGTTGTTCTCAGTGTATTCGGGTTTTCCGGACATACCCTTTATAGTAGCAACGGGATAATTATTGTAGGAATTATTACGCGCTCGGTTATTAGGTTTGTGACTGTAAGCTAGGTCTGGTGCCAACGTGTCGTTACTGTAATACGGTTCGCGGAATTGAGAGTTCAAACATTTCATCCGTTCGTAGTTTAAACATAACGTCTGCAGTGTTGCTATACTGTCTATTGAAGATATTGACGGAGCTAGCACTAGCGAGTAGCATGGATGTATGTTATGCAATAGAATGTCTAACTTTTCGCGTTCGGACAATCGCTTTGACGGTGACAGCCTAGCGAACAGCTGATTCATTATCGAGTGATAAATAATTATAGTTTCGGTAGCACCTTGAGTACGTCGGCGGATTTCATTTAATAACCGGTAGTCATAATCGTACGGTGTGAAATCGTCTATTAATTTAGTGGTGAGTTCTTCCCATGTATTGAAATGAATCGGTCATTTCAAAAACCTCATAAGTCAGAAAATTATAATTTTTCAGGAATCAATAAAAACTGTTTCATACAAAAACAAATGAATTTTAGGGGATTTTTTATGTTTAATTTTGTATTTGAGTGGTAAACAATTAAAATGGCGTATAAGCTTTACAGTTTATTGATAGAAATAATGAAAAAAACCTGAAAAACAGTTCTTGACTTATGTTGTTTTAGCGAGAAATAGGGTTAGTGGTATATAATTTAACCAAAACAATAGTAGTAATCATATTTTTTATTGCTTATAATTAAGAATTATATTTTAAAATAATCTTATTAACATTTTACATGTATTAATTTGTCATGTTTTAATATTTTTATGGTACCTACATAATCATATTCTACATCATTCTCATCTGGATTATCTTCAACATTTGCAGTTGGCCAGCTAAAAATGTTGTTATAAAATGGCATAATAATATGCTCTTCCAGAATGCTATCTTGAACTTGTTTTAAATCGTCTACTTTCATATCACAGGCTTTGGTTGATGGAAGTGAAACAGAAGTTGTTATTTTCTTTATTAATGAGAATGAATGTTTAATCAAACCATCAATAATAAAATATTCCTCGGCTATGATAGTTCCTTTTCGATCTGAATCATACTGTAAAATTCATGTATGTCCAAGGTGCAAATGACTTTTTCTGGTCCTTTTGGACTTTTTTTTTCATAATATTCAGTTGACATACTTGTTTTTTGTACAAATTTGGCCACCATTTCTTAAATTCTAAAACATCTTCAGTTTTTAGCTTTATGACAGTAAATGTTGAGCTGGAGTTCGAAACCAAATCAATGTATTCTCCTGGGTCGTAAATATGATCATGCTTTCGAACATTTCTTTTTTATGACTCCAAAATCACGATGCATGCAAAAACCTCTTAAGTCACTGACTAATGATGTTTATGCAATGAATGTCTTTCACGCGGTATTATTAAAAGAGGAAGGAATGTATTGACTTAAGTTGTTTTCACCCAGAATACGCATCTACCTTTAAGGAACCATTTTCAGCAAAAAAAGCATGTTGGAAAAAAATGTGACTTATGTGGTTTTTGAAATGACCGATTCAAATATTCTTTTAGGCCGCGGTACCAGTGAAGTGCGTTACCGGTGAATATTTCGGAGGCATATGATAAAATTTTAGTGGAAGGTAGATTACGCGCGGTTTGGAATTCGGTTACGCGTTGTAGGAACGCTCGGACGCATCCCGTACCGTCGTATTTTAGCTTAGACAGTTCGCTAACTCTCAAATGCTCGCAATGCAATACTGGGGCTAACCCTGCCTGCGTCGAGGTAGACGGCGCAGGTTGGGCCTCAGCCACAGCATCAGCTGAGCGAACACCTGATTGTTCAATGGCGGACAGCTCCGCCGAGAGCTTGTCGAACCGGCTGCACAATTCGGTTATTCGTTTTGAATACGCCGTAGGATGTTCCATCCTACGGAGTCTATGGAAAATGTGGTTGTGCAGTGCGGTAGACCTCCTAGCTAGGTTTGCGTCGTAAGAAATGGTTAATAAATTCACTCGCTTGGCCAGCTCAGAGACGGCCTCGCTAGCGCCCTCGAAGTCCACCGCTATGGCTAGACCCGACTCCAAAATGTCATCATTTGGAATGGCTTCCAGTAATTTAGGGAGCTGCTTCCGCAGACCTAGGACAGAGGTAGCCGACTCCTCACCTCTAATCGCGACCTCGTAAGCTAACTCGTTCTTATTTAAAAGAAAGTATTTTATGGGGTGTGAGCCCATTGTGTATGAATAAGCCGCGTAAGTATAAACTACACACTACACTTAGTGCGCAAGCGTTCCGCCCTTACAAATGGCCTACTTTACGATTAGGCGTAAAAGTTCGACCGTTAGGACTAATTAGAAAAACGTTAAGATTTAAATTTGCGAACTAGTACGTAGTAGGTAGTTACACTAAAAGGTAGACAATTAGTACAACAAAACGTACCGGTTCGCTGTAGCCGCACCTCCTCGCTTACAATAATAGAGACCTGCTAGAAGAGAACTCGAGCACGGAAAGCGAGACAATAACCCACGTTGGGCGCCACTGTAGCGGGTTCTGGTAGTAAAACGCAGAAGAGTTCCTAGATGCGTTTATTGCCGAGTATTGTCTCACTTCCTATGCCGAGTATGACCGACCAACAACACGACACTGGCCTGAATACTAAGGGCTGCAGTCTCCCACGCTGCTCCCTCCGGTATTGTGTAGGCAGGCTGCTCGAAGGCTGCGCGTAGCGGTAGATCCTCGCAGGCCGTTGGTTCAGCTGGCAGACGCCGGCGGTGCGAGTACGATGAGCAGGGCAGGTCAGACTCCTCGGCAGAGGTGACGCCGAAGGCGATGCAGGAAAGTGTAGCGGTAGGAGCGTAGCCGGAGTCTTAAGGTGAACCTGGAACCCGTAGCTGGGACCAGGATACACGTAGATACGACGTAGGGTCAGTAGGTACGCTTAGTTATAGTAGGTAGGTAGTAGAAGCGACGTTAGAGTAGCGGTGCCGGCCTCTCTGTCGGCCCCTTTATATACCGGGCCCTCCATCAGTTCGTGTCGGCGCATAACCAAATATGGGCAAAACTTACGAGCGCGGACGATGGCCTTCCCTGATTGGCCGAGCGTATGGACGGTATTATGACGTACACTCGGTAGGTACCGGTCATACGCTACATGTGTTTTTGACCGACAGAGTAAAGAATTGTGTGATACGAGAGCGGTGTGGGGTAAAAGAAGATGTAGTGACAAGCATCGAGAAAGGCATGTTAAGATGGTTTGGACACATGGAGAGGATGGATGACGAAAGACTGACAAAGAAGATATATAAGGCAAGTGTGAATGGGACAGGATAAAGGGGAAGACCTAGGCGGACGTTCTCTGACCAGATTGGAGACATCCTAAAAAAAGAATAGGTCAGAAGTACCCTAAACAGAAGAACATGCATGAGAAATTTGATGGGAGTGAATGAAGCAAGATAGGTATGTCAGGACCATTGCAAATGGCGTTCCGTAGTCTCTGCATACCCCTCCGGGAAACAGGCGTGATTCTATGTATATGTATGTAGGAATGGCGGACATTTAGGGATTTCTCCGTGATCACTTGGTTCAACACCGGAAGTGATCACCGACTTGTACGAGGCACTCTGAATATCGATTATAAGCTTGAACGCGTTCGCCTTATGAAGTCTACGCTCCGGACAAATTTCTTCCAATCCATGGTTGGATCTGAAACACTCCAGCTAAAACTGGATAACCGCAATAGACGCTGATACGGACCAGGAACTCGATAGAAATCCTTCGAAATGAGGGGACGAAACTTTTTAAGACGCATCATACTGGCAGGCGATCTCAACTTTCGCGAGAATCTCTGCAGGTAATAGAGACGTGACGAGAAAACCCGGCAGGCTCTTCGTCAGATCTAAATAAAAAGACCTTCAAGCTGGTAAGACGCAACCTCCGTTGCTCCAATACAAGCCTTATACAAGATGCGATTGAGCGAAATCGGTTGTCGAAAGCTTTTACTCAGCATTTAGGTCGAAGCCGTCGAAGTCATCTGACGAAGCTGATCACGTCAGACGGGAAAGTCGCCACTTCTAGGGCGGAGATTTTTGCTCAGGCTTAAAGCTTCTACGGCAACTTCTACACCTCAAAAGCGTCCGGTCCCCAACCCGACTCCGAGGATCCAAGAGCCAGTTTAACCCGCCACGTCACGGAAGAGTTGCCAGACGTCAGCCAAGACGAAATCGTGGTGGCCCTGAGGCAGCTTAAAAGTGGAAAAGCCCCCGGGGAAGATGGAATTACGACGGAGCTGCTAAAAGCAGGTGGGAAACCTATACTGGTGCAGATCCAACGCATATTTAATTATGTCCTGTTCTCGGGGAGAACTCCAAGGGCGTGGAGCAAGAGCATAGTCGTTTTGTTCTTCAAAAAGGGAGACAAAACTCTTTTGAAGAACTTTCGACCTATCTCGCTCTTAAGCCATGTCTATAAGCTGTTTTCCAGGGTCAGCACGAACCGTCTCGCGCGTAGACTCGACAAGTTTCAGCCGCCCGAACAGGCCGGTTTTCGAGGAGGATATGGCACCATAGACCAGATCCACACAGTGCAGCAGATTATACAAAAGACAGAGGAGTATAATCAGCCCCTGTGCTTAGCGTTTGTGGACTATGAGAAGGACTTTGACTCCATTGAAACCTGGTCTGTTCTGGAGTCCTTGCAACGGTGCCAAATCGATTGGCGATTCGTCTAAGTGCTGAGAGGTCTGTATGACGCCGCGATTATGACCGCCCGAGTACAGAACCAGCAGTCTGAACGTATCCACCTGCATCGAGGCGTGAGACAAGGGGATGCAGAAGAGTACAGCTCAGCTGGGCGGCATATCGGAAACTCCGTCGAGTCTTTTCGTCATCCCTACCACAAAACCATAAGACAAAAGTCTTCAACGAGTGCCTCCTACCCGTTATGACTTACGGTGCCGAGATGTGGACACTGACTGTGCGATTAGTCCACCAATTTAAGATCGCTCAGCGAGTTATGGAAAGGGCTATGCTCGGAGTTTCTCTGAAGGATTGAATTCGTAATGAAGTGATCCGATAGAGAACCAAGGTAATCGACATAGCTCAGAGAATTAGCACGTTGAAGTGGCAGTGGGCTGGTCACATTTGTCGCAGAACCGATAACCGTTGGAGTAGTCGTGTTCTAGAGAGGAGACCGCGCCTTGGCAAACGTAGTGTAGGACGCCCTCCGGCTAGGTGGAGTGAGAATATACGCAAAGTGGCTGGCAGCGGCTGGACACGAAGAGCCGAAAAGCGGGCTCAGTGACGTGCCATTGGAGAAGCCTATATCCAGTAGTGGACTACGGCAGGCTGATGATGATGATGATGAAGAACTCTCAGACATACAGGTTTCCTCACGATGTTTTCCTTCACCGTTTAGCAAGCGATAATTAACAATTTATTACGCACTTAACTTCGAAAAGTCATTAGTGCGCGCCGTGGATTCGAACCCTCTGTGTAGCAGTCTGTCGGTCTCTCCACTCAAAGCAAACAAAAATATGTGTAAGATACAGATAAGGATTTTTACGATTTTTAAAGTATACTGGACTTAAGCTTCTCCTAATTATCTTCACAGTGGCTATGTGAGTCAATCGGATGATTCGGCCTGTTATACCACACTGGTCAGACGAGTCGGTACAATTTGCGATAAATATTTTTTGTACTGCTTAACATGCTATGGAAACAGTAACTAAATGGCGAAGAAAAAGCATTAAAAAGAAGGTGAAATAAGATCTATATGCAAAACTTGCGGAAGGGCTATATCCAGCGGTAGACGGCTTTTTCTCTGAAACTATGAGGCTCATTCGTGCAATGACTGATACTGACTGACTGACTGGCTGAGTTAAAATATAGCGGTATATTTATCGTGATAGAAGGATATTCTTACACTGAGAATTTCTCTTGACGAAGACAACGTTATAGAACTGCACTTTGAACAGTTTTGTTTTATTTGAAGCAGATTTTGTACCTGCTTGCCGTCAATCTGGAATAAAAAAAATGTCCTTAACGTTGAGTATGAAATATTTTGTACTCTATTTTGAACCTTTATTATGGAAATGTTCGTTGCCGCCAGCAGGTAAGTCTCGTCTACTGACATCAAGTTGAGTTGCTTATTTTTTAGAACGTTTTTTTCTATTAACCATTTGCGCTTCAGTATCAATTATATGGCTCAAGATTGGTCCGTGTGAAAAACGTCTAAGTCCAGCAATGAACGTCTCTAGGCTGAGATGACGACGAAATATCAAATATTCTTTACTACTTTACTATTGTCAATACAGCGAACCGCAAAAACCTATAGGTAGAGCCTTGCTGATATCAGCATGAATGGAACGGCTCAACCAGGAAAGTACTACGTAAATCGATGTAAAGTAACAGTACTTAAACAGATGCGTTTCGTCCGATGAGTGAGAATGCTGGAGGCCCCATCCCTTATTCTTTCTCCCTTATCTCGCTCCTCCTCCTATCCCTTTTCTCTACGGGCCGTATTCTGAGCCGGGCCTAGTTCTTTGCTATTGGTGTATAATTTTGTTCATAAATGGGATAAGCGGACATTGGGTTTCAGGGTGAGGGTCTTGAATGCAAGTGGGACAGCTAAGGTGACGATGATCATGACGATATGCACTGTGATTCAAAACGGTGTTGTTGCATTTAGAAACGCTACCGCGAATATCGAGAGATACACACGTCTTGGCGGACTGCCAATGCAGTTTTTATAGGCCATTACATTTCTAGCAACAGCCACTCACCTCAAAGCGTTGCTTGGTAACTAAATCTGTTATGTATGGCTTCAAAACAGTAATTGGCTACACTCGTACAATATACTCGTAGTAGTCACAATCTAAAAGGCCTAGAATTATTTTTGTTATGCTTTCCGACGTGCTGCAGAGTCCTGCAATCTGTCAATTTTAAACTTAAACACAACACATCACTTCCCTCATACTACTCCTTCTCTTCTTGACCTTATTCTGTTTTTTTTTCCTTCATTTCGTCCATAGGTCAATGCACAGCGGATACATTTTCTTACCATGACCTCATTTTTGTATTATACCTACAAGATTCGTCCTCCCAAAGCAAAGCCGACGATAGTCTTGCAGCGCAATTTCAGTGGCATGGATCATGACAAACTGCGGGAAGATGCCGCCAATATTGACTGGGATCCACTTTATTCTTCAGACTGTGTCGACATCAAAGTCTATATTTTAACAAGTAACCTCATTAAATTATATGATGTGCACGCGCCAATCCGTGCTATCAAACTAAAACCTTTACCAGCACCTTGGCTAACAGAGGACATCAAAAATATCATGGCAAAAAATCTGCAGCCAAGGCAAAATTTAGCTTAGGCCTACACCACTAAACCAAAAAAAATACGTTGATATCAGAAATCAATGCAAAAAGGTGTGTAGGAAAGCGCAACGCCAACATATTCATAAATCCGTTGAAAATGGTGATCCAGCAAAAGTCTGTCAATTTCTAAAAATTCTAGGAGTTGGTAAGACACGACATCAACCCATTTCGAATAACGTCAACCTTGATTCTCACAACATACATTTCACTACTTCGTCCAATTTTGATGGAAATATGAAAAGATATACTTTACAACATCTTTCTTCCTTACCAACCCCAAATTATTCTCCTATTGTCTTCTCGCAATTTGCCGCCTGTGATGTTAAGAAGAGTATACTGGCAGCTACATCCAATGCAGTCGGTAATGACTGTATTAGCCGCAAAATGATCCTTCCTATCCTAGATGAAATTCTTCCAGTCCTATGTCATATCCTTAACCATTCCGTTGTCCGTGGCATATTTCCATCTGCGTGGAAAGAGGCACTCATTATCCCTTTGCCTAAAAAATCTAAGTCTTTTTCCTTTGCAGATTACCGTCCCATATCCAAATCAAATCAAATCAAATCAATATTTATTTTGCAAAACATGAGTAGGTATACAAAAAAAGATGTTACAGAGTCAGATAGTTTCATCATGTTTTGCTGTCACAGCAGCATGCAAAATGTATTTATGTATATAGTTGTACGCATTCTAATCACTGATTTTAAAATTTAATGAATAATTACCATAATCAAATAGATAAAAATTACAATGATTATAACCTATACCATTAATAATTTGTCTATAAATTTGTCACCTAAATGATAATTTACAATGCAATAAATAATAAATAACTTAATTAACATTCAATAAACAATAAATAATTCAATTAACATTCAATAATACAATTCAAAATTCAATACATAAAAATGTCAATAAATATAACTTATACTATAATTAATTATTGCATAAATTTGTCATCTAAATAGTCATTTACTGAGTAATAGCATTTTGTTATTAACATTGCTTTAATTTTATTCTTAAATAGTTGCATGGTATCAATTTCGCGTATTAGTCTAGGCAAATGATTATATAGTCGGACAGCCATACAAAATACGCTCTTATTGAGTAAAGCCGTTTTGTTTCCTGGCATACCTATATCTAAGCACCGTCTCCGGCTGTTCAGTTTTTTGAACATATTAAAATTTTTACGCACAAATAGTACAGTTTCTAAAATATACGTACATGGTAAAGTTAGAATTTTGAAATTGATAAAATATGGTTTACAGCTATCTCTAAGTTTGATATTAAACATTGCTCGTATACACCTCTTTTGCGCCCTAAATGCAGCGTTCCTGTCTGTAGAATTACCCCAGAACAGAATACCGTACCTCAGCTGAGACGTAACATACCCATGATATGCCGTCAGGACAGCCGCAATACTTGTTGTTTCCTTTAACCTATACAGCGCAAATGAATATGTATTGAGTTTGGCACATACCGATTCTACGTGTTCCTTCCAATTCAACTGATTGTCAATGTTTAGGCCTAAAAACTTTGTTACCTCAACTTCTTCAATTTTTTCATCTAAATATGAAACAGCTATATTAGTCAATTTGTTTACTCTATTTCTAAATGTCATAAAATGAGTCTTTGTTATATTAATTTTCAAATTATTCAATGTCAACCAATTTATTATATTTTTTAATGTCAAGTTTATTTCCTGCTCTATGTGCTGTTTGTCATTACCCGTAAATATAATTGTACTATCATCAGCAAATAGTATTGTCTGGTATGTGGTTACTTTTGGTAGATCATTTATATATATATTAAAAAGTAACGGACCGAGGACACTACCTTGTGGTACACCGAATTTTACTTTTCTGCTTGCAGAAGAGTATATTTTATATTTATGGGTGGTAGGGCAAAGTCTAGTTATTTGCGTTAATTGTGTTCTGTCATCTAGGTAAGATTTAATTAATTCATAGGCATTTCCTCGTACACCGTATGCATAGAGCTTTTTTAATAGTAGGTTATGATCTACACAATCAAACGCTTTTGTTAAATCCATGAACATAGCGCATGCTAGTTTACCACTATCCATGTTGCTCAATACCGTTTGAAGAAATCTGTAAATTGCCATGTCAATAGATTTGTTTTTCCTGAAGCCCACTTGTTCCTCGCAAAATAAATTATTGACTTCAAAGTAGTTGTAGATACTATCATATATTAGTTTCTCAAATATTTTTGAGAGTACTGGCATCAGGGCTATCGGGCGGTAGCAACTCATGTCATCTTTATATTTTTTCTTAAATAATGGTTTAATTATCGTTAATTTAAGTTTATTGGGAAAAATGCCCTGCGTGATACATAGATTTATTATGTAGCTTAATACTATCGATAATTTCAGAGCTACATGTTTGAGGACTTTTGTAGTTATATCATCGTAGCCAGCGCTTCTAGTGTTTTTCAAGCCCTTGATAATTTTTAATACATCATTCGGAATACACGGTTGTATAAATATCGATTTTTGTTCATAAGCTATATTGGTTCTTACATTGCTAGGCATTGAATTCTCAACTTGGTCAATAAAAAAGTTATTAAAATTGTTCGCTATCGATAACGGTTTGTTAATAATAGCACCATTAATTTTTAAGTATTGAATTTCGTCTTTCGGTACATTTAATTTAGTTCTATTGATTATTGTCCAGGTGGCCTTCGATTTATTAGGTGCAGTATTTATATATTTATCATTTCGAGATATCTGTGTTAATTTAATTATCTTGTTAAGTCGTGATGACAAAGCTAGAAACAGGGTTTTATTACGCGTCGTTAGATTTTTACGAAACTCCCACAAAAGTTGTCTCTTACGCTTACAGCATACTCGAATACCTTTTGTAATCCACATTGGCCGTACATTTATTGATTTTCTAACTTGTTTTATCGGAAAGCATAAATTATAGAACAGCTGAAAATTTTCATAAAAGTTATTAAACGCAGTATTGGGGTTACAACTCGTAAAGACGTCGTTAAAACTAAGAGACTCAATGCAATTCTTAAATTTCGTTAAGTTTTCTTTGCTGTAATCGCGTGCTTCAACTATCCATGATTTGATAGGGTTATTAGATTGCACAGGACATTTTAATAGCTGCGCGGTGTGGTCTGAGAGCGCGAATTCGAGAACTTTTGCTTTACATCCTCTGATATTAAAAATTATGTTGTCGATGCACGTTCCACTTATCAGTCGGGTGGGCTCATTTACTCCTAGCTTAAGATTAAAACTTTGCAAAATATGTCTGAATTCTGTTGAGCTGTAGTTGTTTTTAAGTAGGTTAATATTAAAATCACCACAAATGATTACCTTCTTTCTGCCCGAACAGATACGCCTCAAAAGTAAATTGATTGCTAGAAAAAATCTATTAATGTCTTCTACGTTTAATTTCGGCGGTCTATATATGCATACTATGAATATTTTATGCTGCACTAACTCAATCCCTGAGCACTCCATAATGTTTTCTATGCAATATTGATTAATGCTATTTATTTGAACACATTCATGTATATTCCTGACAAGAATACATGATCCACCACGACGGTTTTTCCTGCAGAAATAGGATACCATTTTATAGTTAGGAATATTTAACATGTCCTTGTCGCTGTTAATCATGTTGTGCTCAGTTATGCACAAGACATCAACATATTGTTCACTTTTTAGGGAATCCAGGGATACCAACAGAAGATCTGACTTAGAGACTAGACCATTTATGTTCTGGTGCAACACATTTATACTATGTTTAGACACGAAAAAACTCTTCCGACTTTTGTGGAGTAGAGGCGTCATTTACATTTTCTGGGAGTGTGTCAGTCTGAGTACATTTATCTATCAATAAAGGTAAGGTATATTCCGGTTTGTTGCAAACACTGCGACTATACAGTTTGTATCTTATTTTATATTCAACATGGAGTATTTCTTTTAAAAGCGAACGGCATTTATGAAGCGCAAAAGATCGTCGTGAGGGCAAATATCTCGAATAATTCATGTCAATGTATGTACAATGGCTGTAGTTAGAACACATAAATTTAAGTTCGTAATTTAGCTTTCTTTCATTCAAGAATTTGTTATTCGGTATTTCGGAGATAAAAACATTAGTATTACAAGCTTTTCTTAAGAAACTTTGTAAATTAAACAGTAAACTATAAGGTTCTTTATCATTAATACCACCCAGTATGATAACAAAGTCATTACAATCCAACGATTCTATCTCATCCTGGCTTGCTGTATTCAAAACTTCTTGTAGTTGTGCACTCGATTTCCAATATGCTTTTACTTGATATTTTTCTCCTACTAGCGTCTGAAGAGTCTTGCAAATGCTGTGGCCTTGTTGATCTGCCAGTATAATAATCTTTCTTTGTTTGGGTAAACTTTCATTGATTACGGATTGAGACAAGCTTAACTTCTTTGTATCAGTATCAATGACAGTAGAGGTTTTATTGTCTTCTTCAGAAAGGTAAGTTGGAGATAATTTATTTAATTCTGTAGCAGACTTCAATATTTTGTGTTCAGCTGACGCAGTTTGATTGAGGGTCGTAGATGGAGCAGGATCAGATGATAAAACCGGTTCACGCTTACGTAACGATTTAGGTGTCTTATGCTTTCGTTCCGGTGTCATACAGATTTTTTTGTAAGTCTCAATTAATTGTAAGGCTTTTTCCAAATCTTTTTTTAGGCGCATGTTCTCAATGTTCAAGTTCTCAATTTCTTGATGAGCGCTCATAATTTCACTGGTAAGTGACTTAATTTCACTGTCGTGTTCACTATCGTTATGTAAGCTCTCATTCGGTATACTCATCATAGTGGCGTCAAACAATTCTGACTCATTACCAGTAACAGATATATTTTCTAGTGAACTTATTCTGCGTTGACTATTTCGAAACGTAATGTTCGTCGAATCCATACTCGTACGTATAATATGTATGTGCGTCGGATGAGTTATGGAGATATGTCTTTTTGTAGAAATTTCTTACTATTTTATTTATCAGTTTGTTTCGTTTTATGTGAACTTTAACTTATTAACTTATACTATAATTAGCAATGATAATGCTCAAAAAGACAACTGCGTCGCGTGGATTTGATCCGGCACCTCTTTTACATTCACAGGTAGACGGTTAGTCGACCAGACCAAACTTGATAGTAGTTACTGTTTCCAAATAGCTTATTGCATGATTTACATTTGTTTCGTCTTGCGTTCTCATATAATTACTTGTTTTGTTCCGAGTCCAAAGGTCAATTTTTGCTTAGAACGTTGTGCACTTGAATAAAATTTTATTCAACGGTTTATATTAGTGCAATATTTGAAAATTAATTGACTTACTGTTATTGTTTTGTTCTGATTTCTTGTAGGAATGTTGTTTGGGTGTGTTGCTTTCCTTTTTGGTGTTATTTAGCCTTCAGATTGTATTAATATTCCAAGAAATCCTTCACTTGATGTTTTTGTGCTTATCACAAGTAGTTGTAAATAATTCTTGTCACAAACGTTTGATGATATGATTTATAGTACGAGTAACAATATTCTTTCTTCAGAATAGGTAATTAATTAAGTTTAGTATTTTTTTATAAAATAATGTATACGGAGTCGATCTACACTGTGGCAGTAGCGCCATCTATATACTATATCAATATATAGACTATATAATCCATACTACCCTTCCTGTCAAAGGTTCTTGAACGTCTAATCCACACCCAACTCAGTTCTTTCCTTCGTAAAAATTCGCTCTTGAATCCCTATCAATCTGGTTTCCGCCCCGGCCCCAGTACCATTATTGCATTGGTTCATGTAACTGATGACATTAGGCGAGGTATGGATTATGGGAATCTTACGGTCTTGTCCTTACTCGATTTTAGCAATGCTTTTAACACCATAGATTTCCATATCCTGCTTGGCATTTCATTTCTCTTAACATATCTCCAGCGGCAATTGACTGGTTTCATAGTTACCTGTTTGGTCACCGGCAGCGTATACGCATCAAAGACTTGTATTCCTCATGGTCTAACATGAATGCTGGTGTGCCGCATGGTGGCGTGCTATCTCCGTTACTCTTCGCAATATTCATTAATTATATCTCAAACCAATTACTTTCTTCCTACCACCTTTATGCAGATGATTTGCAGATCTACACGCAAGCTCCCTTAAATAAGTAAGCAGAAGCTTTTTCAAATATTAACACTGACTTAGCGCGGATCTGTGAATGGACCAAGAAATATGAACTCTTAGTAAATACCGATAAATCCCAACTGTTCATTATAGGTAGCCCCAGAATGGTATCAAAAATTAGTTGGCCCGATCTGCCGCAAATAAATTTGATGGAAAAGATCTATCTTTCAGCAAATCAGTAAAAAATCTCGTGATCTATTTTGACGAAACCTTGTCTTGGGGACCACAGTTGCAAGAAACTAGTCGCAAACTATTTGCATCTGCAGGTTCATTGCGTAGGTTACGCAACTTCCTTCCGACTGCCACTAAAATTGCGCTTGCAAAATCTCTGCTTCTGCTTATACTTAACTACCTACGCTGATGTCAGCTATCTTGACCCGAACGAAGAGCAGCTAGACAAACTTGAGTGTCTCCAAAATGTTTGAATACGATTTATATTTGGACTTCGCAAATATGATCACGTTTCAGAATTTCGCCACAGGCTCAAGTGGCTGCCAATTCGTCTTCGCAGGAATACTCACATTCTCACATTATTATACAATGTCCTGTTTAATCCTTGTACCCCCTCTTACCTCAGAACGCTTTAAGTTCCTTAATGACACACATGTAAAGTCCTTCAGGTCGTCCAGGGGTTTGACGCTGGAAATGCCAATGCATTCCACAAATTACTTTGACAAATCCTTTTCTGTTCAGGCTGTGCGCCTGGAATGCATTGCCAGTAGAGATTAGAAGCGCAAAATGTCTAAACATATTTAAGAGAATGATAAAAAAGCATTACCTCTCCATCTAACATCAAAAATGCAAACAAAATAATGACTACTATTGAATGTCTTGCTGTATAACATCTAGTCATTGTATCTAAATGGTACATTTTTATTTTTATTGGTACAAATATATTTAGTATCTCCTGCATATTATAAGGATATATATATATATATATATATATATATAATTTTTTTATTTAATATTATGTTTTTTTTTTATTTCATTATTTAACTACACCACCGCCACACATGACTGCTTACATTATTTCTGTCTATCCTAAGGTTGCCTGGCAGAGATCGCATCTAGCGATAAGGCCGCCGATTGTACATAGATATTAGTTAATGATACTGCAAGTCAGGTATCTTCCTGGAAACCATACCATTCCTATATCCCATATCCTTTTAGAGGAGTTCGGTATTATCGACCTTTTTCTATTGCAATAGTTGGGGTGGTCAGTCCGAGGGTGCGTGGTAGGTTCTTCTTTCCTTCCATTAGGTTACGAAGGAAATGTGCCAGAGTGTGATGTAATGTTGGGGATTTGGATACTAAATAACTAGACAACCACTTAGTTAAAAGTCGTATATTATAATGAATAAAGAATTATAAAATAATGCGCATTACGGTAAACTACAAACTAAGCATATTATTTGATACTTACTTATTAACTAAAGGAGTATACATATTACGTATTCTGTTATTAAAGAACTTACACACTAATATTATTATATAGTCATACACTTCACCTCCCAGGGCATATAAAAAAAATATATATCGACAAATATTTTTTTTTTACACTACACGATAACATTATCATTTTATTTTAACGAAAAACAATGATAACATTGATACACACATGTAAAGGTTTTAAACCGAAAAATTTACTACTAAAATTATCTAATTTATGAAAACTCATACCTAATTTATTATACTATATGATAATCATCTATCTAACTGCAGTTATACAATGATATTTATTATACTAAGATAATCATTAATATTACATGTAATGTTAAACTATTGATAGAACGCCCTAGTCCTATTCTTAGGTACTAATTCTATTTTATTATTCTTACATATTTTAACATTACTACCTAAATCTTCTATTACTTTGTAGGGACCTTCAAATATTGCATCTAGTTTTCGACCTGTTTCATTCTTCAATAACACTAAATCCTCTTTTTCGTACCTAATAGGGTTAATAGATCTATCATACAAAGATTTACGTTTTTGTTTATGACAAAGTAATTTTTCCTTTGCATCGGCATGGGCTAATTGTAACCTATATTTGAGTTGTAATGGATAGTCATCACTATTGTATAATGGCTCTACTGTTTCTTTAATTCTATTAGGTATTCTACAAAGTTTACCGAAAACAAGTTCGTATGGCGTATAATTTGTTTCGGAATGGACTGTGTTGTTAAAACTAAAACACCAAAACGGTAGCCAATAACTCCAAGTGTCGGTATGATTTTCACATTGGATCCTTAAAAATGCACCCAAGGTTTTGTGCGCATTTTCAAGAGCTCCTATGGACTGGTGGTGGTAAGCTGTAGAAGATAATTTATCAATGTTAAGAATTTTGCAAACCTGTTCCATGGTTGAAGAGATGAACTCAGTGCCCCGATCTGTTGCTATCGTCCCAGGAATGCCGAACCTTAATATAAACTCTCTAACAAATGCATCTGCAATGGACACAGTTTCCTTATTTTTAAGAGGAATAGCTTGGACAAATTTTGTCAGCTCACACTGCATGGTCAGTATATAGCAATTACCGTCGATGTCCCTATCTAAAGGTCCAACTACATCTAACTAAATTTTATCAAATGCCGATGAAGCCGTTGTGGTTATTTCCATCGGTTCTTTTGTATATCTAAAATATTTAGATTTTTGACATTGTTTACATTTTTTGACAAATTCTTGGACGTCCTTCTCAATACTTGGCCAATAATATCGTTGTTTGATAGTATTCACCATTCTGCGCACCCCAGCATGACCACTGGATGGCAGTAAATGGAAGTCATTTAAAATAATAGTCTTTTCACTGTCGTCATTAATTCTCTTTATTCCTCGTAATATACAAATTCGTGGTCCGGACCAGTGTGTGAGAGACGATATTTCATCACACAAATTCTTTACAAAATCTATATTATCTTCATTTTTTATGATACAAACTTCATTTATACCTATTTTCTCACAAAATAATCTTATTTTTTGCGCAAATTCGGCTCGCGAGAAATGCGCCTTAAAATCAAGATTTATAAATAACGTTTTCTTATTTGGAACAAACGCAAAACATTCTAATTCTTGGTTTATCATATTGCTATCTCTAAATCTTTTTAATTCATTTCCTTCAATCAAACACATTTCTACTGCTTCACACGGTTTTCTTAATATATCCACAACTCTCGGTTGATCAGGCCTCGAGTCAGGGGATTTACTAAGATCCGTTTTCTTATCATTCTTTCTACTTTCATCCATATCGTTCAATCTCTTCTTTTGAGCTCGCGTCAAGACAGCTACAACTTGCTCATGCATACTTTTTAGGTCATCAGAAGTTAAAGAAATTCTAGATAAAGCATCCGCTGTCACATTTTCTTTCCCTTTCACATATACAATTTTGAAGTCATACTCTTCTAGAGTTAACCTAAATTTAAGAAGCCTACTTGACGGGTCTTTAATTCCAAAAAGGTAAACTAACGGTTTGTGATCTGTCATAATAGTAAATTTTCGCCCATATAGGTATGGCCTAAAATATTTAACAGACCATACAATTGCCAAAAGTTCTTTCTGAATAGTAGGGTAGTTCTTTTCTGCCTTATTTAATGGTACTTACTTACTTGCGTAGGCTACTGGTCTAAGATCTTTGTTACACAATACAGATCCAATGGCAATACCTGAAGCGTCTGTTTGTAAAATGAACTCATTGCTCTCATCAAAATCAGGATATTGTAGAACTGGCGAAGAAGTTAAAGCGTTTTTTTAAAATTCAAATGCATTTTTACATTCTTCTGACCAAATAAATATTTCATTTTTCCTACATAATTTATTAAGAGGCATTGCTATTTCTGAAAAAGATTTTATAAATCTACGGTAATAATTGCAAAAAGCTACGAAACGTTTAACTTCTTCAACATTTCTAGGAGTAGGATAATTCTTTAGTACTTTTGTTTTCTCTGGATCCGGTAAAACACCCTTTTCAGAAACAACATGTCCTAAATACAGTATTTCTTTTCTTAAAAATTCACATTTTTGCGGATTTAACTTTAAATTAACTTTTCTTAAGCGCTCCATGACACTAATTAAATTTTTATTATGAGATAAAAGGCTTCTCCCTATTACAATTAAATTGTCCTGATAAATGAGACATTTGTCATATGTCAAGCCAGACATAGCTACAGACATCATACGGCTAAAAGAATTTGGGCTTATCTTAAGTCCCATCGGTAAGCGCTTCATTTGATATTGGCCTGTACTTGTAGAAAACGCAGTTAATTTACGGCTAGCTGGTTCCAATTTCACCTGATAGTACCCTTGGTGAAGGTCAAGGTGACTAAAATAAACTGCTCCCGAAAGAGAATCTAATATTTCATTTATGTTAGGAAGTGGAAATTTATCATCACAAATCATTTCGTTTACTTTTCTGTAGTCCACGACTAAACGCCATTTCTTTTCAGTGCTTTCACTACTTCGCGTTGGTACTAATAAAATTGGACTAGACCATTCACTGTTCGACTTTTCTATAATATCATTCTCTAACATTTTATTTATTTGCTTAGCTATTTCTGGTTTTAATGTCTGCGGTAATCTGTAAGGTTTAGTGTATATAGGAGTACAATTTGGTTTTACGGCTATTGATTGCTCATAAATATTAGTAGTTGACAATTTATCCCCTTCTACATAAAAAACATCTGCATATTTAGCACATATTTTTTCTATAGATTCCTTCTCTTCTTCATTAAGGTAATTTAACTTTAATTCAGATAATAATGTATTTACTCTCGATACATCTACTTTATTGTCTTGAAATTGGCAAATATCATAGTCACACAAGGATTGTAAAGTAGGAGTAAAAGACGGTAAAGTTATATCCCTTTCACTAACATTAAGAATTTTTACAGGAAACCTATTATTTTTTACTTTTGCTATCGAATTTGCTAAAAACACATCCGTCATAAGCTCTTGTCCACACACAAGTACTTCATCACTATTTGGTTTGCTAACGTAAATAAAATGTACGGACTCTGAACGTGCTGGAATAGTTAATGTATTCTTAAGTCTCTCTTGATCATCAACAACATTAAAATTATATGTTTTTCCTAAATTACTAAGCGTTAAAATATTTGAATTTAAACTAATATTAGCTTGAAACTTGCTTAAGAAATCTAAACCAATTATTCCATCTGCTTTTAGTGGTAACGAATCAAAGATAAGAAATTCATGCTGAAATATTTGATTATTATGTTTAAGATTTAAATTTACAGAACCTTGAGAACACTGCTGACCACCTATTCCATTAATCAGTGTGTGATTTTTTCTAACAATAACGTTTCTTGGTAAACTGTCACTTTTAACTATAGATAATGAAGCACCTGTATCTACGAGCCAATAGTACTTAATATGATTAATGTAAAATGCGATATATTTAGCATTTCCTTGATATGATAATATAAAATGTTTAAGCTCGAAAAAACTGGTTCTTATTACATGTCTCAGTAATAGGTTTATTGACACTAACAGTTTGCTCTACAGGAAACGCATTTTGTCCACGTCTGGTATTCCTAAAATATCTCGAACCTCTGGACCCACGCTGGTTCACCGACAACGGGCGGAAATTTCCTTTAAAATTATTATTTCGCCATAATTGTCCATTATTATAGCTATTATTATGCTGCTGACCACGACTGTAATTATTGTAATATTGACCACGACTGTAATTATTGTAATATTGACCACGATTGTAATTATTATAGTATTGACCACGAAAATGACCTCTTTGACGCTGATGCCCTTGAAAATCAGTCATTCTTTGCGAACTGTGTCCCTGCTTAGATACATGTAAAATGTTACCTGATGATGGCCGAAAGGAGGTGCTCTCTTCGTCTTTTGCAGCTTGTATGGCATCCTTCAGGTTGGAGTAGTTTCGGGCAGAAATAATTGTACTCAGCTTCGAGCTGCGCAAACCATCTGAAAACCGTTTTATTGCGAACTTTTCATTAATCTGCTTTAATATTTTAAAATTATCCGGGTTACCGTCGGCTTGAGAGATAGTTAAATCCGTTAACAAGTTCTCGATCTCAGTGCCATACACATCAATTGTCCTTGAACCCTGTTGAGCGTTTTGCAATTGGGATTGAACCGCTATAAAAGACTTTTTTGGTAAAAGATATTGTCTCAAGTCTGTAATTAACTCTTTAACGGTCTTGTATGTACTAGATAAACGCAACTTTGCATTTTCAGACAGTCTATTTTTAAGTACAAAAGTAATTAACAAGGCCTCACCTTTTAAGTCGAGCATACCGGCGTACATCTCGATGGAGTCTATTAGCCGTTTGGTCGTCTCATCAACACCGTCCAATACTGGAATCAAACTACACGCCACTTTTAGGTCAAACTCCATTTTTACTATTCTTTCAGGTCTCACACATAAACTATTAATTTCTTTATATATCGTATTAATATTTTGAAATATATCTAATGCCGATTTTAATGTACTATCCTTTTTATTTTCCAATAACGATAATATTCGACTACATTTATCTAAAATATATTTGGATTCATTTAATTTAGTCTCTATAACTTGTCCTTTGTATCTACTCTGTCCCTTTTTTATCAAATATTTTCTAATATCTACCAAATTATTATAATATTCAATTAAACTATCAATCATAGTCTAAAAATAATACGACTTATATTATTAACTTTACATAAAATCTATAACATTATTGCGACACGATATACAACACTTTGCTACGTTGCATTTTTAGCATGCAGTACCTATCGCCAGTGCACAATTCTAGCGCGTTTAATTTATAAAGTAATTAAATATGATATTGTCACTCGCGTCGTAACCACCATTTTTCACGTTATCGTGATGGATATCTACATATTATCAGATGTTGTACCTTCAACTCGTCCTCGGATGGATGCCCGAATACGTTGCATTGCGTTGAGCCCAATTTCGTCTTGTATCCAGCGGCGATGGCAACTTCTATACAATCGTAGGAGAAAGTAGATTATCAAACCAGTCAATATTGCGAGGATGACCAGGGTGACGATACTTAGGCGCTCCACGTGGCCTCCGATGTCCTTGAGCACGGCGTCATTGTTACCAGCCGCGTTTTGGTTGATGAAAACATCTTCTTTTTCCACCGTGGAACGACACATGTTCCATATGTATATGTAGGTACGTGTTGCGATACTATATATTCAAGGTACTTATACTGAAAGAGCCCCTTGGCAGACCAGACTGCAGAGGCAGGGTCGCCATGTAATGTTGGGGATTTGGATACTAAATAACTAGACAACCACTTAGTTAAAAGTCGTATATTATAATGAATAAAGAATTATAAAATAATGCGCATTACGGTAAACTACAAACTAAGCATATTATTTGATACTTACTTATTAACTAAAGGAGTATACATATTACGTATTCTGTTATTAAAGAACTTACACACTAATATTATTATATAGTCATACACTTCAGTGATTTAAAAGTGTTTGAAAGCTACTAGCTCACCATGGGCCATCGAGGACACTGCGATGAACTCGAGGTAAGGCCCGGTTTTCTTAATGAAACATGCATCGTTAAAAGTATCGTATGAGTGTGGTCGATACTCGATAGAGCTGGGGCTATCAGAGGAAGTGTGTCAGACTTTCTCTTAAAAGTGTTTGGGAGCTACTAGTTCAACATATGTCATTGAGGGTGACACTACGATGACCTCAAGGTCCCTTGGTAGAGCGGGGCCACGCAAAATGTGATAAGCATATTTTACCGCAACTCCGCCGGGATATTTCAACCAGCCATTACAGAAGATAAATGATGGGTCAAAATACCATGTTATGACAAACATAATTATTATACTGTGCATTCCAAATAAACAATACAAAACAATAAGAATAGGACTGTCAACGTTGTGATTAAAAGTATAAAAGGGATTTTTTTTTACTTTACTGGTTTTCTTTGCTGACTGAGCGAATTTTACACACACCACGTGAAATTTGTTGCAAATCGTTCCCATTCTTAGTTGGCTCGCTTTTCAGCTCTAGGATTAAGTCCTGTGTTGCGGGGAACTTTACAAACACACAGCAAACGAACACATCCAGACACAAAAGAACAATTTATAGATCACACAAAGTGTCTCGTGTGAGGATCTAACCCATAACACACGGTACAGTGCCAAGCGGCGACGCAACCGCTTAAACCATTACGCCAACCATGCATTTTAAGTCCCGTTAGGATTACTTACAGGTGTCTAATCATTCATTTGTACTGTAGTTCAATTAAATTATAAAAATTAAAAATACCACCACAGACACTCTCTAGACAATAATATTTCTGCAAACAAACTAACATATAAATACATTTTGGTATGTTAATACATACATACTGGAGTACATTTCCTAGAGATTCTCAATAAAGAGGAAAGACAATACTCAAGCCATTACGTCATACTTATCAAGTAATTTCAAGCCTACATTGTTTGTACTTTATCTAGCCGTCTTGGGTATCAGCCTAAGTTGACAGTTAGAGTGTTCCAGATTATAAAGATGGTTGACACTGGTTTGAGTAGGTAGGTATATACTGTATATAACTTTACTGTCGCAGCAACTTTATATGTATATAATATACATATAAAGTTGCTGCGACAGTAAAGTTATATGTGTATGAATAGAGGTTTAACCGGCCACCTATTCGCTTGACACTGCGCTGCGCCGAGTGCTATTAGTTCGATTCTCAGACGGGACAAAACTTTGTGTGATTCACTACTTGTTGTTTCAAGTCTGAGTGTCCTTTGTGTCCGTTGCTTAAATATTTATAAAGTCTCTCGCTATATAGCATTTATATTCTTAATTAATAATAATAAATAATAATAATTTATTTTCTCAAAAACACAGATACATTAAATATTCATTTCATAATTATAAAATCAAACTTAGGGCTAAGCGTTTTATTAATACATTGGAAAGAACACCACTCCTGTACTAGTTAGAAAACTGAATCACAGTTAGTGATTAAGGCGCTACCTCGAAAATGTATGCCCTTTTCGATTACAGATTTTGAAGCAGTGAGACACACCAGCAAAGTGAAAATTTTATATATTATTTATCAGGTCTTTATCTAGGGAGTGCTCGGACAGATACACGATTGGAAGATTTTCGCTCGATAGAATTTTTATTAGAAAAACATGCTTTCTCTAAATATTTTTACGGATATTTAAAAAAATACTTACACTTACATTTTGCCTTGAATTTACTAATCACCGAAAGAAGAGCTAGTTTATTAGGGATTGGTCTAACGATTTTTTCTCTAAAACAATTATTACTTGAGTTATGAACGAAATAAGATTTCAGACAGTTTCGTGATGGCATGCCATGTCAAAAACCGTGCGACAATCAACTTTATAGCTAACACTTAGTGATGACCTCTGCACGACTTTTTGACCTTCGAGGTAGCCTCTTAAACACAAAATAAAGAGAGTAAATCTACAAAAAGTGTTTAGTATTTTATTTTCCAGTAAGTATACATTTATTTGCTGTCCCAAACCATGGTATCTAATCCCGTAGTATCCACACGTAATACACAAAGTTGCTGTATATTGTATTCCTCCCACCCTGTAACGTGATAAAAGCCGCTATAAAAGTGGCCTAAAACATCGCACTTAAGTACATAGGCCGTTGTTTGTGTTGACCGCGATGTCGGGAAGTCATCGGTTAGGGCAGACCGGTCATGTCGGTCACTGTCTTGGGGTGATGAAATACCCCGCCCTATAACTAAGTCACGGTGTTTAACCTAAATAACGATGTCAGGCTATGGTTTTATCGGTGCTTTATAATTTACTATGTGTCGTTAGTTTATGTTATAGTATAGGTGATAATATATAAGCGTTAGTGTTACATCAATTCAAATTAATAATATTTGTCACAGAAGAAGAGTGATTATAACTGTAATTCACTGATTACCATACATCAAATGCATCAAGAGTATTTCTTGTACTATGTAAAAGTGTAAAAAGCATAAACTACATCATAGAATGTAAAAATATGTGATAAAATGTATATATTTTTAATTAATTGGTACAACTCTCGAAGTTCAACATGAAAATTTAATATGTAAAAGTACGGTTTTGCAAAGAACAAACATATTCTAGCTACAAAAGTTGCAGAGAATGTTTAAAGAATTTTTGCGCTACTCTCCGAATTGCATGCCATCTATGTCGAATGTTTTGACAGGTCCATGCTTGTTTTTCGCTTCAGTATTTGTGGTATGGTATCAACTTAAAGATAAAGTATAGCCTGTGTAGTGGCTCATTCAGCTTGTCAGGCATATAGGGTTAACGAGTTTGTAAGACCGACAAAGAACCAAAGTTACCGATATAGCTCACAGAATCAGTAGACTCAAGTTGCAGTGGGCTGGCCATATCTGTAGAATGACTGATGGCCGATGGAGCAAGCGTATCCTAGAGTGGAGACCACGTCTCGGCAAGCGTAAGGTAGGGTGGCCCCCGGCTAGGTGGACCGACGACCTGAAAAAGGTGGCTGGGACACTGGATGCGGAAGGCTGAGGACCGTATACTGTGGCGCGTGTTGGGAGAGGCCTATGTCCAGCAGTGGACTGCGATAGGCTGATTGATTGAGTTTGTAAGAGGTTACAGCATAAAAGCTAATATAATTTAGGTTAGAAAGTACCTTACTATGTGTTATTATTCTCGTTGTAATAAAAGCGTGGTAACATGATTTTTTCAGAGCTTCTTTAATTAAGATTCTGTCTTAGTTTAGAGAGGCCTTAGAAAAGTTTTGAATATAAAATGTGGAGAATTTTAAATAGACGCGACGCGACAAGCTAAATATGAAATCAGTTATTTGGATTTTGTTCTCTTGAGATTCCCGTCTAAAATTGGATTGGTATTTCACTTTTGTATCTTGCTAATATTTATGGTATTAATTTAAGATAAAGTAAAATTTACGAGTATTTTAACGAGGTGGATAATAGCATTTTGTTTAGTGGAAAAATAAACATCTCGTTATAGTTTTATTGTATTTTGTTAAACTAAGCTTAAAGATTGTTTTCAAAAGGCATATTTCCATTGCCTTTTAAATGCGTCTGTTAATATCTTACCTCCTAGATCTGGAGCGACGGTACTGGATTATTTGCGATAAAAATTCGTACACGGCGGCTTTTTGCATCGATGCAATCTCAAAATGGGCGCGATTTAATCACTACGCTCTCGTCTTCAATGTTGAATCTCTAAGAAACCTATATGCTGTTGTGCTTCAGTAGCGATAAAAAAGCGGTACCAATGCGTGGCTGTCGCGCCTTTAAATTAATACATGACTAATCGCTACATCGCTGCATTTCATCAAAAAGGAGCCGCTATCAACGTGTTAAAGAACTAAAGCAATACGAGCGAATTGAGAAAGTCGTCTCGAAAAGCCTTAAATATACCGCGAATTCGTGTAATTGATAGTATGTGCCTATATCAATGTACACATGTAGTAGTATTTATGTCATTGATTATATCCTTTTTTTGTGACAAAAATCACAATTCTACCACCCGCTGTGCCGACACTAAACGTTGTCTCGAAGTCTTTGACTTCTGACATGCCTACTCTTCCGATAGGAAGTGAAGCGTGAAGCTGTAGCTATACGAATGATCTATTTAAGTTGTATGTTTTACGTAGTATCTATATAAGCTCAAAAGAATAAAAGTATCCGTAGAATTTTCGTTCGTACTACTTTATTTAAAATCAAAGAACAGACGGCTCTTAACTTATAGCCCTACTCAATAGATAACTCGTTCAGCAAGATATAAGCCGCAAACATTCCTCTTTTACGATTCGCCATCACTCGTAACTTCCGAGATTTTCGTGTGCTCAACTCGAGAATCTTGTTTGATTTGCTACTTTTTTGAGTGGATTTATGTATTGTCTACAAGTTAACTGTTTGAGAGTTGACATTAACGGTTTCCGTCGTCGGTAACATATCGACGGCTTATTATCTTAACTTTGGAGGGCAAACACCAAGAATTTGGTAAGTGTAACGCTGAGTGAGGATAAACTTGTACATTATTGTTAGTGGTGCAATATACGTTACATGGCACAAATCTAATGTTCAATCTTGAAGAAAATAAGTATTGTTATAAGTTTGAACGCTTTCTTTGATTGTCCCTGATGTATCTGGTAGATGTGGTATGAACCATGAATATATTTTTTAGGAAAGTATATTGTAAAGGGCCCAACCACGTGTGTCGCTGGTATATATATGGTCGGCAAGCGGGTGAGGCTCCCCACTGCAGTGCGTCATCGTAGTGGGGCTCGCAAGCGCCGAGGCACGACGTCACACACCCCCCCCGTTAGGCCGGGATTTTCCCTAAGGAAAATTCCCTAGCCCAACGGGCGTAGCAGCCCTGAAGATACTCCCTGGAATTAGAGAAAACAGGGGCATGAGTACCTTGAACAAGTGACAACCCTAAACGCTAATTAGTATACCTAAATAATAATGACCCACGCTTGCATTCTTCACGCGTACAACGGCAGTCTGAACTTGAACATAAACATTTATCATTCATAATTCATCACACATACCTACATGTAAATGCCAAGGCCAGTGTAATGGCCCAATAGCAAAGATAACAATCTATGGAGAAGCGCTTAGGGTAATTATTAGGTAATAATGATTTGTAGATATAAGAACTTGATCTAGCCCTACGACTTAAAAATCTTGGGTTCGGCCTTTGCCACTAGATAAGTAAACTTTTTGAATATAGTTAGGTGTAACAACAGATTTTTTGTAACGATGAACAAAAATAATATAAGCCGCAGACACGACCGGACCGCCCAATGTCAAAGGAAAGAATTTAATAAATATTTTGCTCTAATTAATAACTACAACACGACCAGTAAACACCTTTTGAATGTAAACAATGGTGAATCATTAGTTAGGCATTTATTTATCGGCGCGTCGCTGAGTGAACGCGCGTGCGTCATAACGACAACTAGGTAGGTACGATCTAAATGGTAGGTACTATTCGACTGTTCCGAGCTCGCGACGCACGGTTAATTACTCTGAATGTTTATAAAGTACCTATAATGACAATTTGATTATGGAATTTATACAGAATTAAGAATAACAACAGAACTTCAGAACAAGGCACGGCGAAAAACAACACGCCAATCAATATGCATTTATAGAAAATACACATGCGAGAATCGAACACCAGACCGATCCTACAACGACCTTTTAACCACTGAGCCATAACTGATAGTTAGATAAACAACAGATTCTTTGTAACAATATTACATGTAATAAACTTTATTACCATTTATAACTGAAACATTTATTCATTTTATGTTAGCATGTTTACATAAATCATTAACACAACACAATACATTATCTTGTGGGCTTCGACTCGAAAACATAAGAACCATTGTTGGCCTTCGCAAATGATTATGTAGGTAATTATAACTTAGTATAGATATGCGTCTTACATTGTTGTTTTTATGCTTTTATTATTCTTTGTAATTAATCAACTTTAAGTCTTTGATGTGCCATTCTCCTAAAGGTTTACCGGCCATGTCGTTATGTTTGTATACTAGGGGTGATTTTTTTGAGGCAATCTTACATTTAATAATTTTAGGCGCCAATTTCTTGCTAAAGTATTTATCCTTGTCACTAAGTAGAAACGTTCTGCGCCATACTATATCACCGACATTGAATTCTGCCGGTTTACGGCGAAGATTATAAGATGAACAATTTCGTTGGTGGGCCGACAACAGAGCTGAATGTACCTTCTCGAAAATAGAGGATAAGTAGCCTAAAGTTTCGGCATAGCCGTCCCGTGGTTCAAGCACCATATTGGAATTAAATTCCTTGTCAATATACTGAGAACCACATGTTATGACCTCCCTACCAAAAACAAGGAAATTAGGAGAATAACCAGTAACCTCACTAACTGCGCAGTTAAGGGCGAACTGAACCTTAGTGATTAAAGTGTCCCAGATTCGATGATCAGATTCTATGAAAGTTGAAATAGCTGTAATAATGGTTTTGTTGTAGCGTTCAACTGAGTTAACGTGGGGAGTATACAACGGTGTAAAATGCAAATTTGGAATTTTATATTTTGACAACATACTTTTAAAGGTTGCGCTAATAAATTGTTTACCGTTATCCAAAACAATAGTAGATGGAATTCCATGCACCAAAAATACATTTTCCTCGAGAATTTTTGTTATCACTTCTGCAGTTGCCCGTTTAATGGGGAAAAGCAAACAATATTTAGAGAAACAACAACTGACCACAAATATAAAGGTGTTTTGTTTTCTGCTGGGGGGCAATGGACCAATCAAATCAATACTAATCGTCTGAAAGGGCTTTTGACATGATTTGGGTTTTCCCATTAGACCTAAATTTGGGTGGTTTTGGTGTTTATGGGTGATACAAGGTTCACATGAACTGACGAACTTGACAACATCGGAGTACATACCAGGCCAAAAGTAATTAAGTGCAAGACGTTTGTATGTCTTAAAGATACCCAGATGTCCAGCAGTGGGCGAAGAATGATTCTCCCTTAGAATGTCAATTCTTTGGTCAGACGGAATAACCTCTTTCCATTGAAATTCTCTAGTGAGAGGGTTTAATGTTTTTTTAAAACAATACAATTTATTGTTTATTACTTGATAGTTAACAAAGGAAGTCGGAGAACTTAAACAGCCTTTATAGATATTTAAATACCAAGGATCATTAGTAGAAACTGGTAAATTCTGATTAGAATTAATATCTATATTTATATCATTAGCAATAGCAGAAACGGGTAAAGAGCGAGACAGAAAATCGGGTAAAACGTTATCGGAACCCCGACGATGACGTATTTCGAAATTATAGGAAGATAAGCGAACTCCCCATCTGGCTAACCGGCCAGTAGGGTTATTTAAGGTCAAGAACCATTTCAAAGCAGCGTGATCAGTGTAAACAATAAACTTTTTACCATTTTCAACGTAACAACGCCAGTGTTCTATAGCAGATAGAACAGCCAGGGCCTCGCGCTCTGTGGCACTGTAATTTTTTCCTTGCTTACTGAGTGATTTGCTATAGTACGCTATGACTCTTTCCTCACCATTTAACCTTTGACAGAGGATCGCGCCAAGACCAAAATCGCTAGCATCTGAATGTATTTCAAACGGTTGCGAGTAGTCAGGACAAGCCAACACCGAGGAGGAAATCAAACAATTCTTTAGGTTATTAAACGCCTCATTAGCCTCTGTCGTCTAGCAGAATGGAGGTGCGTTTTTACTTTGAGATGTTAACTTATTTAAGGGTGCAGCAATAGAGCTAAAATTCGGTATAAAACGCCTGTACCACGAGGCTGCGCCTAAAAATCGACGTACTTCTTTTCTATTAGAAGGAGTGGGATAATTTTTCATTGAATTTACTTTATCCGGATCGGGATGCAATCCACTAGAGTCGACAACATAGCCTAAATATTTTAGTTTATCTCTAAAACATTGACATTTTTCGAGATTAATTGTTAAATTAGCGTTTTTAGTTTATCAAGAATGCGTAATAAAAGAGTAATATGCTCGCTAAAGCTGGACGTGATACAGATTATGTCATCGATAAAACAGAAAACCTTATTTTCAAATTCTGGGCCATAAAATAAAATATCAACTAATCGTTGTTGAGTAGCTGGCGCATTCGTAAGACCAAAAGGCATTCTTTTGAATTGAAATGTGCCACGCGTGGGAATATAAAAGGCTGTTTTGCAACTGTCCTCTTCTTTAATTAATGTTTGCCAAAAAGATTTAGACAGGTCTAAACTAGACAAGTATTTAGCATCTCTCAGATTATCTAAAATTTCCGAAATATAAGGCAAGCTATAAGCATCTTTTTTTGTAACGGAATTTAATTTTCGACTGTCCAAACAGAAACGCAGTTCACCATTCTTCTTTGGTGTCAAAATGACCGGATTTGACCACGGGCTTTCGGATCGTTCAACAACATCCTCTGAGAGCATGTCGTCAAGATGCTTTATTAATATTCTTTGTTTATCGGGAGACATGCGATAAAATCTTTGCCGAATAGGGGGACAATCACCTGTATCAATTGAATGAGTAATAATATTTGTGCAACCGAGACCCCGCTTCTCGTATGAAATATCAGTAAATTTAGAAATAATGTTGTCAGCGGTAGCTCTCTGGTCGACTGTAAGATGATCATAAGAAACAAGATGTGTAGGGGGAACTGCCTGCAACTCCATTACTTGAGCGTCAGACTTGTTCACAATCAAAACAGACTCCAATTTGTTAGGAAATAGGCCAAAGCTTCGCCAAAAATCCATGCCAAGGATAAGGGAATTTTGAATCCCAGGTACAACATGAACTTCTAAGTTAATCAATTTATCCTGAAACTCGAAGGGTAGAAACACTGATCCCAAGGACTCAAATCGTTCGCCGACTGCTGTTATTAACCTTAAAGGTTTCGATTTATCCAAAACATTGTCTTTCAAAAATAAGTTATGCAAATTATTACCTAAAATTGTAACGCAAGATCCAGAATCTAAAAGACCTGTGGTAGGTATTCCGTTTAATTTTAGAGTAACGTAAGGTAAATATTCTACTTTAGAATTACGGATTGAGGAAATATGATAGCTATTAAAGAATTTTTTTTAAAAGTCCAACCAATTATTCCACTCTGTTTTATTACAATTAGTTGTATAATTTGATTTTCCACAATCCTTATTAACTAGTTTTTTGAAACTGTAGGGGTCGACTTAGATTTACAATTGGGGCAGTCTGACACCTTGAAACCCTTTGTGCCGCACTTAAAACAGATTAGGTAGTGTGGCTGACGGCAATTTTGTAATGAGTGCGAATTGCATCTACAACGCACGCAAAAAGTTTTCTTTATATTAGAAGTACTCGATACGGCGTTGACTTGTGGTACAGACTTGTATCTCGATGTATCGGCGACAGAGTTATATTTATTGAAGTTATTATGATTGTAAACATTTTTGTTTGAAGAAAAATTAGAAAACGGATAAATATACGCTAGATCGGGTGCTACAGTATTCTTTGAAACTTTAGGGGGTTCAGAAAATTGCTTACTGCGACTTTGGTAATTTTCGAAAAGACGACAAACTTCGACCAGACTATCAACATCAACAACCTTTGCAGTGAGCAGACAATTAGTGTAACAAGGTCTAATATTATTTAGTAAAATTTCTAGCTTCTCCGAATCAGCGATAGGAGAACTAAGTCGCGAAAACAGACCGTGCATTTTTGCCACGTAAATAGTTATTGATTCGTTCTCGCCTTGTGAGCGCTGACGAATCTCCGTCATAAGTCGATAATCGTAGTTATGCGGGCTAAAATCTCGTTTTAAAAGTTCGCAAAGTTCTAACCAAGTCTTTACATTATTTTTAACAGAACGATACCAAACTAATGCGTCACCCGAAAATATTTCAAAAGCGAAAGACAACATCTTGTCATGTGGAATAGATCTACAGGACATAAATTCATCAATTTTTTCAATAAAAGATCTTACACATGATTTACCGTTAAATTTGAATTTACCTAATTCCGAGAAGAGCTTACGGTCGTAATTATAGGAAGTGTTTCCCTCTGCCACTGAGCAATCCGACCGCGAACTACGGCTCGTGATTAATTGTAATTTCGTATATAAGTCATTAAATTTATTCCACACAGACTCAATTTTTTTAATATCAAGACTGCCGGTATCCACCCTATTCAGTCGATGAAAACAATGGTGAAGCACGGTTTCGACCTTCTGTTGAAGCTCGGAGGTATAGTTTGCTTCCAACATAGATAAGTGTTTATTTGATCTTAATAACGACTTTTCCACTTCAGCCACATCCTCCTCTGGTGGGAAGGGTGAAGATAATATATCCTCCGAGGGAATTTTAACTGAAAGTTTAGCGATTTGTTTGCGGGGATCGTCAGGCTTTGAAACGCCGCGTATTGTGGTCTCATATTCTAATTCCGCTTTAGTTAATAATGAGAAATTTATAATGTAAGCCATTTTTACAAAACAATAATAGAAAATCTAAGTATTTACGCCGGTACTAGAAAAAAATTAAATATCGCCAGAAAATCGAATACCGTGCTAAAAAAGCTGAAATACACTAAATTATACAATGGTGTGATGATTGGTAAAGGATTAAGAAAAATTTCTTAAAGGTCACTCAAAGGTTGAATCACAGTATTTTTTCGCGAACACGAGGCACGTTAGTTCAACGGCAAAGCGGTTAGAACCGGTTGGCGGCTCAACACGCTGCCCGCAGTGGAACGTGATTTTAGACCGACGTTAATTAAATCACCGTTATGTTATTTACACAGTTAAATTGCTTATGGCCAACCAAAATAGATAGAAACTGTACCTGTACGCAATTCACCACACCAGAATATATGCACACACAGGAGAAAAATATACAAGAGAAAAAGAAATTATTTCACTCACCTGTAAAGTGCCAACCTACGTTTTTAAAAGATATTTAAAAATTCTATTGGGCGCCAATGTCGCACGAGTGATTGATTTTCACGGGATAGCCGGGATCGATCACTCGCCGAGCAATTAAAAAGAGATGATTAGGTTGTCTTACGGGAAATAAATAAAAAATATCACCAGGAAAGATTAAACTCGCGTTATATTCCAGATTCACAATGGTTTTGATTACATAAAAAAACTGACACTTGAGGTTAGCCGACTAGACAAGTATCCAGGGCGTAGGTCGTAGGTCGTAGGTTGACACTCCACAGGTCCACGGATGAATACTCAGCTTTGACGTGTCTCCCAGCAGAAGAAAGGGCCCAACCACGTGTGTCACTGGTATATATATGGTCGGCAAGCGGGTGAGGCTCCCCACTGCAGTGCGTCATCGTAGTGGGGCTCGCAAGCGCCGAGGCACGACGTCACAATATCATACGGTTAATTTTTCTATACTTTTTGGATAGGCATTTAAAACATGCTGAGAAAATATCTGATAATCTAATATCTACTCAGATACATCTTCATCTCTTGTGCTCTGCTCAGTGCGTATGTAACTAAAGTAAATGACTGAACTAATATTCGACACAAAAATAAACCCAGTATCCATTTGCCGGTTGACACGTCACTTTCGCCACTGGCATCCAGTACAAACAGCGACTGCCTATGAACAATCCTTCTGACCGTTTGGCAGTTTCTAGAAACCTACAATCTCTTTCAGTAGAAAATGAACACTCCCAGTGTCAATAGTTGCAGTAAGCTACGAAAGTACCAAATTCTTGCTAAAGCAACTTTTATGTATTTTAAACTTATTATTTCTACGAACTAAGCAAAGCCATGTTATGTTACATATTTTCACTAATAATTTACCAGTAAAAGAGCAATAATTGTAAGCGACTGCTACGCCGAAAGTCGCGGGTTCGATTCCCGCTCAAGTCAAACATTTGTGTGCATGATCATGGGTGTTTGGTGTTTCTATGTATAATATGTATCATCATTGTCTTGCCCTGGTCCCAATTTATTTGGGGTCAGCGCAGTATGTCCTTCGCTTCCATACTTCTCTGTCACCAGTCATCCGATCGTTTACCCCTTTCTCTTTCATATCCATCCTCACACAGTCCATCCATCTCTTCCTTGACCGTCCTCTCCCTTTTCGTCCTTCTACATGCATATCCATCACTTTTTTACCTACATACATCTCATCTCTCCGCATAACATGTCCATACCAGGCCAATCGACTCCCTTTCACCTTTTCAGCTATGGGCGCCACTTTCATACTACATCTAACATAATCATTCCTAATTCTGTCCATTCTTGTCACTCCACACATCCATCGTAACATTCTCATCTCTGCCACATGCAATCGTTTCTCATCCATCTTCTTTGTAGCCCAACACTCAGATCCATACAGGACGACAGGCCTTATAACCGATTTATACATACGGCCCTTTAATTTCACAGGCATTTTGTGGTCGCATATTGTGCCTGAGACCTGTCGCCATTTCATCCATCCTGCGTTGATTCTTTGCCTAACATCCCGATCAATTTCGCCGTCATCTTGCAGGAGTGAACCTAGGTAGCGGAAATCGGAGCATACTTGTAGAAGTGTACCGCCGAGTGTAACCGGTATAGGACTGGAGAGACCGCCAAAGTCACAGAATATATATTCCGTTTTGGTTCTGCTTATTCTCAGGCCTACATTCTCCAATCTCTGCCGCCTCTCCTCCAGCTTGCTTTGCACCTTCTGTCCACTCTCTGCTACCAGAACGATGTCGTCGGCAAACAACATGCACCAGGGTGCCTCTTCCTGTATGTCCGATGATATAGCATCCATAATTAACAGGAAGAGGTAGGGGCTAAGGGCCGACCCTTGGTGCAAGCCTACGGCCACATCGAATCTGGCTGTGATAACAGCTGCGAATCGGACCTGCATTCGGCATTCAGCTTACATGGCTTGAATCAACGTCAGGTATTAGAAGTAGGAAGGAATTCAGGGCCCACCACAAGACTTCACGGGGCACTCGGTCATATGCCTTTTCAAGGTCGACGAACACCATGTGCAAGTTTTATGTGCCTCCCTGTATTTTTCGCATATTTGGCGAAGAGCGAAAATGGCATCCACCGTACCTCGACCAGGCATAAAACCGAATTGGTTTCGTGAAATCTCACTCTCGTTACGCAGGCGTCGCTCAATTACTCTCTCCCATACTTTCATAGTATGAGGCATTAACTTTATTCCCCGATAATTGTTGCACTCTTGGATATCACACTTATTTTTAAAAATGGCCACCAGGTAACTGTTGCACCATTCCTCGGGTATGGTCTCCTCGTGCAACAGCTTATGTTGGGAAATAAAGTCAGCCACGCCCATCCATCATCTCCTAACGCTTTCCATGCTTCTACTGGTATTCCATTTGGTCCCAACGATTTTCCATTCTTCATTCCACTAATAGCCTTTTTTACCTCGTCCTTATTTATTTCCTTCACTAACCCAATATTCATCACCTCATTCTCAAATTTTCCGCTCCAATCGTTCTCCTCATTCATTAACTTTTTAAAGTATGTCCTCCATCTTTCTTTTATTCTATCTTCGTCCATAAGAATCGCTCCTGTTTCGTCTTTCATGCACTTGATATGGGATACATCCTTCGCCTTTCTCTCTCTAGCTTTAGCCATGCTGTTTAAGTATTTATGACCCTCGGATTTTTCAAGTAACCCGTACAACTTGTCTAGGGCTTTGGATCTAGCAATGGCTACGGCCTTTTTGGCTCTCTTTTTACATTCATCATATTCCTTCTTCTTTTTTATTTATTTATAGACTCACGCCTGTATCTCCGAAGGGGTAGGCAGAGGTGTAATATATTACACCCACATTTCGCCATGAATTTTTAGGTCCCACGTAATAGGGGGCGAGCCTATTGCCGTACCGGGCACATTACCAGACTCCGTGCTGCTAATGAGAATTTCCTTACGGAAAAACCCAATAACACTTTGCCCGACCCGGGAATCGCACCCGAGACCTCCCAATCCCACGCGCACATTTATGCCGCGAGACCAACGAGGCAGTCAGTCCTTCTTCTTACTTTCTTCTAAAGATTCATTTCCTCGTTTCATCAGCTGCCATTCCTTAAACCTTGCTTTCTTTTCCTTAAGTGCACTCTGTACCTCTTTTGTCCACCACCACGTGTCCTCATCTTTCATACGCTTCCTTTTCGACTCTCCTAAAACATCCTTTGCTACACCCTTAAAACATTCGCTCATCTCTTCCCAACAATCATTGAAACTAATATCATTAATATCGCCCATTCCTAACATTTTATCTACTACTCTATCTCTGAATTTTTCTACACATTCATTCTTCTCTAACATATGCCATCTTATTTTTGGAGTCAGTTGCTGCTTGGTTCTTTTAAAGCTTATTTGAATCTTAAGTTCGACCATCAGGAGCCTGTGCTGCGAGACTAAATCTGCTCCTGGTACCACTTTACAGTTTTTAACCCAGTTGAGTCGACTACGTCTTATTAAGAAATAATCGATCTGGGTCATATTGTGGCCGCTGTTATACGTGATCAGATGTTGCTCTTTTTTTTTTCGAACCAAGTATTTGCAACTGCTAGGTCAAAAGCGGCAGCAGCTTGAAAAATTGCTTCTCCCTCACAATTTTGGCTGCCGAGTCCCCAACCTCCATGTACTCTTTCATACTCTTCACTTGTTCGTCCCACATGTCCATTAAAATCTCCTCCCACAATAATCTCTTCATTCTCCGGTATATTCGTCATCATGCTATCGAAATCCATCCAAAACTTCTCTTTCTCACAATCATCACAGCCTATCTGAGGGGCATACACACTTATCACATTCAGAATAAAACCTTGCCACATCACTTTCATAGCAATCAATCTGTCATTAACTCTATTTACACTTGTCACGCTATCTTTCAGATTTTGGTCTGACACAATTCCCACACCATTTCTTTTGCCATCACTTCCACAATAATAAAACTTGTATCCTTCACCGATCTCCCTAGCTTTCGTACCTTTCCATCTTGTTTCCTGCAAACATGCCACATTTATTCGTCTTCTTTTTAAAACTTACAGCCATCGTACCTACGTTCCAACTTGCATACCTCACCTTTACGTCACAGGCTTGCTTCTTATGTTGCACTCGCCCGGAGTAGTGCAACAACCCTTGCATATTTCTCGCAGGTGCCGAGTGCCTGCCCCTGCGCGTCGCCTGCGGGGAACGCCCTAATCCTATCGCACTCATGTATATACTTGGCCATACTGCAAAAGGTTTTGGCATGAATTTTACCAGCCGGCCGCCTGCCTGCCGCCAACCCTCCTTGGAAATATTGTAGTTATAGAGGAAGGTGATAGGAGATACGGGGTAAATGGATAGGATGGAATTACAAGGAAGAAGGGGGTTGTAGGCTGGACTACTGTAATCACTGGACAGATATAGGGTAGTGACTACAGTAGCTCGGAGAGCCGGGAGCGCGTACCCGAAGCCCTGTCTAATGGTCGGACAGGCCAACAGACAGAAGCACCCCCTAATTTTTCCTTTTTTTTGTAAATACATACATAATATGTATGTATTTACAAAAAAAAGTATATATTTATGTTTATCCATTATCTAGTATCCATAGTACAAGCTTCTGCTTAGTTTGGGAGTAGATGGTGTTGTGTGAATGTGGTAGAATATTATTATTATTCATTCCATTTATTATCAATCACATGATTTCTTTTATATTAATAAACTACATTTCATTACAAAAACGAAAACGAATAGAAATATAAAAGGGACCACGGAGACCCACCAGTATCGGGTACAGGGACCAAGCCACCGGTGGTGAGGGCCTCAGAGACAGGAACTTCCTCACGATGCGTGCCGTGTCGAGAAGAACTGCCTTCTGAATCAAGGACTTGATCCAGCAGCCTAGTGCGAGCCTCTTTAGATGTTGGTCGAGGCTCTTGGCGATTAATCCATTCACCGACACGACTATCGGCACAATGATTGCCGAATCCACATCCCACATGTCGACTATCTCGTGAGCTAGGTCCAAATATTTGATCTCTTTCTCTTTTTCTGCTTTCACGAGATTGACGTCATGCGGTATGGTGATATCGACTATCATTGCGAGTCGCTCTGCTCGGTCTATCACTACAATATCAGGCTTATTGGCTACAATAGTCCTGTCTGTAATGATAGACCGATCCCAGTACAACAGAGCACGACCATTTTCGAGAACTGAGTCGGGCGCATATCTGCAGTACGGTACCTCTGAACCAATGAGATTATATTTAAGGGCTACTTGCTGATGGATTATTCTGGCCACTTAATTATGTCTGTGCAAGTATTGACCATTGGCAAGACTCGAACAACCGGAAACTATATGCCTTAGAGATTCCCCAGGCTGGTGACACGCCCGACATATGTCAACCGTACCGTCCGTCAGTATATACTTTCGGTAGTTGTTTGTCATGACAACTTCGTTCATAATTGCGCACACAAAACCTTCGGTTTCTCCGAAGAGATCACCGAATTGTAGCCAGGAAATGGAGGCTTTAAAGTTGACTTCTGGGCCATGTAAAGCCCTATAAAACCGTCCATGCAGCTCCTTGCCCTTCCATATTACACTTCGGTCCTCAGTACTAAGTACTGCAGGTTTGCGCCAGTTCTTTTTAGCCAGAGCGAGCAGGGTAAGTCCTGTATCAATGGCAACTACATCGCGATGCACATCCACGCTCATTCCCAGAAAATATTCTCTGAGATTGTACAGCTCGCGGTTGTGAAGGGTCTTAGCACATAAAAAGCCTCAACCCCCACATTTCCGCGGGATGTACAGCCCCATTACCGATGAGCGTGGATGATGCATGCGAGATGCAGTCAGCATTGAACGGACTTTTCTATCCAGGGCATCTAGTTCAGTCTGGGTCCACCTGAGTTTGCCGAAGGAATACATTAGGACTGGCATGGCCCACCCTCTGCAGGCCCGCACCTTGTTGCCACCTGATAAAAGACTGTTAAGTACTTTTCTCAGGCGGCCAAAGAACCGAGCCTGCAACGTCTGTTTCTTGTCAGTCTCAGAAATATTCAAAGACTGCGATATACCCAGGTATTTGTAGGTCTCAGTTGGGGAGAGGGATCTAAGTTGTATGGAATCTGAGAGTTGTATCGTTGGCAGCATCTGGTCGATGCCCGTCAACCATGAGGAGCGTGATTGGATTGGGGATGTTGAGCGAGCATGTGAACGAATTTCAACTATGGAGCCAATAAATATAACAATTGACGACATAGCCAGTGCAGTCCATCCGTTACAAAATTGGAAGTCAGCGGGACCGGACGGGCTGCACAATTTTTGGCTTAAATGGCTCCGAAGTTCGCATGCTTGCTTAGCATCTCAACTTCAGTCATCGTTGGAATCAGGGTCGCTGCCTGATTTTTTTACATCCGGCGTTACACACCTACTTTATAAGTCTGGTAGTACCACGGACCCCAAGAATTATAGGCCAATTACGTGCCTACCAACTTTATATAAACTACTTACATCCATTTTGAGAACGAAATTATCTAAACATATATTTGATAATTCAATTTTATCTTTTTCTCAAAATGGATGTAAGAGTGGGGCTCGTGGTGCTAAAAAGCTCCTTCTGATAGACATGGCCATTAGCCAACAGGTGCGCCGTAACCGGAAGAATCTATTGACATGCTGGATAGATTACAAAAAGGCATACGACTCCGTGCCTCATTCGTGGCTTTTGAGGGTGCTAGAGTTGTACAAAGTAGATACAAATTTATGCACCTTCTTAAGGGCGTGTATGGGGCAATGGAGGACCGTATTGCGCTATCCAAGGTGTCGATCGACCTTGGGTTGCGGTGCTCCCATAATGATCGAGCGAGGTATATTCCAGGGCCACAGCCTGAGTCCCTTGTGGTTTTGCCTGGCCCTGAACCCCCTAAGTACTTTATTAGAGGCTTCAGGGCTAGGCTATCAGTTGAGGAGAGGAGAACATGTTACATCTCACCTCCTTTTCATGGATGACCTGAAATTATTTGCCCCCAACAAATTTCAACTGACTGCATTATTATTATTATTATTAATTTTGATTGCTTTCGTAGTATGTACAAATTTAATTGAAGCGGTAATTATTGTAACTAAATTCATGTTACAATGTAAAGTAAATCAACCGTACAATCATATAAATTAAATATAATAACCTATTTTCTATCGAACGATTTCCTAGTTAATAAAGCCCAAGTAATGAAAACTTTGTTTTGATCACATTAGTGGTTTTCGTGCATCACGTGCCATAACGAGCATGTTTTTGAAGAATGACACACTTTTTTCTGTTCAATTTTTTTTTGTATCGCTACGTACCGCCACTATGTCCTCGATCTCATACAATGGCGGGCTATGCGGGTCCACCAAATCGTGGTATATATAGTAAAAGTCGTCAAGATTTCCTTGCAAGGTTAGCAAGGAAATCTTGATGACATCACCGGTTCCTACAAAGTAAGCTAACTGCAATTCGTATGATCCCGCCTCTACGGAACCTTTGAGGTTCCGTAGAGGCGGCCAAACAGGTGTTTATATGGAGCAGGCTCCGAACGCCTGTAAGGAAGAGTTTTACGCTTTCACTAGCTCCAAAGCGTCAAAAATAACGATTAGCATAGAGTGCCATAGCTGAATATCACAGTGTAAAACTTTGTTTCAAATTAACTGCAAGCACTTTAGATTTAAACGGCAGGTATTTAATGCGGCATCTAAGTAAAACGAATACAAGTTTCAAAAATAATTAGAGTGGGTACCATATATAATGGGTTGGCAGCTAATAAGGAGTATCGTAATGAGTAAACGTTAACATATTAATATGTCAGTTATAAGCTTCGTTTTAATTTAAACTAGCAGTAATTTTTTTTGGGAACTGTATTAGTATCTAAGTGGAAACTTGATGATGAATAAAAAATAGAAAATGTGCATTCATAAATAACACAAATTTCAATATTTGGCTAAATTAAATATCTTAAATGAAGTGTTTCGTATAAGTAAATAAGACACTTCAGTCTTTTAAACCAAGTTGACGGAGCCCTGCTTCGCAGGGCTCCTATTTTTGAGTACAGGGTCACAAGAAAACCTAACATAACCTACTCATTGTCTTGCCCTGGTCCCAATTTATTTGGGGTCAGCGCAGTATGTCCTTCTCTTCCACACTTCTCTGTCACCAGTCATCCGATCATTTACCCTTTTCTCTTTCATATCCATCCTCACACAGTCCATCCATCTTTTCCTTGGCCGTCCTCTCCCTTTTCGTCCTTCTACATGCATATTGATCACTTTTTTACCTACATACATCTCATCTCTCCGCATAACATGTCCATACCAGGCCATTCGACTTCCTTTTATCTTTTCATCAATGGGCGCCACTTTCATACTACCTCTAACGTAATCATTCCTAATTCTGTCCATTCTTGTCACTTCACATAACATTCTCATCTCTGCCACATGCAATCGTTTCTCATCCGTCTTCTTTGTAGCCCAACACTCAGCTCCATACAGTACGACAGGCCTTATAACCGACTTATACATGCGGCCCTTTAATTTCTACATAACACACATAACCTACTACTAACATTATTAGTCGCCAAGTCATTATTTATCTCGGCTAATATTTCAATTGACTTGTATAGTTTATTTGCTACCTAAACGCAGCTGCTAGTTTTTAGTTTTTATAACACCCTTAGTTTTAAATATTATTTAATATAATAGTCGCAAAAATATTTAATCGCTAGCAAGTTATTTTATTAGTTGCAAACATTTAGTAATATTTGCTACCTAAACGCAGCTGCTAGTTTTTAGTTTTTATAACACCCTTAGTTTTAAATATTATTTAATATAATAGTCGCAAAAATATTTAATCGCTAGCAAGTTATTTTATTAGTTGCAAACATTTAGTAATATTTTAAGTTATTAGTCAGTTGGAAAATAATAAGCTGATTTAAACGACATATTCTATTCATTTACTTAACAGTAATTTATGTCAGGTTATCTCTAGTAAGCTAATAAATTGATTCTATTGAGTTTTACTTTTCGTTCCTGCCGATCAACGGACGAGGCTCTGGCATCAAAATATCCCGAAAAGTGGCAATAGGCTCGCCACCTATTACGTGGGATCAAAACACTGGCGAAAAGTGGGCGTTTAATATGCCTCTGCCTACCCCTTCGTGAGTGAGTCTATGTATGTTACTATTCGTAGTTTTAATCTAGGCCATGCCCCTTAACGGTCTAGTTTAACTGCTTAAAGCGCAGTCTCCTGTAAGGATATGTTACACTTAGATGCATTAAAGTCTATATGTTGGAAAATTAAACAGTCTCATTTACTTAAATATAATCTGCAAACCTGTTAAAGTAATTTTCCTAAATGTAGGAATAGAATATTGTATACTTACACAACATTACGACGGTCGAATTTGGAAGAATAATTTACGACAATTTCATCATATAAATGAAATCAATTTGCTGCAGTTCTAAATAAAATGCTTTATCTTATTCCTAGAAGAACCACTTATCTATTTTTCTACTTTTAAGCCAGAATGAATAAGTATATTGGTAAGTATACCCTAAAAGTAAAACTCCTATGATCGTTGTTGAAATGAGTGAATTTAAATATTGATGCTCCAAGTACTTAATAAATTATGACATATGAAAATTTCACGTAATGTGTTGAGTTGAAACAATTGTAATTTATGCCCTGCGAGTATCGTAATTTGTATTTCATCTGGTAAGTGAGGTACCGGAATAGATATTTAATGAAAAACACGCAGTGATGCAATATTGTTTTAATTCTTGCTGGACATTTCAAAGAAAGTCTTTTCCACGTACTGTAAGCACATTAGTAGAGCAGGTAATAGGCATGGTAAGTGAGAACTCGATACCACACTATATCTTGTTCCATAATATGTCTTGAATTCATTGACACTGTCCCCGCATCGTATTTTCAGTATTTGTCAAGACCATTGGTATAGGAAATAAGAATAAAATTGTGTGTTCTAAGTAAACTTATGTAAATAATGATAATGATAACTTGTCTTGTTGTTTTGAGTTTGACTACATTTTGGGTTCGTTGCTTGATTATTTATGAATTCCTGCAAATTTCAATCTAAAGCAGTCTTCGTGTTTCTAAAAACTAGATCGAACAAACTCCTTAATATGAGTGATGATTTCATGGAGGTAAATTAAAAACTGTAAACTTCACTAATTATTTAAAATATTTCAAAGATAGTGTACACTATAGAAAAGCTTACTGATTAGTACAGTTGCATCTGAAAACATATTCTGTTTGTATATTAAATCCAGAGAGCGTTCAAAACAAGCGGCAAATGTAAAAGATGCGGCGACGCATTTTCCGATAAGAGCTCTATTTAGTCCCCAGAGTTCCTCGAGACTTATCTTTTGGCCAGTTTCAACTTTGTACAGTTTATTTTATTCACTTACTTCTTACAATAATTTTAGTTAGTATAATTTATCACTAGTGTTTGAAATAGAATTAGTTTTTATTATAAGTCAAATCGATTAGATCGATTGAGTAACATTTTGTTTAGTCTATTGAAAATTTCTGACAATGGTCACACTGAACTTCACTTCCGCCCCGTTGAAAAGTTACCACGTTGTCGACTCTTATTGTGAGCACACCTTTTTGCATTTCGTGTGAATTGATTAATTGAACTAAATAGAGTAAACCGCTTTGAACGCCGCCTGATCTAGTGCTGGCAACGGTAAATTGATTGTGAACTATTGATTGATATTTGTGAAAATTGTGAATCTGGTATCGACTTCCACGTGCCAACGTGTCCTGAAAACGTCGCGTTTGAAGCTTAATAGCTAAGTATAAGATACTTCATTCATTTATTTTGGCCAATATACTTGTATGAATGTGTCTAATTTAGCTCAAGCCTGACATCAGCGGATCAAGGATAGCGGGTAAGTGAAACACATTAATATTAAGATTACTTGTATTCGCTGTGCAACACAGTACAGTTGTGTCTGAGATTTGTTGTGGCTGACAAGGGCTGATGAATAGAGTCACGCTTCCACAAATCTGCTGCAATTGATCCCAGCTCCTTCTAGCCAAAATTCTAGACATAATTTTTGGTAGCAGAGCGTGGTTAACTGCCTATATTGTAAATTTGTATCTTAGCCGTTGATTGTATCTGAACTCAGATTGGTATGAGCTTGTATCTTATCACCTTGTAGACAGTATTGTAGTGTTTGTCAGGTCAGTTATTGTCTAAAATACATAATATTTAATTGTACAAGTTGACCTAGATAATTTGAAACACATTGTCACATAACCTCAATCAGTAATTGTTGATTTGTATTGTTGAATAATCTAACTTAAATTTGTTGTTGCATTAATAAGTCAGTTTGTTTGGATACATAACAGCTGTATGTATCAATAAATTTAGTAAATTTAGTTCATTGCATATATTCATAAACATTGTAATAATCAAACTTGACCTTGCCACTTGGGCGGGTCACATTAATAAACTTTGTTTTGTTATAATATAGATAATATTGCTAGGTAACACATATTCTGTGCTTACTTACTATTGTATATCTCAAATAACACAGTTAGTCTGTCTGTTGCAAATAATTAATTAATTAAGTTGAAGTTTCAACTTTATTAATTTGTTATAAGTTATAACTTTGATAACTTTTGTGTTTCTTTCAATATACTGAAACCTTAAATTTTGTTGGGCAGTAAATACCTGTCACTTGCCTTCACTTGCAGTAAACAGGCTAATACTTTGTTGGTTTCAAAGAATTAAGAAAAATTAAGTTTTGATTGTTAATTTTATTTAGCGCTTGTCCGGGCTCTTTTGAATTTTGATTATGTCAGCTATCAAGGACTTGCGTGCGGCTGCTGGTGCTATTGCGTCAGATTTGCGCTGGTTTGCCTCAGCCAGTGCTTTAGTGAACCGGCCTGATCGCCAGCAGGCCCTACTTCAAAGGTACGAGCGGATTGACGATCGCCTGGCAAGTGTGGAACAGCAATTCCGCACTTTTAGCACTTGCTGTCTTGAAGTGTCAATCAATGATTTCACCGCTGACCAGCGAAATAAGGTCAGCGAAGACTATGCCCAGGTCTTAGACCTGTATGATGCTGTCTCCAATAGTGCGAGACAACTAGTTGCCGATAGGGAAGGGCAACCCGGCCTGAAGCAGGAGCTTCCTAGGTCAGCACCGGGGCTGGTGAGTAGGCTCCCTACTTTGGACCTCCCCCATTTTGATGGCTGCCTAGGAAGCTACCTGGGCTTCGTTAATTTGTTCGACAGCCTAGTCCATGATAGGGCTGACCTTCGGCCGGCACAAAAGTTGGCCTATCTAATGTCGGTTCTGGATGGGGAGGCTAAGGGCCTCATCCAGCATCTGCCCGTGTCTGACGAGGCGTACCAGACGGCTCGGGACCTAATTACCCGTAGGTACCATAATAAGCGTGGCCTCGCCGACACGCACATTGAGCAGATTTTGGGCTTGCCGACGCTCACCCGGGTCTCTGGGTTGCGCACCCAACTGTTGAACCCGCTTTTGGTGGCCATCAACGCACTTAAGTGCCTTGACCTGCCCGTGGACCAATGGTCCTATCTATTGGTGCACATTGTGCTGAAGAAGCTGCCTGCCGACCTGAGGTCGCGTTTTGAACAGCGCTTTGGTGGGAATAGCGCGACCCATCTGCCCCCCTTTGCTGACCTGGAGAAGTTCCTGGAGGATGAGTGCCGGGTCTTGGACAACTCCGGTGGTGACACGCCGGCTAAGTCGCAGCCGCCCAAGGTCAAGGAGCAGGCTCGCGTTCACACCCGAGCCAGTGTTGACCGGCGCCCTCCTCGCTTTGCAGTCACGCAGAGCCCAGTGGAGTGCTCCTACTGCAAGGTCACGGGGCACAGAACGGCCAGTTGTAGGGCATTCTTGGACCTACATGTCGCCTCTCGTAGGCGCATCGTGAATGCCCGCCGCCTTTGCTTCTCTTGTTTGGGGTCCCACTACCAGCGAGACTGCCCAAACTCTCGCCCCTGTCCTTACTGTGGAGGACAGCATTTGGGCATTCTCTGCATGAATGCCAGAGAGGTAGGCCGCTTGTCCAACCAGCCGACGCCGCGCACGGGCGGGTGTTTTGAAGGTGGCAGCCGAGGCTCACCGGCGCGTAGCCGAGAGTCGCCTCGCTCAATTGATCGCCACTCACCCCGCTTGGAGAACCGTAGCGTGCGCACGCCTCCTCTCTCTCGCGCACCTGAATGTGCTGTTCAGCGTCACCAGCACCATGACTGCTGCCCCAGGTATTCCCCTCCTTTGGCGGAGCGTCCCCGCCTTGACTCGCGCCCACCTCGTTTTGGGCGGGTGCGTCACTATGACCCCCCACGGATGGCGCGCGGATCGAGTCATCGCGCCTTTGAGGACTTCAAGCCGCACCCCCATTTTGATTTGCCTGGTCCTGGCCAACGGTCGCCGCCCAGGCAACAATAGGTCATTGACCCCTGCCCTATAACGCCAACCTCCCCCATTGAGACCGTTATCCTACCAACGGTTGCTGTTAGGGTCTGGGGACCCACGGGGACCTCTGTTGTTGTCCGTGCTATATTGGACACAGGTTCACAAGGTTGCATTGTTTCCACTTATTTGGTAGGGCAGGTTAATTTAAATATGGGCTCTTTTTCGAATTGTATACGGGGCATAGGTGACGTAGCCTCTAATGTTGAAGGGCAAGTTAAGGTTTTGTTTGGCACTGTTGAATCTTCACACCCGAGGACTAAAACCTCGGCTATTGTGCTGAAGAATATTTTGGGTATGCACCCACAGAAACAGCTCCCTGCTGCTGTGGTGAATTTGACATCGGGATTGGAACTGGCAGACCCCAAATTTGACACACCGGGACAAATCGACTTGTTGATTGGCTCTGATGTCCTCGGTGGAATTTTGATTGGTGGGAAAAGGGTCTTGGTGCCAAATGGTTTGACTGCCATCCCGACCATATTTGGATTTGCTTTGATGGGACCTGTACCGAGGGACCCCCCTCCACCCGAACTTGATAATTTGTTGGCTGTAGGCTCTGCTCTCTCTGATGCGGTTCAGAGATTTTGGGAAGTAGAGGAGCCCCCTCAAGCTGCCCGTTTGAATCCAGAACATGAGGAGTGCGAGCTGTTCTTCCAGAACAACACTGGTCGACTCCGTTCTGGTCGGATTATTACGAGGCTACCCTTCCTGTCTGTTCGGCCTCCGCTTGGTGAGTCACGACCTTTAGCCGAAAAGAGGTTGTTGGCCATGGAGCGCCGCATGGGTCGTGATCCGGAGCTCAGACAGAAGTACATTGAGTTCATGAGGGAATATGAACAGTTGGGACACATGTCTGTGTCAAATTTGGATTGGCGTTCGGTGGAGCATTACTTTCTCCCGCATCATGCGGTATTGAAGCCATCGACTGGCAAGCTGCGCACAGTGTTTGATGGTTCTGCGCAGACTTCAACAGGCGTATCCTTGAACCAGTGCTTGCATTCTGGTCCCAAGTTGGTCAAGGACCTTTGTGACGTCATCACCAGCTTCCGACGACATCAGGTTGTCTTTGTGGCCGACATAAAAATGATGTTCAGGCAGCCTATTATCCACCCTGATGACCGTCGCTTCCAGCTGATCCTTTGGAGAGAGTCTCCTCGCGATCCCATGGTCGTCTACGAGCTCAATACTAATACGTACGGGTTAAGGTCAAGCCCCTACTTGGCAATACGTTCTCTTTGGGAGCTCGAGCTCTTTCCCACGAGCCTCCGCCATCTTGAAGGACGATATTTACGTCGATGACATTTGCTCGGGCGCCTCCACAGCGGACGAGGCGATCCTCCTGCGGGACGAATTGATAGGTATTTTGGCCTCCGCTGGTTATGAGTTGCGCAAATGGATTTCGAACTCACCAGCGCTTTTGGAAGGCTTGCCAGAGGATCATCAGCAAGATCCACATTTGTTTGAGATTGTTGACAACCCCGCCATGATGGCTGTTCTCGGCGTTCAGTACAGACCAGTCCAAGACATCTTTACATATAACGTAGACTTGAAATTGCCGTGTTCTTGGACTAAACGTCTCGTATTGTCTACTGTCGCCAGAACCTTTGATCCGAACGGTTGGATCTGTCCAATTATATTTTGGGCAAAGTGCTTCTTGCAGAGGCTTTGGACAGCAGGATTGACCTGGGACGAACCTCTGCACGGCACTCTTGTTGAGGAATGGACCTCTTTTGTATCCTCACTTCCTGCCGTCAACGAGATCTCCTTGCCTCGTCCCATCCTTCCTCCCGGGAAGTACAAGGCCACCCTTCACGGGTTTTGTGACGCCTCGGAACGTGGTCACGCCGCCGTGGTGTACTTGCGCACAGTTAGTGCCTCAGGTCAGGTGAGGGTTTCCCTGATCATGGCAAAGAGCAAGGTGGCACCCCTTCGGACATCTCTGACCATTCCAAAATTGGAGCTCTCGGGAGCAGCCCTACTTGTACGCTTATTGAACCACGTGTCTAACACTTTGGGTAAAAGCATTTGTATTAATGGGACCTACGCCTGGACGGACAGCCAAATTGTTCTTTGTTGGTTGAAGGCTTCTGTTCACACCTTGGAGGTATTTGTCGCTAATCGCGTTTCCCAAATCCAGAAATCCGAAGTCAAACTTGTTTGGAGACACGTGCCAGGTGAGCTCAACCCGGCTGATTGTGCCTCGCGCGGATGCTTGACGCCTAGTTTGATAGGTCATTCGCTGTGGTGGGGTCCGGAATGGTTGAGTCGACCAGAAATTGATTGGCCTCGAACGCCAGTTTTGAATACTTCTAATTTGCCGGGTCTACGAACACTCGCTCTTGAGAAGGTGGAATGCGCCTTCGACCCCGATTTTTTGTTGAATCGTTACAGCTCCCTCGACAAGTTGTTAGGTGTCACTGCTTGGATAAAGCGTTTTGTTTTTAATTTTAGGCACCCACAACAGAAACGACTGACACCGTTTCTCTCACCACAGGAACGACAGGAGTCCCTCACCTTTTGGGTTCGTTCTGTGCAATTGGCGCACTTTGAGAAGGAGATTGCTATCCTCAAGTCAGGGAAATTGAAATTATCGGGCGCTGTATCTAAATTGAACCCCTTTTTGGACGATACGGGTCTCTTGCGCGTTGGAGGGCGTCTCAAGAACGCCAACCTCCCTTACGGAGCACGTCACCCCCTTTTGTTACCTAAGGACGGTCATTTGGTACGCTTGTTGGTAACTGACCGTCACCTTAAAAATTCGCATGCTGGTTGTAATGCCTTGTTGGCTATTTTGCAACGCGAGTTTTGGATCTTGTCTGCCCGAAGAATTATTCGGAGTGTAGTCTTTCGCTGCATCCCTTGCTATAAGCTCAAGGCTTCTACCATGCAGCCCTTGATGGGAGACTTACCGGCAGATCGCGTAACTGAGAGCAGGACGTTTGACGGTGTTGGCACGGACTTCGCTGGTCCCTTCTTGGTGAAAACGTCGACACTTCGAAACAGCAAGACTGTTAAGGCCTACTTGTGTGTTTTTGTTTGTCTCTCCACAAAGGCCGTACACCTAGAACTGGTCTCCTCGCTTACGACCGAGGCGTTTGTAGCCACATTTGACAGATTTGTATCCCGCAGAGGGATGCCTTCCTTGATCCGTTCTGACTGCGGCACTAACTTCAAGGGCACCTATAATTATTTGAATGATGTTGTTAATTTCCTTGAAACCAACAAAGCTGATATAGGTGATAGGCTTGCCCGACGTGGGATAAATTGGTTGTTTTCCCCACCAAATTGTCCACACTGGGGTGGTATATTTGAGGCCGCCGTAAAATCGGCCAAAACACACTTGCGCAGGACAATCGGTGAGTCTGTTCTTACATTTGAGGAATTCGCAACTGTGTTTTGTAAGATTGAGGCCGTTTTGAACTCTCGGCCATTGTGCCCGATCTCCTCAGATCCGAATGATTTGGAGGCCCTCACGCCGGGCCATTTTTTGATTGGTCGCCCACTTGTCGCCTTGCCTGAGTACCCCTACATTGATACGAGACCTGGTCGTCTCTCGCGTTTTGAATTGGTACGCCAGATTACTCAGAGCTTTTGGAAACGCTGGAATTTGGAATATTTGCACATACTCCAGCAACGCGTTAAGTGGACCGACAAGACCGATCCACCCAAGATTGGAGACCTCGTTTTGATCAAGGAGGCTAACCTTCCGCCACTCAGATGGCGCAGGGGGCGCATCCTTCATTTGGTAACTGGGGCTGATGGAGTTCCCCGATTTGCTGAGGTCTTGGTGGACGGTTCGATTCTGAGGAGAGCGGTTGCAACATTGTCACGTCTACCAACCGATTAGCGGACCGGTAGGCCGGTCCGGGGCGGGTGGATGTTTGAAATAGAATTAGTTTTTATTATAAGTCAAATCGATTAGATCGATTGAGTAACATTTTGTTTAGTCTATTGAAAATTTCTGACAATGGTCACACTGAACTTCACTTCCGCCCCGTTGAAAAGTTACCACGTTGTCGACTCTTATTGTGAGCACACCTTTTTGCATTTCGTGTGAATTGATTAATTGAACTAAATAGAGTAAACCGCTTTGAACGCCGCCTGATCTAGTGCTGGCAACGGTAAATTGATTGTGAACTATTGATTGATATTTGTGAAAATTGTGAATCTGGTATCGACTTCCACGTGCCAACGTGTCCTGAAAACGTCGCGTTTGAAGCTTAATAGCTAAGTATAAGATACTTCATTCATTTATTTTGGCCAATATACTTGTATGAATGTGTCTAATTTAGCTCAAGCCTGACATCAGCAAGGATAGCGGGTAAGTGAAACACATTAATATTAAGATTACTTGTATTCGCTGTGCAACACAGTACAGTTGTGTCTGAGATTTGTTGTGGCTGACAAGGGCTGATGAATAGAGTCACGCTTCCACAAATCTGCTGCAATTGATCCCAGCTCCTTCTAGCCAAAATTCTAGACAACTAGTTTGCGCTCATAACTTCGTTCGCTTTGAATGTTGATACTATGTTTTAAAATAGCTTTTACTAGTTAGTTTAAAATTACCCATAAGTGCAGCAACAATAGTGAATTGCTGACGCAGGCCATAGAACGCGAAGCAGAGATCAGTTCGTAAGAAAACCGTAGTCGGTTGCTTAAGAGCTAATTTCATATTATAATTGAGAAATTAACATTCCAGGTCCAGAGTAACGTTATTCGTTTTTAAAATGTCGATATTGAAATCTCCCGCTAACATAATATTTTTATATTTATTTTTAGAAATATACAATAATAGTTTGTCAATTTTATTAAAAAATGTGCTTAAATTATTAAATTTTGGAACTCTATATATACATAAATTACAATTAAATTACTATTTTAAATTCAATAAATTTTATACCACAGCATTCGAAAATATTAGCCAAACTCATGTTTTTTATATCTGGAAGCTCTCTCCATTTGTGTTCATACCTTACTAAAATACCAGCACCCCCTCTTTTACACTTCTCTCTACTAAAACAAGCTGCTAAAACGTAGTTCGGAAAATTTAATAAATGCTCATGGCCTGCTTCCATGAAGTGCTCTGTTATACAGACTACATCTACATGTATTTCTTTATTACTGAGTTCTTCTAAATTCATTAATAACGCATCAGTTTTACTTGGTAGTCCTGCTATATTCTGATGTAAAATATACAAATGCTTAGTCACGAAAAAAATATTCACATTATTTGACTCTAATTTTGTATGATCGTTACTCAGATTATTTCGTGATGTGTAATCATGATAATCAGTGTTACTGTTTAAATTATCTGATTGAACATTTGAAAATATCTTGAAATCTATCATTATATTGTCCATTATTTGTTGATATACATGTTTCATGCTATAACTATTTAATTTGCCAGTATTATATGAGAACATATTATCATGGTTTCAAGTTTCGTTGCTGTCAAAGAAGTATGCATATATATTATTTTGTAATTCAAGGTAAATAAGATTAACAAACTTTTCTACTTTTAGTTGTAGATTAGTGCACCTTTTACATACGTAGGAGCACAGATAACAATGTTGGTATGACTGATTTTTTGAAACTTATCTCTTATAATACTAATTAATTGTAAACAATTGTTTCTCTTTAAGTCATTTTCACCTATAAAAAGAAGGCAATAATCATTTAAAGTGAAATCTTTCAATTTATATTCAATATTACTCAAGAGTGGTGCCATTTGACAATTAGGTTTCATAGAGTGACAGAAGGCAAAATTATTTGAGAAAATTTCTTCAAGCAAATACAGATTTCTTTTGATCTTTTAGGCCCACTTGAGTAACGTTTGATTTAAGTCACTCCTTAATTTAAATTTCTTGAACAGAATTAACAGCATAAAATAATTTAAGTTAAAAGTATTTAGCGTCCTCTTGCACAACGACAACAACGCTTAGATTTAGTTAAACATTTTATGAGGTCGGTAAAGTAGTTTCTACGTTTTGTTTCATGGCATGAAGCCTTTTTGTTACGATTTTAACGATGTTATGCGTATGGTTTCGCATAATACCTTAGACAAAACGCATTATCGTCGCCTAGCAAAGAAATGACAATTTACAAATAATAACTAGAAACTTTTAAGCATTAACCCTAGAACCCTACATGGGGTGCAGGTGCACCCCACACCGATTTGTTTTCTAAATATCTCAATTTCTTTAATATCCACGAATTCGCGCGTCGGAGTATTTTAGTTTGGTGTCAATCACTCGCGTTACGTCAATACCGTGACGAGGACCGCGTTGTGTGGTCGCCTGTATAACTGCTGTGGGGTACGCCAGTACCCCAGTGTAGTAAAATCGTAAGATTATTGATTTATTACGATTGATGCATTTATATGTAATAAGTTATTAAATTTGATTATTTATTAAAACAATAGTCTTATATGAATTAAACACAGATATTTTTAGATATTATGAAGGTAAAATTCAATGAAGTTTATTTATTTTGTTTCGGATAGCTGTCAGAGGTTTGAATTACGAAGAAATAAGCTCCATTCTAGACCACAAATCTGGCGAGGAAGAAATAGAAGTTGGGACCAGTTGTAATTCCTGGGTTCTTTACAAGTGTTCAAGATCAAATAAGCCAAATATAAAGTTTCAGCAGACAGTTTTGAAATTAGGTTTGGAACTGATACATGAACATTTGGAGGACCGTTACCGGATGCCAACTTAGTCCATTGCAGTGATCCTCAGAAAAGGACCAAATCCTACTAGCGCTGTTGCTCAAACTACATTTAACTTTGTGTAATAAGGCTGATTTGTGATCTCAAGTTACCGATTATGTTTAATAAAACGTATTTTCATGAATTGTTTATTTTTATTTTAAGGATTACAGTCATTTTAGTATGGGGTGTTCCAGCACCCCAGTGTAGGAATAACATGTGCGCGAATAGTGTAGGATTCTAGGGTTAACAATAACACAAGTAGGTATATTGTTATCAGTTATATCATCATCATCATCATCATGTCAGCCTAGGGACGTCCACTGCTGGACATAGGCCTCCCCCTGCTGCGTCGTCCGGTCCAGTTATATAATTATAGATAATTTTCGTCGCTAATGACAAGATGCCAACATCAGTGTGACAGTTCTTAAACGAAATTTGCCACTAAACAGCCGATTTTCGGTAATTCATTTTGACAGTTCTTAAATCATATTAGTCGACAAATTTTTCGTTGTGCAAGACGCTAGTGGTGTATAATATATTTTTTCTCGTTAAATACATCCTAATTCAATTTAAGAATCGTTGTGCAAGTGGGCCTTAGTTACTGAGAACACACAGTTTATTCTTTATATGTTTTTTGTTTACTCCTACTCTTAACTCACTACATTGGTTTTGAATATTATTGTTATTATTAGCCGATATGGGTATATTTATCAATGAATTTGAAGATAATAATTCGGTTTAGGTCTCCTTATTACACGTATCAGTAATTGTAGACGCTACATTTGCTGGGACATTGTTTTCGACGCGAATCGGCAAGGACGTCTGGTGTGGTCTAAATCTTTTACGTGATGCTTTTGGCGTTTCTGGTATTCACTATGAGGTTTCGCAGATTTTTTTAAATGTGTCATTTTTTTGACAGCATCTTGTAAATCCTTTTTTAAACGGAAGTTTTCTGTGTTAAGATTTTCAATCTCTTGGTCAGCGCTTTGTAGCTGCTCCCGGAGTGCTTTTATTTGTTGGTTTAAGTCATTAATTATTTCATTGTTATTGTCTTGAAAACTGTCTGGTATACTCATCATTGTAGTATCGAACATAGACTTATTACTTGTGTCTGATAAGTTTGACAAGTCATTCAATGATGCATCTCCGATACGTGATATTAGCATTATCTTCATTGATATTCATCGCGATTATATACTACTAGCGTCCTCTGTTGACTTAGAAATAAGCTTAGTGTGTTAAAGTTGAAGTTTTATTCCGAATAGAATACTGTTGATTTGTAGAATTGTTCATATAATCATTATGAGAACAACTGATTTACAAAAAGACACCGGCGTGAGTGAGGGGATCGACACGGCACCCTCTTCGTCTGACAGGTAGTTACAACGTCAACGGGCCACGAAGTTGCTTACAGCTGTAGGTGAATTTAGCGATCGCTTTATACTCAAATGTTATTTTTGATTTCAAATCAGTTATATGTGACGCATCGAGATAGAATTTTTTCTACATTCCGTAAACTTTGCTCGACTTATTTTATCACTGTTTCGGTCAAAGTTAGCACTGTTTTAGTAAAAGTTATAGCTTTTTAATATATATAAGACACTGATTTGCTTATGAATAGATGTTCGGAGTTAATTCATTATCAGTTTATGATTATTTAAGTTTGTTTAAACGTTTTGTTTGTTCACATATATTTTCACTGTTTATGAAGTCACTGTTTTATTGTACACTTTGATAACGATAGTTCACCTGATTCAAACTATTATTAACACTTTCAACTCAAAAATAGCATGAAATTATGAGAATATAAAATTGAAATAAAAATTAAATACAGAGCTTGTTTATAAACGTTGTTACCTTTCGGCAGCTACCCTCAATCTATTGACTGCGTCACTGTGTGCTCAATCGATTGAATGTTTAAAGTGTTTAAATAAACTCTTAAATCGCAAACATCAGTCTGTCTAGTAGACCTGCGTCATGCTTATGTTATTGTTTTGATGCTGCACACAGGCGGCGTTAACCGCGTGATGGGCTACACATCATAAATCACACGTCGCTGAAAAGCTGGTGCAGACAATTCTCTAATTAGTTGAAAAGTTATTCAAATAATCAACAAAATTTCTGTTTAATGAATCACGTTTATGTACATATCTATTATAACAAGTTGAAATCGCATTTGCATGGCATTTGGTGCACCCTTCAAGTCTGAAGTCAACTAGCCTAAATTCTTATTTGGAACAAAATGTACCAAAACTGGTTGAATGAAAGCGTCACAGATAAGTTAAAGGGGTAACTTTCAACTATGAATGGTCTGGATTTTGAATATACCCATAAGTTCCAATTAAACGTGGTATAAGTACTTCATTAGAAGAAGAAGGCATAACGATTGCGTTGCCCGATAGGAGTAAAGCAATATGATTTTAATTACTAGTTCTTGTTAAACTATTTGACGCTGCTATTTCCCAATAAAATCTAACGTAATATAAACAGCTGTGGGCGATACTACTTCATTTTCATTCTCATACCTTGCCGAAGTATTTGTAGTACCGGGAAAGTTACACAATATCACTCTATACTTTTATTCAATGTTCTTTTTACCCAACTACGGCGAAGCCAAAAGGAAGGGTAATGTTTGTATGTTCCACCGTAGCGCCTAAACTGTTGAACCGATTTGAATGAATGGGGTTAGTTAGTTAGTTAGTTGGACAGGTGTTTGCCGCACTTAGCCACTTAATTGGGCCATTGTGCGTTAGCAGTGACACGGTTGTCGCCTGCTACTCATACCATGAAAGCTCCTTCCAGAAGGCCATCAGTTGGCCAGTGTCGCGTATGGCCTCGCTCATGGTTCTGGGGTTGTTCAGGAACCTCATCCGTTGGTCGCTCACGCTGGCACAATGTAGGATCACATGAGCGGGTGTTTCTTCAGTCTCCATGCAGCCCCTACATAGTGGGCTGTCCGTGACGCCGATATTGTAGAGATGCTTGTTTATTGGACAGTGGCCGGTTATTATGCCAGTCAGATGCTTAAGTGTTTTCCTGTTGGAGTGCAACAGTTTTTGCGAGAGTCGTTTGTCTAATTGGGGAAAGGCATCTTTAGATTGCCTACACTCTTTTAACTCTGCCCACTCTTTTTCATGTTGTTGTAGGGTTCTCTTGCGTAACCACGTTTTTAGTTGGTTGAAAGGTATCGGAACAATTGGTTGGGGTCCCAGAGTTGTTGTGTCCGATCCTTTCCTTGCCAGTTGGTCTGCTGCGTCATTGCCCGTGGAGTCACTGTGTCCTCGTATCCACTGGAGCGTGACCTGATTCCTCGCTGCAGTTTTCTGCAGCTCTTGGTGGCATTCCATAATTAGGCCGCTGTTAAAGCAGTTGCCATCGAGAGCTTGTAGTACTGAGGCACTGTCTGTGATAATGCGTATTGGCAGGTTACTCACGTTTCTGGCCGCGATCGCCGTCGCCGCCCTTATAATCCCAAAGCATTCAGCTTGGAAGATGGTGTTGAGTTTACCAATCGATGTTGAGAGATTGATGTTCAAGTCATGGGAGAATACTCCGGCATCTGTCCCATACTTTGTTTTTGAGCCGTCTGTGTATACTCTAACTTTGTGTATAGCAGAGCTATCCTTGTGCTCTTCTTGCAGTTGTATGCGGTATTTTTTGTCAAAGACAAAGGTTTTAGGTATGAGGTCGCACGTTGCGTCTAAAATCGAGATCTCGTTAGTTAATGTCCTTTTCAGGCGTGCATGGGTTATTCGGTCGTCTCTTCTCCAAAGCCCGAACTTATAGAGCCGGATTGCGGCGGCACCTGCTTCCTGCTGGATGATGAGGTGCAATGGTCGCAAGTCGAGAAGCACCTCCAATGGAGTTGGAGTTGTTTTCGTGCAGCCTGTTGTGGCCAGACAGGCGAGGCGTTGTATGCTCTGCAGCTTGCTCTTGACTGTGCTTAGTTCAGTGTGTGGCCACCACACTACTGCACCGTATGTGAGCATGGGGCGTATTATGGCAGTGTAGATCCATAGGGTGATGAATGGTTTGAGACCCCATTTCTTGTCTATTATTCTCCTGCACTGCCAGAAGATTGTACATGCTTTTTTGGTTTTAGTGGTGATGTGTTTATTCCAGTTGAGCTTGTGCCCAGGTACTTGACTTCACTCGATAGGTTAAGCTCCGTGCCAAAAAGTTTTGGTTTTCTGGTCATACGGGTGTTCCTTTTGTTGGTGAAAAGTACTAGCTTCGTTTTATTTGGGTTGACCGTCAGTTCATGGTGGTTGCACCATTGTTCCATGATCCTGATGGCTGCTTGCATCCGATAATGGATCATGTCTTCCGAGTTTCCTTTGATTAGAATGGTTATATCATCTGCGTAGCCGACCGTGTAGAAGCATTTGTCATTCAGGCTTCTCAACAGGTCGTCTACCACTATGTTCCAAAGCAGGGGTGATAGTACATCTCTCTGTGGGCAGCCTTTTGCTACTATCCCCCTTGTGGTGGTGTTAACCGTGAATTGAATAGCCCTTTGATTCAGGAGTTGATCAATCCAGCCACTGACGGTTTGTTCAACTCCGAACTTGTCAAGGGCTCGGCTAATGCTGGTGAATTTAGTTTTGTCGAAGGCGCCTTCTTTGTCAATGAAGGCGCCTAAGGTCATTAGTTTGTCAGATAACGCTGTCTCTATGGTCCCAGCTACGGAGTGAAGCGCTGATTCCGTTGATCTACCACTTCTGTAGGCGTGTTGTTGCGGATGTAGTGGTCTGCGTAGCAGTGCGCCTTCCCGCAGGTATCTATCAGCGAGCCTCTCCAGCGTTTTTAGCAAGAAGGAGGTTAAACTGATAGATCTGAACGATTTTGCTCGAGTGTAATCCGTTTTGCCCGGTTTTGGGAGAAATATGACTTTTACTTCCCTCCACCTTCGTGGTATGTAATTGTGCGCTATAGATGCTCTATATATGCTGAGCAGCTGTGGCACAATCGTTGTGCAGCCCCATTGTAGAAGTGCTGGTGTTATTTCGTCCAGGCCTGCAGGTTTGTACGGCTGGAAGCTATCAATTGCCCATTTCAGCCGGTCTACGGTAACCATGTACTATCGTCCAGTCTGTTTGGGTCGGTGGTCTGTGTTCTGATTCTTCCCAATCACAGTCGTCGGTCACAGTGCAACCTGGGAAGTGTGTTTCGATTAGCACTTGGCTTATTTCCATGTCTGTGATTGCGTAGGTGCCATCAGGCTTTCTGATGGAGCCTAGGGTCTTGTTGTTGTCCGGGGATAGGATCTTTTTTACCCTGGCTGCCTCGCATGTGGAGTTAATGTTGGTGCAGAAATTTTGCCAGGACTCTCCCCTGCGGAATCGTATGCGTTTCTTGTAGTGCGACTGGGCTTCTTTATATTTGTCCCAATCCGTGTCTTTTCTTGTGTTTTTGGCCCGGTTGAAGAGTTTTCTCAGATTGCGCCTGAGCTTCTCCAGTTCCGATCCCCACTATTGGGTTTTACTACTTGTTTTCGGTAGTGTGGTGGGGCAGGCTTGTTGGTAGCTACGTTGTATGCATTTTGTTAGTAAGTTAGTGTTGTGTTCTATGTGTGTAGTGCTGGCGGTATTTCTTGTTCGAGCAGGGTTTGTATCTCGCAATGTTGGTATTGCGTGGGTTGCGTTTTGGTTGTGTGACCCTCTCTTGCACTCGTATGTCATAGCAGATACGTCTGTGGTCAGCAAAGGATGGTTCGGCGGACACATGCCAGTTCGTGACAGGTTCCGCGGCCCCATCCGATGCCAGTGTAATGTCTACTTTTTTTTTTTTTTTTTTTTTGCTTCTGGCAACACTGGCGGTATAACGTAAAACTGTACTTCTCCCAATAATTTATTATTCTTAAATCTATTTAATTAATAATAATGTGCCTAACTTGCTAATTTCTTACGTAATAAGCTGTGATAATTATAATTGTTGTATAATAACAGTGATAAGTGGTGTTTATCAAGTTGTAAAAGTTTTGCAAAGTCAAGTAAGTCAACTGTCAAAGTAACGAACAATTTTATTTAAAAGAATTTGCATTATTTTTACAATAATAGCTAACTTTGAGACAATTTGAGGTGAGTTTACTTGTTATTTGACATTCTTACACCCTACACTAGCGATAATACTAAGTCAGCATACCTCAATCTATACAAAAAACTTTGTTGTGTCTTACACAAACCTCAGTGAACCTTTCTTGCTTTGTTTACTTAATTTTGTCAAGATGATGACCAGAAGGGCACGCTTAGATGATGAGAAATTACAGGTGACCCTTGTTGAACTAAAGAAATATAAGGATTTGTGTCAGTCACTACAAAGTGAACATGATGACAATGAGAAAGAAATGCTACAGATTTTAGGTAAAAACTCTCAGCTTAGGAGTGAGATGGCAGAAATACACTCTAATTTACTCACTACCCTTGATGAACGGGATAGATTACATAAGATTGTAACACAATTTGACAGGTGCAGTGATGAGTTTGAGAACGCTCTAAAACGCATCACTGAGTTAGAGGGTCTCCTAAGCGAGGCCAATGATCATATTAACAGATTAGAAAGTGCAAACCGGTCTATAAAATCAGTAACCACACAGTCATTATTTGATGAGCTGGTTGGCAGCGCTCCAGGTATGGTTTCTGCTATCTCCGATGATGACAGTAAGAATATAGTGACTATTGATCTTACAGATTCTAATTCAACTATTCAGTCATTTAGAAACATAAAAGCTTGTAATAAATTGAAGAAGTATATTAAAATAAATAAATTTATTAGGAAAAAGGAAAAATTATTAAGAATGTACAGGAAATCAAACATAAATCTAGATTATTGCAAAAAATATGTTAATGTAAAAGAACGAATGTCAGTATGTCTAACTAAATTAGATTCAAATCTAGTGAAATATGATGCTGATATTCATTGTCTGCAGATGGAGATTGATAGTTTACAAGATTCTTTGGCTAATATGACAAAAAAATATAATCTATCACAAAAACAAATTAACGAGCATATCTTGGCAATGGATGAGTTAGTGGACTTGTGTAAGTACAATGAAGAGAGGCTTCAATCTTTGACTAATAATAGTCATGGCAATGAACTTAGCCAGGCGCCACATTCACAGTCAGCTACTTTGAATAATTGCTCTGATTTGCTGTCACTCTCTGCTGCAGTGGATGACAGCACCATTAATTCCATTAATTCTTATTGTAATTCTGGCACTTCTTTCTTACCCCACATTACAAACACCGACAAGCTATTTATGTTTAGCGATGAGATAGGTAAAAACATGAGCCAATTGTTGAGGCAAAGGACAGGTATGACTATTACTAACTTATGTATGCCTGGAGCAAGCTTTTCTCAGATTATGCAATCAATTTTATCTAAATCATACAGTCCTGAATCAACAATAATTATATTTATTGGGAGAAGAGGAAATGCAAATATTAATTTAATAAAGAGATATTTTGACCAATTACTGAATTTAAAAGTAAAAAAAATTCTGTTACTTGCTTTTCCTTACAGTAAGCTGTTGCCACAAGCTGAAAATGATTATAGATTTAAGATTAATTCCAAATTACATACCATGACATGTTATAATAATTTAATTGACATTATTGACTCTAATGCTCTAATTAGAAATTTTTATTTGACATATGATAATTATTATATATCACAATTTTATAAAAGACAAATAGCATCCTCGCTAGCTTATTGTATTAATAACACAGCCAAGGTTTTGGCTAACCACACTGCTTTTATTGAGCAGTCAAATTTGACATGCAATATAAGCTTGGAATCTGTTCCAAATTCTTTAAATTGAATTCTGAGACAATAGAGTCAATCTCTGGCAATATATTTAATGAGACATTGAATTCTGTACCTAGTTTAAGTGACAAAAATACAACTCCATCAACCATACCTATAAAAACTAATTTAAAAAATTGTATCAGCCTGGTGCATCAAAATATACAAGGGTTGATGGGTAAGGAGTTAGAATTGGAATTGTTTATGAACTGTAACAATATTGATATTTTATGCATTACAGAACATTGGCTAAGAAGCCACCAGTTCATATTCAATTTCAATAACCACCAGGTTGCAAGCTCGTTCAGTAGAGAAAACTTTATCCATGGTGGCTCGTTAATCATAGTTAGCAAATTTCTAAAATTTAAAGAAAGGACTGACATTGTGAGCCTCTCTGTTGAGCGAGTAGTAGAAATCACATGTGTTGAGTTTGAGCAGTTCATTGTTATGAGTGTATACAAACCTCCATGTGCACCATTTGAAAGTTTTTTAGTTATTATGGAGGATGCCCTTAGCAAAGTTTGTAATTGCCGTAAAACTGTTGCTATTTGTGGAGATTTTAACGTTAACATATTAGAAAAATGCTCTTCAACTATCAAATTTTTAAATTTATGTAAGTCATACAATTTATCTCATAATTTTTATGAACCAACTAGAGTGACTGCCACAAGTGGTACTTGTATTGATAATATATTTACTAATATAAAACCATTACACAAATCTTTGATTAATATGCTTCAGTCAGATCACAGTGGGCAGTTAATCTGTTGTCCAAGAAAATGCCCGAAAGTCCAGAGAAAAATTATTAAATATATACCAATAAATGAAAATCGACTTAAAGCTTTTAAAGACAATTTATCTCGAAAAATGCGTTGGTTGCCTCATCATGACCATCCGGATCAGTTATATAGCTCTTTGTTTGACTTGATTAATGACGAATTTCAGACTGTATTTACATCCAAAAAATTAAATGTAACTGACCGTCTGATGTTTAGTGATTGGGCAACTGAAGGTATTCATAAAAGCCGGATTAGGTTATATGAACTGTATGATGAAAAAACTTATAATAATAGTCAGAACTTTATTAATTATGTAAAAAAATATTCCAAAATATTTAGACAAGCTTGTAGTACAGCAAAATCTATTTATTTGAGAAATAAAATAAAATTATCAGAAAACACTATAAAGGCTACCTGGAATGTCATCAACAATGAAACTGGCAGAGCCAAAGCACGCAGCCGTGACTTCTTATTAAATATCAATAATGTGAGTGTTGCAGAGGACCTGGAAGTAGCGACAGAATTTGAGAAGTTTTTTTCTAATATACCTATAATAACTACAGGGTCGCTTGACTCATCTTCCATGTCTGCTGAAATGCTTCTTAGGGACTGCGTGCCAGAATGTGGTGCAGCCTTTGAATTTACCGTTGTGACTACTAAAGATGTTATTTATCAATTTAAAACTATAAATATGAAAAAGACAATGGATTTGTGGGGATTGTCAGTGAAAACTGTTTCATCTATTATTACCATAATAGCTCCACATCTTGCAACAGTGTTCAATGGTTGCGTCGCTTCTGGAATATTTCCTGATTTAATGAAATATAGTAAAGTTATACCTTTATTTAAATCTGGCGACACATCAGACCCTTCTAATTTTCGACCTATTTCTGTATTGCCAACGCTTAGTAAAATTTTTGAAAAATTAATACTTAGTCAATTGCTTAGTTATTTTAACAGACATAAACTTCTTCACAAGAAACAGTTCGGATTTACGAGGGGTCGTTCAACTACTGACGCAGGAGTAGAGTTACTCAAAAGTATATTTACAGCTTGGGAGAAGTCGCAAGATGCTTTAGGAATTTTTTGCGACTTGTCCAAAGCCTTTGATTGTGTACATCATGATACTCTGGTCAGGAAATTATATCATTATGGCATTAGGAACAAAGCTCTTAATCTCCTGGTTTCTTATTTGGGCAACAGAATCCAGAAGGTTCAGATTAATGATAAGACATCGCCAGGTTCTGCCTTAAAAATGGGCGTCCCGCAGGGTTCAATACTCGGACCATTTCTATTTTTGATCTATATCAACGATTTACCCTATTACGTAAAGAACGATCATGAGATTGTGTTGTTCGCGGATGACACCTCTTTAATTTTTAATATTAAAAGACAACAGAGTAATTTTGACGAAGTAAACAACACACTCTCTAAAGTTGTTAATTGGTTTAATGTAAATAATTTATTACTCAATGATAAGAAAACTAAACTCTTAAAATTCTCCATGCCCAATGTTAAACAGATGGAAACCAATGTACAACTGAAGGAAACCAGAATTGAGCCCGTCGGGACAACCTTATTTCTAGGTATTATGCTTGATTCCAAACTTCAATGGGGTCCGCATATAGAAAGACTTTCGGGCAAACTTAGTTCTGCAGCTTATGCGGTTAAGACAATTAGACGCCTCACAGATATAGAAACAGCTAGAATGGTCTATTTCAGCTACTTTCATAGTATTATGTCATATGGGATTCTTCTCTGGGGGAATGCTGCAGACCTTGACACAATATTCGTTCTGCAGAAAAGAGCAATAAGGGGTATTTACAACCTCGGTCCTCGTGTTTCTCTAAGAGAAAAGTTCAGTGAGATAGGCATTCTAACTGTTGCTTCGCAATATATATACGAGAATCTGTTATATGTCCACAAGAACATTGACACATTTAGTAAAAAAAGTGATCTACACACTGTTAATACTAGACATAAGAATAATCTTATAGTTCATAGCACCCGCCTCCACAAAATAAGTAGCTCTTTTATGGGGCAGTGTATACGCTTTTATAACAAGCTCCCTCTTAATATAAGAAATTTATCTATAAATAAATTCAAAATTATTGTTAAAACTACACTGTGTTTAAAAGCATATTATAAAATTACTGATTATATAGGCGATAAAAATGCTTGGGATTGAGCTGCTCTAATTCAACACAAAAATATAAATGATGTATAAACTGAACAATTTTAATTTGACTTTTCGTAAGCACTTTAAAAAAGTTTACACGAAATAAATATTCATTTCATTTCATTTCATTTCATTTCATTTCATTTCATTTCATTTCATTTCATTACTATGGTTTGATGTCTGGAGCTAACAAATGTGGGCTCTGAGCCGTTGTTGATTACCGTTAATGTTGTTCTTGTTGTGTAGATGTATTCAGTTAGGATCTCACCTCGTCTATTTGCCTCGGGGCTTCCCCACACTGGATGGTGGGCGTTAGCATCTGCCGAAATTATTATTGGCCAGCCGTGGTCCTCACAGTGCTGCATTAGCTCGGCCAGCTCCTTCGATGGGATCTCCTCATCACCGGGCATGTAGACCGAAGCTAGTACTAGCATCTGATCACTGGGCCCTGTTCGTATTCCCACGGCTCTGAGATCTCTAGAACAAAAGTTAGTCAGCAGCAATGCTGCTACCGTTACCGTACCGCTGCATGTTCACGGCTTAGGAGCCGAGCTGCAGTGCAATATCTTACCTCCGATGTTGTTGAGTCCACATATAGTGTCGCCTCTAATCCACGGCTCCTGGATTAGGGCTAATGTGTGATGGTTAACCTCAAGCAGCCTGCGTAGGGTAGCCGTTGCAATTTGCTTGTGCTGGAGGTTCGTCTGTACGACTCTAGTCTGACGAAGATCCGAGAACATTGATGTCCACGGACTCCCTGTCAGACGAGTCGTGCTCGTCGTCGACGTACGTCGCAGCGGTGTTTGTCGCTGCGGGCGTCGTGTGTGCTCGGGCTGTGCCTGACGTGCTTGGTTCGGCCGGTGTTGTCGCTCGTCTCTGCGTGTGCCTTCTGGCGAGCGGCATCTCCCCGGGCGCGGCAGCCGCCCCGCCAGCTCCTGCCCCGGCAACGTGGAACACTACGTACAAGCTACCAGTGAAGAAGGAGACTCGGCGGTCGCGCGCCTCGATTTTCGGCACTTCTGATTCGGGGATGCCAAGAGATAGGTACAGGCCGTGTTCTTGCATGGTAGCGCTGTACAGTTACGATGTTTGGACAGCGTACCACGGGTTTTGGGCAGCTAGGAGTTGGTGGGTCTTCGGGAGTTCCAGGCTGGTTGACCTCGGCAGCCAGAGCGATGCACGTACGCGCTTCGCAAGATCCGTCTGCCTGATGACGGTCAGCCTGGTTCCTTTGATCGGTGACTTCAGTCCCGCTACTGTTTGTCTGAGCCACGCCAGTGACTTCTCGTCCTCGCACCATAGCTTTAGGACTCCTCCCGCTGCGAGGGGTTTGCCTCTAAAGGATGGCGCGAGTGCAGGCTCGTTATACGCTCCTCTATGGAGAGTTCGAGCTGCCGTGCTTGTTCCACCGTCAGGTCTGTGGGTGGAATGGCAGCGACGGCCACCATCAGATGCAAGTTAGTCGCATCGGCGTAGCTCATCGCTGCCCTCTTTGGTGTTGCGTCCATTCTTGCACGCTTCGTCGTGTCGCTTGGTGGTGTGTCGTCGTGACGGTTCCTCTTCGACGGTTTCGCCGAAGTGGGCCGTCTCGAGAGCACCGGGGTGGTCGGTGCGCCTTTTCTAGGACCGCGTTTGGTGCCCCATGGGGCTGCCGGCTCCGCATCTCCGACTGCCGTCGGAGGGGCGTGCCGGGGAATGCCCTGCGCTGCACCGGCCGGAGCAGCGCGTGCAGCCGGCGGGAGATTGAAACATTTTTGATTGAAACATTGCCCCCCCCCGCCCAGAATACGTGGGGCAGCTTGAACCTGAGGGTGCAGGGAGGGATTCTCCAGGATCACGGACGCTGGTACCCTCCTGGGGTAGTTCCTTGTTTTGTTCCACTTCCATATTGTTTTGGCCTCGTATGAGCGTGTGCGTGGGCGTGTGTGTATGTGTTTGCATGTAGATGTGGTGTGTGTATATGAATGTGTGCGCGTCCGTATGAATGATTCAATAAGTGTGGTGAATGTATGTGTGTGCGTGCTTGTGCATGTGTGTGGGTGAGGGCGGCTGAAGGTTTTCGTTACGTCTGTTTCATAGGGAACCAGACCAAGAACGGGCGACAACCTCGGGAAGGATAGTCAACCAGCCTTGCCTTAGGGATCTTCACGACTTGCGCTCTCCCCTAAGGCCATTCGCCAAACTCTGTAACGGACGCGAATGCAGAGAGTAGAAGTCAGTGCAGTTCAATGGAGTTAAAATGAAATGAGGTGCACGGGCTTCCACCCGAATGAATGGGGTGTCAATAGATTCGTAATAATAGCTTGAGTGACATAACCTACATATATAACTAACATTCAAAATTTTTGGGCAATTTTCAACAGGCCGTAACTTCGAGAGAAATTGTCATACAGGAAATCAAAAAAAAGAAAATTGTAGCTCCCAGTGTCTTGTTTTTGGATTAGATCTTTAAAGTTTTGTAACCTCCGCGGTTTTTGAGTAATCGTAGAAAAACCAGCAACATAAAAAAACAAAATTAAAAAAAAAGTTTTTTTTGGTCTACTGGCATGGAAATTTTTTTTTTGCTTAACCACTATAAGGATCGGATATTTTGTTTATTAAGCTTTAATTTGTTTTTTTAAACACCATGATACGTCTTCTTCTCGCCGAGATATCGGTCTTCAAATGGGAAAGAATCGTTTTGTCTTTGATTATCAATATATCTCAGCAACCAATGATCGCACAGAAAGTTGAAGGTGGGTTTCAAGAACTTAAATAAATTCTCCTTAACGACTAGCCATTGTTTTTCCGAAAAAGATTTTTTGCTTTATGTCACATGAATTTGAAAATGCAACAAAAAAGGACTTTGCTTGGTTTTTTGGAAAATCAGGCGCTGGATCGAAAATATTGAGGAAACCACTAATGTTAAGTGTGCTTTTTACAGTTCAATATGTCTACAAAAACTCTACAACAAACCAAATTAATCCAGTCAGCTATTTTATTGTTTCACTCGATCGAATTTTTGAAAAAATTAAAGGATCACGCTTTTTTCTCAGAAAAGCTCATAATTTTAAAAAATGCGAAAAAAAAGGTTTTGCCGAGCTTTTTCCACATTTTTGCTCCAGAAAGTGCAACAATTATAAAAAAAATGAATTGATGAGAATAATTACCGCCGACATTAGCGTTATCCAAAGCGTACCACGTGGAGGTTGCGCGGTCGGTTTTACGCTTCTGTGTGTGTGTGCGCGTGTGTGCGTGTGCGCGCGCGCGCGCGCGTGTGTGTGTGTGTGTGTGTGTGTGTGTGTGTGTGTGTGTGTGTGTGTGTGTGTGTGTGTTGTGCGTGTTTTATATGGTCTTTCAGGAGAATTGAGACCCAGTGGCTCGTCAGTTCCACCGTATTTAATGACTCCAAACTCATTCTCTGAGGATTGTTATTAATTTAATACCGGGTAAAACCACCCCTGTTTTCAATAACGGCTCTCAATTGTTCAGCCATGTTAATGCAGGTGGTAATTTGAGGCTGAGGAATGGTATTCCAAATTTGCTGAAGCGCGCGCTCCAAGACAGCTAAGTTCTATGTATCGATAATCAAAGACAAAAGGATTCTTTCCCATTAGAACACCGATATCTCGGCGAGAAGTGGACGAATCATGGTGTATAAAAAAACAAATTAAAGCTAAATAAACAAAGTATCCAATCCTTATAGTGGTTAAGTTAAAAAAAAAAATGTCCGCGCCCGTAGACAAAAAAAAACACTAAAAAAAATTGATTTTTTTTTGTTGCTGGTTTATCTACAATTGCTTAAAAACCGCGGAGGTTAAAAATTTTAAAGTTCTAATCCAAAAACTAAACACTTGGAGCTACAATTTCCTTTTTCTTTATTTCCTGTACGACTATTTCTCTCTAAGTTACGGCCTGTTGAAAATTGCCCAAAAATTTGGAATTTTTTTTGATCCCTTAATTTTTTCCAGTAGTGTAAATTTTATGTAAACTGAGATAATCATTACGTGTTTGGTATCAATAGAAAGGTATTGGTGAGCACATTACAAGTATGTACAATCAAACAAGTCGACGCTGGACCAGTTTGAAAACAAATCCCTTGGCTCGCTCATAGAGTCGAGGCACACGAGAAACTATTTTTATACGAATGTCAATGTGCGCGTAGCTGTAGCTATTCTCGCCCTTATGGTGGTCTAGCGGCAAGTTGTTCGTCATATGTTATATGTACAGACATATGTTATATTATACTGCTTGAGTCAAAATATAAGTTTAAAACGCGGTTGTACCTACTTACAATTTGCGGGGTTCAGGCGCTTGGCGTTACCTATTTTTCTTTCTTTCTTCCTTTAAATATGTCACTGTAAATATTGCACGGTTGGTTTACATGCCCTATCAGGATACAGAAAAGGATTAAATAAAAAACATAGTTTAAAAACTATAAACCGACTACGTACAAAAGGGAGTCTAAAAAGGACGAATCAAGAAAAGAAAGTTTACAAATGCTCAAGCTAGAGCCGTAGGGACCGTAGGGACGTACCAGGAACACTCACCTGCATTAAACAAACATGGCAGGTAACTACATATATTCTATTTGATATTTAATAAAATCCAGCAAGTAGGTAAATACGTAATATTGTTTTTAATAAATTGAATTATGTTAACAGGTTAATTATAATATAAACGGCAGGTAGGACAGCTTATGATTGTGCTACCGACTTTATAATATATACTATTATAATTCGGGTGTAGAGTGACCAGCCTAAGTGTCCCATTCCATTTCTAATTAAAAGTTTGCAAGGCCTTCGTCGTGTTGGACCCGGGACCCTGCCTAAGCCTCTCAAACGCTCTAGTACCTTCTTTAAGGAAAATACTTGCGATTCTCAAGGGAGATACATTTAGTAAATACTAATACTCACTTTACTTTCGTACTTCTTTAGAAATTCTGAAAGTGGGTACTTACGAAACATCCCGACAGAGGGCGCTAATGAGAAATTTTGGGATTTTTTTGTAGAGCCATACTGATGATTAGAAGTTCAGACTATATGCGCCATTTGTCAGTCAGTCAGTAACGCTAGAACTGTATATGTACCTACAGATAAATAAAACTTTAAATAATAAAGTGTTTAAACGGTACATAATACGTTATTTTAAAGCCCTTTCGTTTCCCGATTTCCCTTCGATTTTAAATAGCATAGATATAAATTCCTATGTTTCATAAAAATAATAAGGACGTTTTCGGCATCAAAATTAATCACATCTTGCCCCCTATGCCCCTTGCCCTATGACAACCTATTATTCAATATTTTATTATGTCATGCTCTGAAAACAATCATATTGTCTCGTGACCTAGCCTATTATTACTTATTTAAAACAACTGGAGAATCGATTTGTAATTAACTTTCATATAAGCATTAAAATATTATAATATTGTCTCCTTTTTATATTATTTTTATAGTATATAGTGGTATTATAGTGCATAGGGTTCCCACCAAGAACTTAGCCAAGCCAACCTCACCTGCAAGTGGTGCACCTGCCGATCAACAAAAATATCCCGATAAGCGGCAATAGGCTCGCCACGTATTACGTGGGATCAAAACACTGGCGAAAAGTGGGCGTTTAATATACCTCTGCCTACCCCTTCGGGGAAACAGGCGTGAGTCTATGTATGTATGTATGTATGTAATTTTTAGTACCAACTAAGCAAACATTGTGAAAAGCAATAAAAGAATTGAGTCTCGATTTTATAGTACACACCGTGACAAAGAATCTAATTTCAAAACAAAAACATTTTCAAACCTCGAACGGAAATAACTGAACCCCTAAAAATATGCATACATTTGATCTTCGCTTCCACCGCGCCCCTCTTAAGTTTCATATAATTTTGTGCACAAAATTATAACTTACCTTTGGATATAATAACTGTGCCTACAGTGTATTGTGCAGAGTAGCGACGAATCTATTTCTTTTGAAGTTTATGCCATCTCATCATATAACTTTTATGACAAAATGCCAAAGGTAATTTTGATTACAGTAATATTTTAATACAAAACTATTTACTGCCTCGTTGGTCTCGCGGCATAAATGTGCGCGTGGCAGGGCAAGGTCTCGGGTTCGATTCCCAGGTGGGGCAAAGTGTTATTGGATTTTTCCTTTAGGAAATTCTCAGTAACAGTTCGGAGTCTGGTAATGTGCCCGGTACGGCAATAGGCTCGCCCCCTATTACGTGGGATCTAAAATTCCTGGCGAAATGTGGGTGTAATATTACACCTCTGCCTACCCCTTCGGGGATATATATTTAAAGAGCTTTCAAGAGTAATACTTTTGGCATTCACCTTCATTATTGTTCTGAGAATTTTAAATCGAAGTAAGTAATTCTATTGAACGTAAATCACAAACGAGAAAAGCGTCCATAATTATTTCTGAAAGCATTAAAGTTAATGTTTCGTTGAGTTCAATCAGAATATATTAATATTGTGTAGGTAGTAGGGCCATGCTGATTTCAGCACGAATGGGTCGGCTCGACCGGGGCGGTACTACCCTCTCACAGAAGATCAACGTAAAGTAGCAGTACTTTTCTGCTGTGTTTCGCTTGGTGAGTGAGAGCGCCGGAGGCCCAGTCCCTCCTTCCCATTCTCTCTTCCTTTCCTTTGGGGGAGGCAGAGAGAGTGTGAAGGTTTAGGTGAGGGGGCGGTTACAGCAGCATACGTTGGACCAGTGAAGTATTAGTGGAGTCATTGTGTGGGTAGTGGGGGTCGACCCGCCGGCCAGGGAGACCCGTAGAAACGGTGGTGCCGCTGGCCGCCCGCGGTATAGTACAGGGGCCCAACTGGGACTAACCATCTCGGGAGGCTGCCCCACCAGGCCGCGCATAATCTCGGAGTGGCTCGTCGTGCCGGTTGGTGACCGGATGGTGGGACCCGGCGACCACTTCCGGGAGGGTACGGGGGCCCTTCCGTCCGGCGGATCGGCCACTGCTATTCTGCACAGTCTAATGACGAAACAATACTCCACGCTTTGTCACGCGCCGCTGCGGTAATTGCCACCTCTTTTCACGCCCCTCCTTTCTTCTTCCACTCCACTATGGCAGCAAGCATTGGTAACGGTCACACAGCGGCGTCAACCTTTCCCACCCACACGCTACTTGAGGTGGAGTTCGCCAACATCCGCGGACTCCATTCAAACCTCAACGCCGTCCACCACCATCTCGAGAAGGCAAGGCCGGTCATGCTTTTTCTGACGGAGACTCAAATAAGCCGCCCTGCCGACACGACTTATCTGCAATATCCCGGCTATGCCCTTGAAGAGAATTTCTACGCAAAAGCCGGAGTATGCTTGTTCGTCAGGGCGGATATTTGCTGTCGTCGTTTACGCTGCCTAGAGGACCCCTCCTTTTCCGTCCTGTGGATACACATAAATCTGGGTTCATTAGCCCGGATTTACGTGTGTCTATACCGTTCCCATACTGGAGATGCCGAGACAACTCGACTTTTTGATTACCTGAGTCAGGCGGCAGATGAAGCGCAGGAACAGTTTCCGACCGCTGAGTTGGTGTTTTTGGGAGATTTTAATGCCCACCATGAGACCTGGTTGGGCTCTCCCAAAACAGACCACGCGGGAAGGGCTGCTCACGCATTTGCTCTCACGCATGACCTGGCCCAACTGGTACTCCAGCCCACCAGGATACCAGATATTCAGGGTCAAGCGCCCTCTTTGCTGGACCTTCTGCTGACGAGTCATCCAGACCAGTACAGTGTGTCGGTTCAAGCCCCATTGGGCTCCTCCGACCACTGTTTGGTCTGCACTTCAGTGCCAACCGCTGTGCCTTCACAACATGTGGACGTAAAGCGACGCTTATGGCGCTACTCGTCAGCAGATTGGGATGGCCTTCGCAGTTATTACGCGTCCATTCCGTGGTCTCAGCGTTGCTTTGGTGGGAGGGATCCTTCGGAGAGTGCGTCTGCTGTTGCTGGGGAAATTCTGTTAGGTATGGAATATTATATTCCATCCACTTTTGTCACCAGCAACAGCAGAATTCGGCCCTGGTTCGATCGCGAGTGCGCCGATGCTGTTAAACAAAAACAGTCGGCGTACCGTGCTTGGATCAGGGCTCGGTCTCGTCGCGATCCGAATGTCCATCTCATCAAAGCGGCCTATAACAGAGCAGCAAAGGTCTGCAAGAGGGCATACACCAGAGCGGATGCACAGCGCGTTGCACGGTTTGGCCAAGAACTTCTGTCGCACCCTACGGGAAGCCGTGGATATTGGCGGCTGGCCAAAGCCGTGCAATCCAATTTCTGCCAGTCTTCGCTGCCACCGTTGCGATGCTCTGACGGATCACTGGCTCATGGGCCGCAAGAGAAAGCTGACTTGCTTGTCAATCTCTTTGCGGCCAACTCCCGAATCGATGACCGTGGTTCGCAGCCGCCATCTATAAACCACTGCGGCCACTCCATGCCTGATGTTCGCATCAGGCAATGCGATGTTCGCGCGATACTGCGGTCCCTCGATGTCCGGAAAGCTAGTGGTCCCGACGGTATCCCAGCGGTTGTTCTTAAGAAATGTGCAGCCGAGTTGTCTCCAACGCTTACACGCCTGTATCGCCTGTCTTACTCCTCTGGCGTCGTGCCGCAGGCTTGGAAGGAGGCGAACGTACAACCGATTCCCAAAAAGGGGGATCGTTCTGATCCAGCTAACTATCGACCCATAGCCATAACCCCTATTCTCTGCAAGGTATTCGAACGGATTATCAACACCCAACTCGTTCGCTACCTAGAAGATCGCTCTCTTATCAATGATCGACAATATGGCTTCAGACCGAAACGATCAACGGGCGACCTTCTAGCGTATGTCACTCACCTTTGGGGTGAGGCTATGGACAGGCACGGGGAGTCGTTGGCTATCAGCCTCGACATCTCCAAAGCCTTCGATAGAGTCTGGCATCGTGCGCTTCTTTCCAAGCTTCCGGCTTACGGCTTGCCACCTCGATTGTGCAACTGGGTTGCTAGCTTCCTGCATGAACGACGTGTTCGAGTTATTTGCGAAGGCTTAAATTCAAAGTTTATGCAGGTAAATGCTGGTGTGCCCCAGGGATCCGTCTTATCGCCCACACTTTTTCTTCTGCATATCAATGATATGCTCACTTTCGGGAGCATACATTGCTATGCAGATGACAGTACCGTGCATGGGCGGTATCTCGGCCATCCTGCGGCTAAGCAGGCCGACATTGAGGAAAATAGGCGAAAACTTGTCGCTGAGCTTGACCAGGTTTTGAACAGCATCTCGAATTGGGGTGCTGAAAACATGGTCGAGTTCAACGCCAAGAAGACACAGGTGTGCGCATTTTCAGCTAAGTTATCTCCATTCCTTCCCCAACCTTCTCTTCTGGACACTCCACTACCGATACAGGACAGTCTAAATATACTTGGTATGGACATACGCCGCAATCTCAACCAGAGAAACTACATTGAGGGTGTCATTAAATCGGCATCTCGAAAACTCGGAGTCCTGAACAGAGTGAGGAGGTTTTTCACGCCGGAGCAGCTGTGTCTATTATACAAGACTCAGGTTCGCCCCTGCGTGGAATACTGCTCTCATCTCTGGAACGGCTCCGCTCAGTACCTGCTAGATGCCCTTGATAGGATGCAGCGGCGTGCTGTCCGTATCATAGGTGACCTTGAGGCTACTAAGTCCCTTGAATCTCTGCAATTACGCAGGGACGTAGCCTCAATGGCTGTCTTTTACCGATTGTATCACGGTGAGTGTTCAGAAGAACTCTTTCAACTCATCCCACCCTCTCCTTTCCTATCCCGAACAACACGTGCCGGGTTAAGGTGCCACCCTTATACGGTAGATCAGATACCGTCACGTACGAAAAGGTTCGGTACGTCTTACCTTTGCCGTACCATAAAAATGTGGAACTCACTGCCAGCTCACGTGTTTCCTTCCTCCCTTGATCCTGGGTCCTTTAAGCGGGGCGTGAAAAAGCATCTCTCAAGGCCGTCAAAGTGAGGGCCATCATGTCACATTGCTTAACCAGCAATTGGGGATGGTGGCCTTCCCAATAGGACTTCACTGTCAGCTTACCATCAGGCAGCGTGAAGTCAATTTGACAGGTTCTTTCTAATAAAAAAAAAAAAAAAAAAAAATATGTGACATTGTGTTATATATGTAAGATTCGACGATGTTATTAAAATTTATTCAGCTGATATGATAGACTGTATTGAGAGGAGCAACCCTTGCTCATACATCAAGAGAAGTAAGTCTTCGTGTCGGACCGACTCGCACGATAGGGCGATAGGACGAATATATACCGCTTTCTCTGTCTCCTTTCATTTAGATACGGTTGGTCTCGACCCTTTATCCCCTTTGCTCAATTTTGTCTTCATCTTTCTACCTAACCCTTTCTAAAATTTCATTGAATTAAGTAATGCGAGCGTGGAAGTACCACGCTCGCATTACTTAATACAATGGAATTTTTCTCCTTAACTCGCTTGAATGAATTCTTTTTGTAATTTTTTTGTTGAGAAATCTAGCTGAATGTGCTTCATCTAGGTCCACATATACCACATAATCTTGATGAAACGGTATATCTACATTGTAATAATCATAACAGTCTTGTTCAAGTGGGGTCAATAAACTCATGACAAAGAGGTTAAAACGTAATGAAACACGTTATATTCGTCATGTTTTTATTACTATGTTTGTATTCTTATAAATCGTTAGATAACATATTTAAATACATCTACAGTTTGATAGTTAATTACACAACCCTTTTGTTAACTACTTGTAAGGTGACGTCGTTTGAGAGCGTCGCCAAAGTATTCTGAATACATGAAATGTATTTTTGGCTGTCAAGTCAATACAAACGTAACATTTAAACCTTTTATTTACATCGTCAAATATTTACAAATTGTCGTCTAATATTTACACAATAATCTAAATCTTATAACTAAACATGATTTAATTTATTAAATCTTTAAATACAAGTATATATAGATTTGGACTATTGTACAGCCCACGTCTATAAATCATCTAGAGAAAAATTAACATTTTATACACTTAAACATGCCTTTGACAAGTTTATTTTTTATTATTTAAGATTAAAACAGATGTAAATATCTGCAAAGTAACGGAGCTTTATTATTGATAAATATTGTAACGCGACCACCTCATGTTTACCCTTCTTTTTACTTGGGAAGTAATAAAATTGTTTTTGTTTGTACTGCTAACATAAGCAACTGTAAATACGAATGCGAGATAAAAACAAAACTAACTGGGAGCATTGTTTAGTACCGATCTGGCAGATTCAGTACATGAGATTCAGTTGAAAGGAATGAAGCCCGAGCTACGTATTTTGTTGCTTGTCGTCACTTGAAACAACTTTTGTTAGGATGCCTTTTTATTTTACCTTATAAAGCAACCCTAATTCTAAACTTTGATTGTACAATTTTATTCAGCGGTAAGACTGCGTTCAAATGTGAAAAGTGAGGCGAGTTTGTGGAAAAGTTATGCGCAGTTTCACTGCAAAAAAAAGTCAAGAGAATTTCGGCTGGATTTTGTATGTGGTATTTCTATTTGCGGTCACTAAATATACACGTTAAGCAACAAGTCTGCGATTTCAAAAGTTGTTGTGACACCGTAGGTATATCAAAGCTTTCGATGTCGAGAAACTTTAAACGGCTCATTCCAAAGCTACTTTAAGATTGACGACCTCTATAAATTTTCAGATCTTTCGTGGGAAACGAAGTAAAATCGTCTTGTGGTGGCAAAGGAGTCAACTTGCTCGCGTCTCATTTTATATTAGAGCGCGCTGGAGATGGCATCGTTTGAGGATAGCGTCATTCGCTCCAAAATATTTCATCAGTCAACAACACTTAGTTTTCCTCAGAAAGTAAATAGAGACAATAGAATTTGAAGTTCTCAACAACATCAAAAAAAATTGTGATATAATTTAATCTTTCAACGCTTTATATATTCGAAAATTGAAGTAAACTAAAACAGTAGTTTATAACAACATACATCAAAGCAGGAAAAATATCATAAAAATATGGTTCTAGTATTTAGTAATTTTGCTATGTAACTTTATCAATCATTTGTTTGCGAGAAATAAATACTTTTTGTTCATATTACTCGTTATTTCATTCCTTCAAGTAAAAACTTAACAAAATAATGTAAAAAAGAGCAAAAGCTCTTTTTTACATTATTTTGTAAATTTTGCTATTAATACACTTTTACGAATTTCTTCAACTTTTTCTACGTATTCGTTTCAGTAACAGCTGATGTAAATTTCTACAATAACAGGAAAACAACCATATCTTGGAATATATTCATTTCAATTTGTGATCAAATAAACTTTATATTGTTTGAACGATTGATTGGACAAGTCTTTGCTTTTCATTACTCGTGTTGTATCTTAGTATCTGACGCGCGGTAACGTGGCAAAGAAAGCGACTGGCGGCTTAGGTATGTACCCATAGATAAGCCTCTTGCTTCGATAGAATATCAGTATATTCCTGTTGGAATAACGAAATCGATTTGCTTGTAATCTCAGCACAGGATTAACATTACCACAGTAGTTAGCTGCTAAGACAAAGGAGATGGAACTTCACATAAGTCATCAAATTATTTTTTTATCGAAATAGCTACAAACTGGTCCGTTTCAGGTAGAATTTTACGAACAGAAACGGTTTTATATACGAATTTTTGATTTATCTTACAATATTATTTCTGGAGTCATTAACGTTTATATCATCGTTGTCTTATAAACTTGATTAACATCAGATAACTAAATCAGAATTTCCAACACAAATTCGCTTGATCACTCAATCATGTAAAATACCCCCTTAGTTCAAAACGTGGAAGTCACTTCTACACTAATAGGTCATCTTGAAGCCGTCGGCGTCGTTTCGGTGTAAGTTGTCGTAAAATTTGATAGGAATTTCATGGCCGTGTTGGCGGAAAGAAGGATAATAAGTAATAATAGGATTTTGACGTGTCGCGCGAGGATCGGGAGTGTGAGGAGGATGGCGTTGTTGGGCTGACGGATGGTGGTGATGGTGACTAGGGTCAGTAAGATGCTACGGTTTAGGCGCGGGGGCGTTGACCCGGAGCTCTGCATGGCGGCTGGTCGCTCCCCGCTCAGCACGTGGACGATCACCGATGCTGACTCTGTGAATAAAAAAGGTAATACAATATTTGCTCAGGAGTACACACATGGTGGCTCATTTTTTTGAGGTTGCCTTAATCATCACGCTTGGCACGCGGGCGGCTCAAAATCGGTCTGTGCGGAGAACCTTGGGGGAGGCCTATGTCCAGCAGTGGAAGTCTCAAGGCTGACATGATGTGTCCAAATCGGACACACATTGTTATAGGTTTCGTGATATAAAAGAACACGAATGTTATGCTTTGATTTATTACATTGATTATTAGATGGCAGAAAGTATTATTTTGTTAGGCAACTTCCAGAAACACTATGAAGTCTCGTTTGCGGGCAACGGCCTCTAATTGAAGATTACGTAAAGTCCAATAAAACATAATTTGAATATCCCGTTATATCAGTTTTTCAAGGAAACCAAATATGAAAATAGGTACGGTACTCTACCTATTGCACATTTCGCTAAGAAAATATAAGTATAATTATGCGAATCCAAAACACGTAATAAATCGGTTACTTCACATGTTCCGCTACTATTTGCGAACGCTAACTAAATATTGCGCATCGTTAACGCATGAAACAAAATCATTATATTTAGAAAATGCAAGCCATTTGCAAATTTTATGCCTAGCTTAATTTACTGTTAGTACGTTAATGCTGTTAACTATGTTACAATTATAGTGCAAGTCAACTTAATGGTGCATTTATAATGCGCAGAGCGCGAAACGTCGACATTTTTAGTTTCTTGCTAATAAAACACGTTAATGCTGGTTAAGTAGTAGGTGATTTGAACATTGTTAGCATATATCCTTCTCCGACGAAAATCACTCAATAATATATCAATTCGAACCACCAGTAGGTACCTGGCATTAGCACGTTCAATCAAACAAATAAAAAAACTCTCCAACGTTATAGTATTAAGTAGTCGATTTTGATTTCTTTTTGTTTGAATATGGAAAATAGATATTGTAGGAATACACAACACTACACAACGACATTCATGTACCCGTTTATGTATGAATCACATGCATTACACAAGAGCTTTCCGCCCATCTTTAAGGATCGTATAGCTTTTACTTTAAATCACACCGTAATATGTATTTTTAATAAAACAGTAGAATTGTTTTAATTTACATAGGTACATATGCATATAGTCGTTAACATTGCTTTATTGCGGTAGGAATTGAAAGAGGCAGGATTAAAAACCGATTCACAAGTTTTCGTTTCTAGTTTGGGTGTACTTTGTGTCTGGTGATTGTATGTTAGTCCCTCGCGATATGAGATTTATTTCCAGAGTGGATAGATATTCTTAAAAACACAAGGAATATGTGCAATAGAATCATTTGCCAATAGTATGGCAAATAGATATGATTAGCGTCTCGCTATTATAAGCGTATAAAATAGGACGTATACTTAGTGAGTTAAACAAAATGTGTCCTACCCTAAATATTTAATGGACTTACATATCGATTGCTTTATTCAACTTATCTTTCAGTTTCCTATTTGTTCTTTAATTCACCAAATATTTAAAAAAGAGGCTTTGCATTTGGATGTGCAGATCTGAATTCGGATTATGTAATAACGACATAGATGATGCTTGTCTGTCATAGATTCTTAACGGTACCTTTGCACACACACACCAATTGAAGGCTTTTAGAATACCCATTGGGAAATTTCATTTGTTACGAATAGTTAAGCGTTTCTCAATTATCCCTAGGAACCCCAGTCTACACAGTACAACGATTTACCTAACATACTCCTTTATTTTTTGCGACATTATTCAGCTTTGCCTTAACATTCACGGATAATAACCGTGACCATTAATGTCACTGTAATCGCAGCTAAATAGCGCAATTTAGTAGAACCTTTTAAAACTTCTTCAAACATGTTATTTTGGGATTAAATAATAAATAGTAAGTTTTCTTTTGAACGATAAAATTATGTCGATTAAAAGTTGGCAGCGTTCAAACAGTCGTGTGGGTAATTGTGGAATACAGCAATAATGTTAATCTTCTTTGTAAGAACCCAGACTGGAATAATTACACTGCTATTTGCGGCAAATACTTGTAATTCGTGTTTTATTTAGTTTCGCGCGAGTTCGCGTCTGTGTTTTATATGAGTTATAGTACAACATAAACGCATCTTCTTCGGCGTTTTTAGACGATAATCATGGTTAACACGTTTGTTTGAGGACTTGGGTTAGAACACGAGTCGGATTAACGCATGAGAAATGTTTTGCAACGCTAGCAGAGATGGTATAATTAATTGGACATCCGTCAAACTTATCAATTACTAGATGATTCCGCTGTTACACCCGCGTTATTTAAGGCTACTACACCGCTCCCGCGGCTCATAGCGTGATGTTATATAGGCGTCCTCGATAAATGGGTTATCTAACACTGAAATATTTTTTCTAATCGGACCAGTGGTTCCTGAGATTAGCGCGTTCAAGCAAACAAACAAACTCTTTAGCTTTATACATTAGTATTAGATTTCGTATCAATTTCCTATAGCCGTGCGCGTAAATTTTCTTTATGATAAAGACAGAGGAAGAATGAATTTTTAATTTTTATTTTATTAATCTGCTATGGAAGTACGTATCCTGAATTCGTGTTCTTTTTATATAAGCTATAGTTATTTATATGTTATATATATGTTATAGATATATGTTATATTAGGCATTTCCTATATGATCATCATTTGTTAGTAATATGACAGCATTAGACATCGTCTTCATAATCGTTCAGCAATATCACAGATTACCTCCTATTTATATTATCTGTGAGCAATGTCCTTAATCACACAGTGACTAAGAATTGCGAATGAAAACGACACACAATTATTATCCAATTATGATGTTACAAAGTCACGCATGGTTAGCGGCGACTTATTACATTTGTGCTATTCGCACATCGTTAGTTACTTCTTTCTTATCTGAACGAATTTGGACTCCAACACAGAGTCAGCGCTCAAAATTAGTATTCCATAATATATTAACGTTTTGGTAATTTTATATTCATATTTCCCATTTATTTGACTCTCAATTGAAGGCAGCGATAGCCTAGTGAAGGGTTCGAATCCAGGGCGCGCACCACTGACTATTCGGGGCTATATGCCTATTGAATTGCTAAATATATCGCTTGACCCGTGCCTCGGAGAGCACGTAAAGCCATCGATACCGTCTGTCATGAAGATCTTTTACAATCGTTATATGGAGTCAGTAGGTACATCTGAATACATTGATGCTATGCTAAACCATGGAATATCAATATCCCTTTGGGTAGCGGAGGCCACACAGGGAGTCGCTCTGTATAAAACCTAATATTCAGTCAAATCTGTATAGACTAAGTAGGCGGACCCTGGGGTTTCAACTGGAATAACGCTATATTATGATGAGTTAAATTTGAGTCTCATCAATTTTTTATAATATTTTCACCTGGCGCAGAAAGTAAGAATTAATGGTACCAGATATGAATGGTAGTAGAAAGAAAGACCCAATACTTAAAAATAAATCTTGTATTGTAACACAGTGCGTTGCATCATATGAATTTGGCAAACGTCTGAGCCATCCCTTTATCGTGCAATACTTTAAACGCTGTATGACATAGTGCTTCACTAACTGATCTAATGGCTCAATTCCAAATCCCGTTCACGACATCCAAAGCCACGACGAGTCAATTCACACCAGCATTACGCAATAAATATTCTGTGTGTACATATATTATTACCAATAGTTTACTACTTCAATAATTTGCCTAAAATCGATAGCCGTAACAGTGAAATATTGACCCGTTGCCCGACATTAATTGGTTATAAAATTTATGCGTTCGGTCTAATTCTCGACTCGAACGCCATGCGACGCTCACAGCCCTTATAATTGTATAAATAATTACACCCTATAATTCTAGCAATATGTTTATGAAGTTCGTGATTTATTTTTAACGCTACCATAAAGTGGCTTTTAGGTAAATTGAAATTAATATACTGTGAAAATTTTCTGTATAGGGAAAATTCTAGGTATTGTAAGTAATCCATTTTAGACAAAATAGTGACTGTTAGACGGTTTTCATATTTTTTTAGAAAGTAGGAGTAATATTTTACTTCGTCTGATTTATTAGAGACTAGACAACAAATAAAGTAAATCTAATCAAAGCTGCTATACCAATTTTGCGCCTCACTAACGGCCGTTTCCAATAATCGATCCACACATGGATTTTGAAATTCGAGATTCGTGTTTGACATATTTTGTATGGAGCTTATGTCAAAGACGAATGTAAAATCCACAGATCTATCTATAGATCGAATATTGAATTCCGTAGTAAATCAGTAACAATAACGATAAATTGGCGAACGAGGAAAAGCAACATCTGACCACCGCAAGCAAATTTTTAACTGTATTTTGAAGTTGGATTAAACTAAATACACATAATACTTACGTATCAGTTAATATGTGACTAATCAAAACTATTACTATGTTTTAAACGCATAACATAATAATATGCTACAAATCAAGTATTAAGGATGGACTGTGAACATTCAGAATCTAATAGGTTTTATTTTTATTTTTATAGAAATGATCATCGTAGTTAACAAAGTAAAATATGACGGTCATTATTTTAAATTTAGGACTCAGCCGTCACGACTTTCGGGGTTTGGTTACAATTTCTAGTCTGACCAGATTCGCCAGAATTTCTAAAGAACGAATTTTTAAATGTCTCATGCCGACATAGACGTGCCCTCTACGCCATCAAATAAGTAACAATGGTAATGTTATGTGGCATTATTTCAAAAAATAGTGCTGTGAGCCGTGGATCGAACCCAAAACCCGCTTCCTGGCAGCCTATTGGACTTTCCACTAAGCTAAAAACTCCATAAGTAATGGAGTTTCTGGATATTTTTTATTACATACATACATAGACTCACGCCTGTTTCCCGGAGGGATAGGCAGAGACTACAGAACGCCATTTACAACGATCCTGACATATCTTTCTTGCTTTTTCCTGTTTTTAGTATGTCTCTAATCTGGTTAGAAAACGTCCGCCTAGGTCTTCCCCTTCGTCCTGTCCCTTTTACGCTTGACTGACCAAGCAGATATGCTTGGTCAGTCAAGCGTAAAACGTGCCTTACCTAATTTCCTACTGGCCAGTGCCTTCAAAATCTCATCCACGCCAATATCGCTTTCATTACTGCTATCATTACCATTCATTTCACTTGTTGATGTCTCTGTCGTCATTCTTTCAAATAATCCTTCAAAATGCTCTTTCCATCTCTTCAGCACGCATGATTCACCATTCAGTATCTTTTCATTCTTATCTCTGATTACTGTGTATTCTGAGGATTGAGTATTTCCTCGAACTGCACGAACGGATTTCCAGAAAAACTTAATGTTTCTCCGAAAGTCGTCAGACAATCTACCATCAAACTCATCTTTCTTTTCCTCTTTTTTTCCTTTTAACTATTACTTTCACTATTCTTTTTGAACATATTACCTCTTTCCTAGCTTCATCTATGTCCTCAATCGTTGCTTTTTTCATTCTTTCATTTATGCTGATGCTGATGTGACAGCCAACCAATCTAACCAAGATTTCTTCTTCTCTAATACTGTTGTTTGTACATCCTTGTCCCACTATGTATTCTTAATCTTTCGTATTTTCCTTCTCTTGATCACACCACATACTTCAGACGCTACACATACTACCTCTTTCTTACGGGACTGCCACAATTCTTCCATATCATTTATGCTATACAACCTCTCAAATCTTGCTATCAATCTTCGTTTATACTCATCTTTCACATGTTTTTCTTGTAGATTTTTAACATTTATTCTTTTTAAGACCCTCTCTTGATTATTTTATCGGTGTCGCCATCCTCTAAAGAGCCCACTTATCCAGCTTAACACCAAAAAGTGGTCTGTATGGATGCCGATCCCTCGATATACTATTCAATATTCTGTATCCAACACATTTTTTCTCAGTCGTTCATCTACTATTACAAAATCAATCATACTTATTCTAACATTTTTGGCCTCACGTGTATACAAATGTATCCTTTTGTGATAAAACATGGTGTTTATCACACAAAGGCTCCACTCCAAACAAATCTAAAGCAGTTCTTTTCCATTTTCATTCACACTCTTATCACCGTATGCACCTAAAACCCTTTCAAATCCATCTCGCTTTAGTCCCACCCATCCATTGAAATCATCTAACAAAATCAATCTTTCGTTATCCTTACAGGTCCTCAACATCTCTCTTAAACTCTTCCAAAACTCCTTTTTCTTGTTGTGACATACCCGTTACTATATTGACCGGGGCGTAAACCCCTACAATAAGAAGACGAGTAAGTCATACTTTCATTCTCATCCATAGTAGCCTTGCATTTACACATTCAAACTCTTTTTCTTCTCTCATTCATTCGCGCAGACAGCATTAAACCAACTCCCTTGCAGGCTCTGGTGGTACTATCTAATCCGGACCAATACGCCGTGTAGCTGTCATGCTTGGTAGTGTCACATCGTTTCTTTTTCGTTTCATTCACACACAGAACATCAATCTTTCTATCATCCATCATCTGGCATACTTGATCCAATTTTCCGTCCATTCCACCGCCAACATTAAATGTTGCAAATCTGCTTTCCGTAGGCCGTTTTTCGCCCTCGCGGGAAACGAGACGTGACGAGTTGCGAACCGCGTCGCCGCCATTTAAAGAATTAATAAACTCTGTTCTCATAGCGTTCCCACGAGTAATAGGGATTTAAAATGTCCATCCCCGTAGAGACCTGTACGGGGGTGAGGTGGAATCCTAGCTGTGCCCTGTGACCACCAACACAGGCATCCTCCGTTTGAGACCAGCTTGCCCTCTGGCCACGAATCCCTCGGCACGGGTCGGTTCACACCTTAGATCGGGGTTTTGTGTCGGGTATGCTCCCTGAAAAGTTGGTTTAATATCGGAGTTTTCCTTCTCCTAGACAGGTTGCCAACCAAGGCTAACGAGCCCCATCCCCCCGAACGTTTGGTTTAATTTCGGAGTTTTCCTTCTCCTAGACGGGTTGCCAACCAAAGCTAACGAGGCCCATCCCCCCGAAACATAAAAAAACATAAATAAAACTATCGCTAAGTAAGTTACTACTATGAACTTGTAAACAATTACATGAACTAATAGAAAATCTAAGTACTAAGGAAGTAAGGCAAGAGTCGTCCGTTGTACATATTTAGGTTCTACATAATGGCGAATAACCTCATTAAACTCCACCGGTCGGTGTTAAATTATATTATATGCCTACTCCACTTCACGATGCATCGGTGACCCTATCTTGCAATCTCCGACCTCCGAGTCTAGAATAACAAAGGCGCTGCCGACCATTATATAATTTTATACGAGCGACTGTACCTAATAGCATTTACAGCATCTAAGTATTCGGGAATCTAAGTATTCTATGCCTACAATGAAAGGAATTTAATAAAGAATTCATTTACAAATGTACAATCTATTTTAAAATGAAACGTTTTGAAATGAAACAAAGTGGAATGAAACTTATTATATTTCAATTTTAATATAATAAAATACAAGAAGGTGACTTATTGTATATTCACTGTCTATCCGTATAATTATAAATAATGAATTTATATTTACAAAATATGTTTCTTGCAAATACCTATATTTTATTGGCTGTGCACAGCTGCGACAAAAATGGTCATAAATAAAAATAAAATGAAGCCATTATCATGGAAGACCGAACAAACGGTGCATGCTTATAAAACAATTTTAATGTTATTATAGGATCGGCTCGTTATAAAAAATAATGTAAGTGCTGTAACATTGCGATTGGCGACGTATAACGGGATGGTGTTTTGACTTTGTTTTTCAGGAGAGTCGGTACTTAAGCTTTAATGTAGTATATCTGATCAACCTTCATTAGACCAATTGTTATAAAGTTAAATCTTATAAGGATTGGCCCAGTACAAGAATATCAAGTAATATTTTATACTAAAATAATATTTGTGCATTGTTAAAATTTATTCTACAAGATTGCAACTCTGACAAGGTCATACAATAAGTATGGAATCCTAGTCTCTGTCTTTATTAAGCTTATATAAACTGAGTATAATCGGAACCAATAACAGTTCCAGTCCAGTTCTTAGCAGCGGTGAATACGCGCTCTCATGCATTTATCGCGGAGACGACACATGCAGTGGAATTCATTGAAGGTTTTAATAAAAGACGTCGATTTAGCGCTGTCCTAGAAACGACCAAGAATCGCTTTCAGTTCGCTAATTAGTTTTTGTACCGCTCATAGCGTGACGTAATTTACAGTTCATAATAGATTTGCAAAGTAAAGCTAGCACAGGTCACATGTTGGATGACCACGTGACCACCGTGCTTCGGAGGGCACGTAAATCCGTCGGATTTACGAGTCCTTCAAAACACGATTCTTGTCTCAGGACACGAATTTAGACCATTTCGGAGGCTTTCAGTTCTATGGACACCAAGTAATTTACTATTTATTTATAGTGGATCGCCATAGGAGAGGCTATTACCAGCAGTGGACTACCTCAGGATGACGAAAATCCAACACCAGAGGTAGCCACACACTCACACGAAAAGAAGGAGAAAAGTTTGCTTTTGGTTAATAAAAGAAAGTAGGTATTACCACTGCTACTAGGCGCACAAGTGTAGTTGCCCGAGTCGTGTGGAGCGGCGCGCGCGATCAGCAGTCGGCTGGTGCGCGTCCGCTGTTCAGTCTCGACGCTGATGCCGCCGCGCTGCGCGTAGTTCACGACCTGCTCGCCTCGGTACCAGTAGATGAAACTGTTGGACAAATTAAAGTGATTAAATAAGGCAATTTAAATGAAGAAGAAAGGAGAGAGAGAGAGAGAGAGCGTTACTATAGTTATAACAATAATAATTTCCTCCCGACTGATTTCGGCGATGGCGGCTTGCACAGAAATAGATAGACTATTTATTTCTGTGGCGGCTTGTCTTTATATGAGACTTGCCAACTGCGCGGTACTTATTATAGTGCACAAGTGTGTGCATAAACAAGTGCACTCACTTAGTCCGATGGGACGCCACAAGCGACACGACCGGAGAGAGATTGGGCTCAGGACCAACGGCTTTACGTGCTTTCCGGGGCACGAGGGTGTGACACCGCCAACTCCCTGACTCCGAACTTCTATTGGATAATTCTTAACAAAAAAAACCAATATCACTTTTTGTTCGACCCGTGAAATAAACCCGAGGTCTCATGATCCGCAGTCGCTAATACTACCGCAGGACCACAGTTACAGTCGTTATTATAATATTGTATTCTTTTCTAAGCAGGAGAAGCAATTTTCTGAAAATAACTCAATTAGACAATTACATTTCAATATTATTTAGCGGGTCTTAGTCGCGATAATTGACTTATTTAAAGGCATAAATATCAATTAGACTGCACCAAAGACGATCGTATCGTCACCGATGTAGCGATTCAAAAGAAAACTATGGTTGAAGTATCTTCTAGATAAGTATTTTGACTAAACTATAAGATACTTTGAACATTTTTATACTGAAAATTGATGTGCACAATACCATTTTGTTTATTATATGCACGATTTTTATTTTAAGAAAACTTGAGATGTCGGGCAATGTAAACAAGCCTAAGCTTAAACTAATTTCTTTATGAAAGGAACAAAACAGAAAAAAATATCAAAGTACAGGTTGGTGCAAAAGTTATGACCCTATAGAAATTTCCTTCTATATTTTTTGATGACATCTCCTGTCATTCTGATATTTAAAATGTTGTAGTAATCAAATGTAAAATTCACTAAAACTAAAAATAATCATGGACCGCTACTCCCCAAGAACGTGGAATAATCGCGTCATAAACCTCAACCTTGCAGAGGATAATTTTTCTTCAAAATTGATTATGAGTGACGAACGGCATTTCGATCTCTCGGGGCATGACAATAAGCAGAATACTCGCTTCTGGGGCACTGAAAATCCGCGCATTATGCAACATAAAACTTTACACCCACTAAAAGTAACTGTATGGTGTGGCGTCCAGACTTCCTTCTTTTGGGGTTATTTGAAATCTCGGGTGTATGTGAACAAACTACAGACTCTCGCAGCTTTTAAAGAAAACATACACCAAGAAATAAGAAACATATCGCAGGAAGTGTTACGGCTAGTTATTGAAAATGTCATAAATAGGGCTCAAATGAACTCTGGAGGCCAACATTTAATAGACATCATAATTAATTTTTTTTTTTTAGTTAGCCTATAGATGTGTCCCACTGCTGGGCAAAGGCTGTGCTATGTTCCCTGTAGCGTGGTGTTCCGGACATGGTCGGTCCTTTTTACCCCGAGAATGCTAGGTTCCATAGCCCTTTGGCAAATCTTCAGTCTGGACTTCTGGATTTCCGTCAAGGACCATGTTTGTGCACCGTAGGTTAGGACGGGCAGTATACACATATCGACGAGTTTTCGCTTGAGTGACAATGGAAGGTTGCCCTTCAGTAGCTCTTTCATTGACCAGAAGCTCTTCCAGGCATTTTCAACTCGCCGTCCTACTTCTTTGTCTTGCCTGCTGCTGAAAGAGACAATCTGGCCCAAGTATATATACTCGTCGACATAATGTATAGTCTGCCCGTCTACCGTGACCCTACGTTTCGTGCTGTTGATCATTACTTGAGTTTTGGTCCGGTTTATCTGAAGTCCAACTTGAAGACTTGAGGGGGCAATTTTAAATCATAATGCAACTAAATGGCACAAATATATATATTTAAAAAACTAATTCTAGTTTCCTAATTTAGAAACAAAGTTGTAGCTGAACCAAATAGGGTCATTACTTTTGCGCCACCCGGTATAATCCTTTGATGATTTTTTATCATAAAGTATTGATTTATCTATGAACTATCTCTATTCTGACCACACAGTAGAGGGGGCATTTAGCATTAAGTCCATTACGTTCATGTTATTTGAATTATTTTTATTTACATAATCCGTAATGTAAACTTTCATCCTTAAATCGAACATAAAAAATACAGTTCATTCATATTACGGGTGGCTCAGTAAGAGTGCACTTTTTAAAATTGGTTTTTTTTTCATGCAAGTGGCAACTCTGAAATTTGACAACTCGCACCTCTGTTCATTCCGATTATTAAAAATGGAGCGCTTTTCGAAAAAACAACGCGTTATAATTGTGAAAACTCATTACAAAATGGGGAAATTTACGCTGAAACCGCTCGCAAACTTCGCCAAATTTTCAGCCGAGAAAGTGCACCTAATGTGTCAACCATTCGAAGAGTGGTCTAAAATTTTTAAGAAACTGGGTCAATTATGGACAATAAGAATCCTTTGCGTCAACGTACCGGTCGGTCTCTTGAAAACATTGCTGGTAATGGAGCAAAGTGAAGTCAATGCCAATTTTTCGAAAATAGTCAGTTTCTCCGATGAAGCGCATTTCCATATGAATGGCTTTGTGAATACACAAAATTGTCGAATTTAGGACGCAGAAAATCCTCATACATAAGAAACAAATGCACCCTCAACGAGTAACTGTCTGGTGCAGATTTTGGTTAGGCGGCGTGATTAGACCTTACTTTTTTGAAAATGAGGTCGAAATTGCAGTGACTGTGAACGGCATTCGTTACAGGAATATGATAACGGACTTCTTGTGGCCAAATCTGGACAACATGTGGTTTCAGCGAGACGGCGCAACCTGCCACACCGCGCATGAAACAATCAACTTTTTGCAGCAACGATTTCCAGAACACATTATCGCACGAAATTCTGATGTCAACTGGCCACCAAGATCGTGCGATTTATCGCCGTGCGATTTTTTCTTCTGGGTTTTGTGAAATCTCAGGTTTTATGCGAATAAACCGAAAACAGTTCCTGAGCTCAAATCGGAAATCCAACGCGTCATCGATGAGATACAGACACATCTCTGTGCAAAAGTCATGGACAATTTCATGAAAAGAGTAATGGCCTATTATAGGAGCCGTGGAGGTCATTTGCTGGATATTTTATTCCATACTTAATCGGAACATGTCTTCTTTACAATACAATAAAAATATCACAACTCTGTCATAAAATACTTGTTTTTATTTTAAAATGAAAAAGTGCACTCTTACTGAGACACCCTATATCTAGAGTTGTTGTTGTTCAGGGCCTGAGTGTTGTTTGTGTTTGTCGTTTCAATATTTGTTCAGCCACTACACTAAACTTTCCTTTTTAAATAAAAAAGAAAGCTTTGATGGTCAAGTGTGAACGACACTTAAATACACAATAAAAGTTGTTAATGTTACGTTTCCCAACGCTCGGCCCTGTTATGGCACACAATTAAAACTTGCGTATATAATTATATATAATTTAGACCATAAAGGGTCAATTTATACAAGAGGCAGCGAGGCGGGCAATGAGATCAGCCGCGCTTATTATATAATTGGAGTTCTTGATTGTAAAATAAAGTACTGAAGTTACAAATTCTTGCAAAGAAACAATATACAGAAATATATATTTACTAAGCCTGTATGTTTATATACTCTGTACCGCATTTCAGAAACCAAAGGTTATCAGTCTGTAAATAAAGTATTGTTTCTCCAAAACCCAGCTATTTATCGATATATCTTACGCACCGTATTTGGTTGCTAAACTAAATCCAACAATACCCTTTTCACCCAAATACGATTGTAGGTGGTAAAATAAATGTGTACTCCTGACAAATATTTTCCTCTCTCTGGCTTTGTTAAGTTTCACAAACACGGCGCGCGGTGTGCCGGGGCAGACCCGTGTATAAAGGATTTAAGTAAGCTGCTCCTACAAAAATAACAGTGAAATATGATGTCGGCTTTTTAAATTTATAAAATATTCATAAAGGAAGGGGTTAATGATATTATTATATTATTTTGAAGTTATATGATATTATAGCTTTTACATGTAATTTCGACTTTGTGTGTTTGTGGTTCGGTAGGATTCCGAACTTTTTGCGTATTGTAAAATCTACGTTCCCGATTAATTTAAGTAAAATTGCATGTTTCGTTTTGTGAACAGAATAACAAAAGTAACATTTTTATGATATTTTACCTTGATTTATTGTTATTAATTATACAAAATTAGTAGGCTATTACACCAATTTACATGAAACAGAGTAATATCTTAGCCCAAATGTTTTTTTTACTGGTAGTTTTAAATTAAGCATAAGTAAAACTAAGTTCTTTGTTTGTTACGAAAGTAACTGCCGCTATCATCATCTTCCTAGAGTTATTTTAGGTGCAACCCGGCGTCCGCTTACCAGGCTTAGATGAGTTGACTGAATATAGCTTCTCCACAAAGCAACTGTCTGTCTGGCCTACGCAATCTAAAGGGATAGTATTATTCCATGGTTTAAACTAGTGTCAGATTACTCAGAGGTAATGACTATGTGTAACGACTGTGATGTCATGACAGCCCGGACCGACGGCTGAACGTACTCACCAAATACAATACGCACACAAATGCGAAAAGACACTAGCGTGTAGCGTGTTTTCAAATCCGGTACCCTCTGGCAGTATGTTGGTATCTCCACTGGGCCCTAGCTGCCAGAAAGTAAAGGAATAAATCTTATTCTCGGGACAAATTACAAAAATTTAATCAACACTTACAAAGTGTAGTAAAATATCCTGTATGGGGATAAAACAACGCTCGATTGGATATATTGGTGTAATTTTTATCGAACTAATGTTGTTCTTTATTACACATAGAAATCGTATGCGTCTGATTTCTTACACGTGTTGTTGGCTGGCTTTATAGCTCCCACAATAAACAGGAAATATACAGTTGCTTAGCACCCACAGCATGAAAAGGCCATTGGTAGGTACGACATAATTATTACATTATTCCGATGCCACGAGGCGTTTTTTTGGACTTGTATGCTGCAAGGTTTCTAGTATTAACTGTAAAGTAATCGACTTATCTATAGTATAAGCAGAACAGACTTATACAATTCATGGTACTAAAAAAAGTTATTTCAACCCGAAACGATTCTATTTTTGTCTGATCAATGCTCTAGATTAGTCTAGATTGACGAGGAGGTGTGATGACTAGTATCTAGAACCCCACATCTATACATATAATAAAATGGTAGGAAAGTCAAAACTGTACATTGAATATTTTTTTAAAAGAATACTTGGGGTGTGATCTACTATCGATACCGAGGCCAAAAATATAGTTTTTAGAATTTTTGTCTGTTTGTCTGTTTATCTGTTTGTCCTTATATCCGGGATAAAGTAAAAAAGTACTGCATGGATTTACTTCAAATTTGGCAAAAATATTATTAAAACGTCGGGTCACCACATAGGCTACATATTATCACGCTATGACCTACAGGGAACGAGCAGATAACCTTTATTTCTTCAACGCATTCTGTAACAACGTGTAATGTAACAATGCATATTTGAATGTTGTTATTATGTTAACTATGCTATAAGCTAGCTTCACACTATAAAAATCACGCAATATAAGTAACTTTGGCTGATAAACATAATTAATTGAATATAAGTAGAATCAAGACAATGCAGCGCCATCTAAGAGAGTTCAAAAACATCAAGTCGAATTACATGTGTAAGCCCTTTTTGGATATAAATAATTTAAATTTGAACATCTTGGCGACGTTAATAGTTGTTTTAAAAAGTCATAGATGGAGTTGTACATTTTCTTCTTAAAATTTTTATTTTTAATTCGTTTCAGAGATGAGCAAGACTATTAGTTGAAGTTATTTAATTAATTAATCACACCATCGCCACACTTGATTGCTTACATAATTTCTGTCAGAATAAATAGTAATGGAGTTAGTACAAAATAAACATTTTGGTCACATTGTTGTAATTATTGCTTCTTAATTAATATATTTTCATGTCGCATGTAAACTTGCTTTAAATTATCTTCCGGAATATACATATAGCACGTACCTTTGTTTGGATTAACTGTATATAAACATTAGTGAGATGTGAAACTAGCTAGATTATTTTTACTCACACACAGCCACATTTATTGTTACGTCTGAAGCGGTTTGGCGGATACTGGTGTTCTCGACGGTGACCAATACTGGGATGACAACCTCGCGGAGGCGAGCGTCAATGACAGTCCCAGCCGCATGCGTCATCTGTTTCACGTCATCTTGGTGTTTTGTGGAGTCGCGAACGCGGTAGCTTTCTGGGAGAAGTATCGCGATCATCTGTCTGAAGATTTTCTCTGAGCTTTGAGGCGTGTTACTAGAGACGAAGTCGAAGTAACTGATGAACGCGTGCTGAACACCTGTCTCAATTCACTTCAAGACGTGGTCATTTTTATCAGCGGCAATCCACTGGTCAAATATTTGTTACCAGCTTCCCAATCATCACCGCATCAAGACCGTGAAAATTGACCCGCTGAGACAATTTGAAATGACCACCTTACGAATTTTACGACACCGTCCTTGAAAGCGTTGGGCAAAGCCAGGCTAAAATGTTTTTCTTGAATGCTCCTGGTGGAACAGGAAAAAACATTTGTTACTACTGGCATACTTGCAGAGTCAGGAGGCAAGGCAAAATTGTCATTGCTGTAGCGTCGCCGGCAATCGCTGCCACACTGCTTCAGGAATTGGCCTACTATACCACGCTGGCCAAACGGGTTGGTATAGGGTTTGTATCAAGTTTTCCTTCTCTTACAGTGCTGTTCTTGCTCCCTCTGTCGGCTCTTACGACACCCATGGGATGATATGGGGTGGTGACATTCCGTATTTTTAATCCGTCACCACACGGACAAGGTGAGTGCTTCGTTGAAATTATCTTTGTTGAGGTCACGAGTTCGCATGCTGCGCTTGACCATTAATATGAGAGCTCAGTTTGGCGTCAATGCACGTGCTCAACGATTCTAAGATGTCTTTCTAAGTCTTGGCGAAGACACTCTACCAGAGGAGAGTGGAGTAAGGTGGACAGGTGGTGCTTCCAGAGTCTCTCAGTAGAGTTGTATCCAGCTTAGAATTATACAGCTGTATACCGTAATAGCAGAATTCGTGAGTGTGTGAGTGGCCTATTTTGACGCCCAAAAATGATCAGGCTGTAGCAATTAACGAATGCATTCTCTCGGAAATTGAGAGGAATGAAGTGGTCTACACCTCTATAAACACTGTCGTCGAGCAAGAAAACGCCACACATTATCCCGTGGAATTTCTGAACTCCCAGTCAGCAAGTGAACTTCCAGCGCATAGCATCAAGCAGAAGGTTGGTGTCCCGATTATGCTTCTTCGGAACCTATCTCCTCCGAAGTTGTGTAACGTGACCAGCCTGAAAGTCATCTCGCTCCACAGACACACCATTTAGGAAATGCTTACGGGTTGTGGCGTCAGCGAGGCAGTATTTATACCACGCATTCCTCTCATACCTCATAATTCAAGCGCATACAGTTCCCCGTGAGTGTTTGCTTCGCGAAGACCATCAATAAGTCGCAGAGGCAGACATTGAGGGCAGCGGGTGTCCTATATGTCGCTTGCTCCCGCGTCACCAGTCCTGACTCTCTTTACATTTTGGCTGCGGATAGCCAAACCACTAATGTTGTATATCGAGAAGTCCTATAAGTATGTATTTTACCCTATTATGTATTCCTTATTTTCTCCATCTGCTTCATTCACAACTTATGACTTAATTCAGCAGAATCACCATAAGTCATTTATTCAAAGCAGGCTGAAAATCAGCACTTTTTGAAGGTCAATTTTACAAAAGATAGTCTCCCTCTGTTACTACACTTTCTGCAGGTATGAAATATAAAGAAAAACGGGTAAATGAATGTTATTTTAAAAGGTATATCTTCTTATATCTTCACGCCTTTTATCCCTGAAGGGGTAGGCAGAGGTGTATTACACACCCACACTTCGCCAGATATGTTTCGGTCCCAAAGTAATAGGGGGCGAGCCTATTGCCATCTACCGGGCACATTGTTAAGCGAGCGATAATTAATTAATATTTATTAATACACACATAACTTCGAAGAGTCATAGGTGTGTGCCCGGGGTAGCTGGGGATCGAACCCAAGACCATCGTCTCGGCAGTCCGTTACATACACCACTAGGCTATCGCCGCCGCGTATTTTTTAAAAGGTATAATCGTAGGCACAATCGTAGGTATTTATTTAATAGTTAGGTGCTGTATAGCGTTTACGCAGACGACGTCGCGGGCAGCAGCTAGTAATAATATATTTTTTGTTTTTAGTGCATTATCACATCATTATTATCTATTCAGTTTAACCTTAAACATTTTACTTAATTTATTCGGTAGATAATTTTATTTATTTATTTATTTAATTATTAACAAGAAGACCAACAGCAAAAGTAACAAAATACAATGTTGAAAAGAATTTTAGCCACAGTTAGCCAATTAAAGGTCTCCGCGGATATGTAAAATTGCACATACTGCACAGTTTATAATAAATATGTGGACATAGAAACAAACTATAATAAATATGTAGACATACAAACAAATTCATTAAGGTAAGTATTTATAACAATTTAAAAATTCAGTGTTTATTAAAAAATTCCAAGCTCAGTAACCGTCTCACCGTTTCGATCTTTGCGACAAAAATATCAAAATCATGTTGTTTACATTGTTTATTCAAAAGATTACTCGCTCGCCACACAAAGAATTCTGCCGGTAATTTGTAGACACTAATGGAAGATGAATAGGGGCGTAGTGTCTTACAGCCCTTGTTGGAACATTAAACAGTATTTTACCCCTATAAAATATATTATAAATAAAATAATAAATAAATATATTCTTAATTATGTGTGTAATATCCGTGTGGGGACGAATTAAGAATACGGACTGTCACCACCCCATATCATCCCATGGGTATTCGTAAGAGCCGTCAGAGCATATTATGCAGACAACAGCACTGCAAGAGAAGGAAAACTTGATACAAACCCTATACCAACCCGTTTAGCCAGCGTGGTATATTAGGCCAATTCCTCCTTTCAAAGGAGAGGCCTAGCCTAGCAGTGGACTGTTAAAGGCTGATGATGATGATGATGACTTAATTTTAAGTCATTCAAAGAATTCGGTTCACTCATAGGTAGGTGTACCTTAAAATATTAATATATCAGCTGTAGTATCGATAAAATCTAAACTGAAACTTTGAAGTAACTTATCACATAAATTGCTTTAGTCTAAGGTCCAGTCTGCAGAAAATGGATAAGAATGAACCCATATAATGGCTCGTTGAAAAGAAAATAGTTTTTATATTATTATTGCTCGAGGTATTTCTTACACTTTCAAGATGGAGTTTGTATTAAGGCCCAATGTCGTTTGGTATTAAATAAGAGTCACTGCTTTCTATTATTCATTCGTGCGTCTCGACGCCACACAAAGAAATTAGCTTTTCTATTCGTCGCACGGAGGCAATGCTTTCCCGAACACTCACACACGAGAAAATACTCCGGTTGGTTACCCCAGGTATAATTACGATTTCGGTCTGGACTACATAAGCTTCAGGTTAGATTAAAGTGCTATGTCAAATAGAAAATTGATGTCGGTACCAGGATTTAACGTCCATCTGTAATCTCTCTCTGTGTGCCTGCTTTATATAGAATACTTGTTAGAATTTATGTGTTAGAGCCATCAATTATTTCTATACCTAAAGTATGTTTTAGTGACTAACTCAAGGCAATATTTCACTTTCCGTACTACTAAAATAGGTATTTTTGTTTCATAAAATATAGTTATTTGGGCATTATATTTCCCGGTTATATAGTTGTTATCTGTATATAAAAAATACTTTACTGACTGGCTGACACACAACACACAGTCAAAACTTTTGGGTGCAAGAAGCTGAAATTTTACATGTATGTTTCTTTTTTTTATATAGACTCACGCCTGTATCCCCGAAGGGGTAGGCAGAGGCGTAATATTACACCCACATTTCGCCATGAATTTTAGGTCCCACATAATAGGGGGCGAGCTTATTGCCGTTACCGGGCACATCACCAGACTCCGTGCTGCTACTGAGAATTCGGAAAAACCCAGTAACACTTTTGCCCGACCCGGGAATCGAACCCGGGACCTCCGATCAGCAGTCGCATACGCTATCCACTGGACCACGGAGGCAGTCTAATGTTCCCATGGATGTTTCTTTGGAACCGTAAAGGTACACTAAGGAGGGATTTCCCGAAATTCCGGATAAATTAAAATAAAATTGCCGGACGTAGTCTAGTAACCTCTAGTTTGAACAAAAATAGACAACATAATTATTACTGCTGATACTTCCTTTTTGACAGGCAACATCAGAGGATGCTTGGAACCTTTAAATATTTTTTTCTAAAATGTAACGTGTATAGAAAGTGTACGTTGGCCAGTTTCAACGTAGGCTTACTGTGTAGGCAAGATTATAGTGCATGAGTGTTTACAAAAATACAAGCCCACTCTGTGTCCCCTCACAAAATTCAATGGCATGCCATATCAAAAACGCCTGAATGCTGTTTAGATCCAGCATCGATAGTTTAGCGAGATCTCCAAAGCACGTTATATGTATATTGTTATAAAAAATCTCTTAGCAATAAAATTGCACGAGGCCAACTGAGCCCGAGAAGGAAATACTAGCAAGTTAATAATAAACATCACTGAAAAAGCCAAAATGTACTTTACTTTATGATTAATAAGTAAATTGATATGTTGATTTGGCTTTTCAACGCTCATTTAAAGGCAAACAAAAACGATTGAACCATTACTGTTTCAGCTTATATTGATAAAATTAATTGTGGCGAAAGAGTATCTGACCTAGTTCCGGTTATCAGGATCGTTCCGTCATAAGTTTTTGACAGTTCTACCTCGCTTATTTAAATTCACCTATTAAAATAGCTTATTCCCATGCCACCAGAGTTCATTTTCTGTTATGAATTTGTAATAGGCGCGACAATCTTTAAAGTTGGTATCAATGTGGATAGGAAATATGGCACAGTAGATCATTTCCATTCCATGTCTGTATGCTCTTTAGTAACTTAAGAAATAACTTTGCAGTATACATGATGTTTTTGTTGTTACACATGATATTTATGTTTAACATAGTTGGTTCAGACTGAACAGAGCAAGCAGCATAGAAATAATTACTGCACAAAATTTTGTAGAGTAGAATACTGTTGTTGCAGAAGTTTTATTTTTTTTTTTGTATAAAGTTTTGCTAAAAATTATATCAAAGGCATTTAAGATAACACACATGGTACACAGAATTGTTCATATTGATACTGAAAACTAATTTTCTTTCTTACTTTTCTTCCTTTCTTTAAGCTACCTAGAAACTATTGATATCTATACGTACTACGTAAATCGCTCGGTTTGTTGACTCTCACGTAAATTAGACTGTGGTATCAGGTTGTTCGGCTTTGATTCATGATTGCTAAATACACAAGATGAGTTAAAATCTAGGTAAGTGGTTTATATGTGAACGTGGGTGGCACCTCTCAAGCTTTGAGGCGAGTTGACTCTGTTCAAAGGTGCCGTGCACGTGCCTCCGCAAAACCACGCACCGTGGTAAGCCAGCTTTAGATAGAGACATCTATATAAATCTCCATATCGGCTTCTCGAACCACGGCCAATGACCGTGGATTAGGGACAGACTTTATTTCAAGCGGCAATATTAATGAAATAAATATATTATTTTAATTAATTTACAAGTTAAACTAGTTTATTTTGAAGTTATTTATATAAATTTGGATAACAAATTCTGCTCGAAACAGATCAATTTGTTTAAACAGTTTGATATTTTGTGAAGCTTGTCGACGATTTAAAAAGTAATTAGACCAGTTATTAATGCTAGCTTTTAAAATATTTAAAAGCTAGCATTAATAACTGGTTTAAATATAATTATCAATAAAGTATATTACTTATCTTTTATTGTGATAAGTATCGTAACATATTTGTAAATTATTGTAAGTCTGTTAATATCAATATTTGTTTACTCATTAGCATAATTATGTGGGGTTATTCGTGACTGTCAGGCTAGTGAACTTTTATTCTTTATATTATCCGTCGAGCGCTTATCCGTATGTACATTCAAACAAGTCGGCGCTGGACCAGTTTGAAAAAAAATCCCTTGGCTCGCTCAGAGTCGAGGCACACTAGAAACTGGTTTTGTATACGAGTGTCAATGTGTGTGTAAAGTAGCACTGGAAGCGACGATGTCGTGCTGAGCGATTCTCGCCCTTATGGTGGTCTAGCGGGAAGTTGTTCGACTGTACATATAAAATTCTTACGTTAGTGACTGTTGTCTACAACGCACAGCCAAAACTAGACTTGAGCGCAAGAAGCTGTGCTTTGGGGATCGTAGGGGTGAACTAAATAGAGATTTTGCATGAAATCGCGAAGAAAAGGATAAATAAAAAGATATGCAGTCGAAGCTGCGGGCAGCCTCTAGTCTACAATATACATAAGTACCTACTTAGTGGTCTGGTGAGATATCTTTTGTTAGAATTATGATGCTTAAAGTATTCAATGATTATCAGAACAGCCATGAAACACTCACCTGTAAAGTATAATAATTTGGAGGTATGACCGTTTTTAAGGTTACGTACACGAACGAATGATTGATAATATTACACCTCTTACGTTGCCTCTAGGTAAGTATAAAAGTTGTAAATCAAGGCAGAACTGGATTTGTAGGTAAACAAACTGATTGTCATGCAGCAGATATCGGGCCCAAACTCATGGCGCGCACAATTGACTTTATGAAGTTACGTACGTATTAAATTGTAAGTTTGCTGGTCCTATGCCTTGGGAAGCACGTTAAGCTGTCACCGGCTGTTATGAAGATCTTTGACTAAGGCCTTAAATACCGCTATAATATATTTTTGGGTTACGAAGGTAAGATGGCAGTCGCTCTGAGAAAAGCTAACTTTCTATCACAGCAGATTAGACTAGAAACTAAAAGGTAGTATGGATGCAACCAGGTTAACACTAGTATAATGATGATAACCTTAGAGGAGGACTGCCGCCACGGTCCAGTGCATAGCGTATGCGACTGCTGATCGGAGGTCCCGGGTTCGATTCCCAGGTCGGGCAAAAGTGTTACTGGGTTTTTCCGAATTCTCAGTAGCAGCACGGAGTCTGGTGATGTGCACGGTAGCGGCAATAGGCTCGCCTCCTTTTACGTGGGACCTAAAAATTCATGACGAAATGTGGGTGTTATATTAAACCTCTGCTTACCCCTTCGGGAATATAGGCGTGAGTCATTAAAAAAATAGAGGAGGTCTAAAGGTCTTAGCCTACATAAACGACTCGCCTCACATCCAACCAAGAGAATATCATTCAAATATGGGCTTTAAGTACTGCTCTTTAGGTATTCTTTACATTGACACATAAATTAGCAACGCTGTCGCCCCGCAGACGGCATACCTAAAGAGCAATTGCTATTCTAAGACCTTTAACCGTAAAACCGAACGCAAGGTAATTCTCGTAATCAAATTTGTTCAAAATGCAGTTTCGATCTCGTCTCGCTCTCATAAATGGTACTTTTGTAGATTAACTCATACCTACTTGAATGGTATTCCGACTAGATCTTTAATTAAATGAATTGTCAAACTATGTGTCAACTTCGATCTGTATGCGTCAAATTAGACTATAAAACATTAATGGCTAGTTTCACCGCGATTTGCAAAATCATTTCGTTAAATTTTTTAATTTACACATAACTATTGCCATGGGTGTTGAAACTGGTCTTAGTGTAGCAGAATACCAGCTGTGATTCAATTCAAAATAAAATCGAATCTCGTTCAAATATAGTCTCCGTATCTATCAAAACACCAAAATCGGTTTTCTGAATATTGATTAGTAACGACCATAATTGCAGGCAATTTCTAACCGCAAATAAACTTTAATATGACTTTTTAAGTATGACTGGCGTGTGTAGTAAAAGTAATACCAAAATACGTACTTAGTATCTCCTAAGTAACGTCGTCACGTTTGTCAAGCAAGACGTGTTACATTTGCGGGGCGGAGTGCTGGCAAATATGATCTAACTGAACAAGATGCTCTCATTACACATATGTCACGTACGCTGACATAAACGTCTCACTCGAGAGTTATACCTCACTTCTTCCTTTTTAGGGTACCGTGCCCGAAGGGCAAAGGAAACTTTCTACTGAGCCTATGCTATTGGTCCATTTGTGTTGCCGTAAGTGTGCTGAATATCTTGAAACGTAATATTTTGAGTCGATTTTTTTGTAGTGTCCATTTCTATTGTCACTTTAATAATAATTATAAATAAAATTATTGTGCTATCTATAAACTTATGTATGTTATGGTACGGGACCCTTCATGTGTGAGTCTGGCTCATACTTGACCTATTGTTTATGTTAGTTGGTAACACCTTCGATCGGTTAACTGGTTTTCTGGAAGCCGTAACTGTAGTCGTACCGATTAAGATATGCAATGTTTAATCAATTTAGGCCCATCGTTGATATCGTATATGAACACAGCTTGCCTGATTATCTCGAATGTCAAATTGACTACAAGCGCGCGACTACTTCGTAAACTGTGACGCAATGATAATATAAGTAAAATGGTGCCAAGACGCCTAAAAACACGGCCGTCTTCTCAGGGCCATCCAAAATACAAAATATCACAATAATGTCAATGCCGATTTGAGATTAAACATTGAAATAACTTAATTGACATTTATTAAAAAAATGTCTGCCATTGATTGTGAATTTTCCATTAAACAACAAACTTTGCCATCCATCAAGTATTGCATGACGGTTATATTTTTCAGTTTCAATGGTGCAAAAACTTCAAATACAAACAGAACAACACTATGTGTTTGTCTGGCCAGTATTTGACCGATTTTTTATAACAAATGCACAAGTTTATTTGTCAAACTTCATAACTGATTTTTCAATTGTACTTTGAAGTTGCCGTACGTTTTACAAACGTTTTGTTCGCGAGTACGTGAAGCTTAGTTGTATTGTTTGAAATAACTGCGCTCGCATAAATATAGGCTCTTGTGAAAAACTGATGACGAATGAAATGGAAGAAAAAACATTTTCAGAAATATATTACGTGTGATAACAGCGGCGATAATCTAGTGGTGAGACCCACAGACTGCTACGCAGGGTGTCTCGGGTTCGAATCCACGGCGCACACCAACGACTTTTCGAAGTTAAGTGTGTATTCAATTGTTAATTATCGTTTGCTTAACGGAGAAGGAAAACATCGTGAGGAAACCTGCATGTCTGAGAGTTTTCCGTAATGTTCTCGAAAGACTTGTGAGGTCACCCAACCCGCACTTGTCCAGCATGGTGGACTTTAGCCTTCTCATAGTGGGCCTTTCCCCACTATGAGAAGGCGTGTCCAGCAATGGGACAGGATAGAAGATGTTGATTTGCATTTGCAAAATATTTTAAGGGGTGAATATACTATATAAGTGAATACAAATACATGAAAAAATAATTCACAAAGAAAAATTTCGTCATCATTCACTTTGAAAATTAACTCGGTGTATTGACCGCCGCCGCCGCTCAGCTGATCGCACTTGCAGGTGCCTAACAGACACAAGCACACGCACCTACAGTGACTGCGCAATACAGTCTTATTTTGCACAATTCAACAGTTTATTCTGATTTACTATCTAAGTAACATTTAATGAAAATAGAGTCTTATACCATCACATACTATTTGAAATAATTTTAGGTTTATACGTATGCTGTCTATATTGTATTATTAAAATATTTTGCAAATGCAGATCAACATATTGTATACACAGTGCTGATGATGATCGCCCCGTGGGATCTCCACCTTGTCGTGGTGAGGGGGCTCAGTAACCGTGTCTTGGACACCTGCGGTGAAACTAAGAGAGATCCCGGGAACGTACGCTGCGCGTGGGCTTGGAGGGGCCTGCGCAGGATGCGTCCGAAGGTGCGGGTGTGGGGGGCAGTTCTGTCTGTCCCTCGCAGTCGGGCGTGGTCGCGGGAGGAGAGGCGTGTCGGTGTTGCGTTGCCGGCCGCCCTATCTTCCGCTACCAAATGGGGGCCCACCATTGTTGCGTCGCGGTGGGGCCGCAGAGGAAGAGGAGATGCGGTGTTGCGTTGCCGTCCTCCCTGTCCTCTGCGGCCGCTGGGTATTATGGCGGTGGAGCCCAACACCTTCATCCACCGCCAAGGGAGTTTTATTCGGGGCCCGCCATGACCATCTCCAACACAGAGGTACATGAGGAACACGGGTTGGTTTTTAGTCAGTAAGAGTCTGACAGTCCCCTTCGCCCTTACCCCAGGGCAGATGAGAATTTTCCAACCCAACACCAAAAAAAAGGGCTCATGATGATGATTACGTATTATCACTAACTATATGGGGTTGTCTAAACAACATTATAATTTTTCTGTTTGATTATAAAATAAGTACATGCATGAAATAAAGTTTATCAAAACAAAACAAAACGTAAGGATTACTGTCCAGATTATATATTATGTTCACTTAACTACCTACATTGTTAAGATTGTAATCTGTTTGTGTACCTATTATAAATAAATAAATAAATAAAAAGGTGTTGACGTTACGTTGTGAACTTTATTAATACAATGTATTAGTCATCCTTATTTTGTTAACGTAATTTTGTGTGGTGACAATATTACGTTTTTTAGCCCGTCACTTGAAAAACAGGCTTAGAGCTTGCGATGGGATATCTAACGACTCGCAGTCTTGGAACAGTTACTAGGAAGTACCACAGTGTCCCATGTATTAGGTACGTATCTGTCAATTTAGCATGCGTTCTTAGATACGTTAGCTTGCTATTTTATTAGATAACAAGTAGTGTCAAACGTAATTCTCGGTTTGAATGCAAGCGCAAGCAGGAGTAGTAATAACACAGTTACAGTTTTTGTACATTCGCTTGTTTAATTTCTTTGGGAAAAACAAAACATGGAAAATAATTAAATATTATTATTTCTCTATAATTTAATTATTTTTACAGCTTAGACTTTGTTATCAATTGGCGGATTTCTTTTTTATGAATTAATTCTTTTTCTAATTAACCTTATGCATCTTATCTAAATTACGCGTATGTGCAATATTTTCCATGTTTTGTTTTTCCCAATGTTTTGTTTTTCCAAATGTTATACTATTGAGCGTTACTTCATACATTAGATGGACTGAACAAACATACAAAGATACGTCGATAGCAATAAACTAATCACTTAAATCCCAGGAGAGGTGTGTATTTCATTTAGTAAAAAGGGATCTGAATATATTCAGATACTTCAAGATCTCTAGATGTTTTACCTCTGTGGAGAAATGTCTCGTATATGATATTTAAGTATCTATGGATATAACATTTATATTATTTTATTTTAATAGTTTTAATTTTGTTTTCTCTTTGAAATAGAAATATTGTCTATGATAAGTTAAATTGATTATATTAGTTAAGTAACGTTTTATTTGTCTATTGTAAATTTTGACTATGGTCACACTATGAACTGTCAAATCATTCTAATCCTTGCTTCCGGAAAATTCGCCTTGACGACACGTTTTGTCTTGTGTGTGATTTGTAGAATAGAATTAAATTGGTTAATAACCTTGCAATTCTCGCTATTGGAATTGCCCGGCAAAAGTTGTGAGCGATTGATAAATTTAGTGATATATATTGAATATCTCTTTTGCTTCTTGACTTGAAAAGTTAACACGTTTTGTCGTCTCGTGAAATATCGCCTTTTGAAAAACACATGGTTTAAGCTTCGCGGATTGTATTGTGTAATAGAATTGAAGTAAATTTGGAACCTTTGTGAATGCCACTTTTGACCTACAACCGGCATCGGTTTAATTGTGATAGAATTTGTAACATATTGAACATTTGCAAAAATTGTGTAAATACGCACCTCGTGCATCGTGTCCTGAGGACATCAGTTTGGAAGAACAGCTAAGTGGATACGTCATTCAGTCTATTTTGGCCAATATAGTTGTATGATTTGTCTAATTTAGCTCTAAGTCTGACATCAGTGAAATACCAGGTAATTGATTTGTTTAATTTCATTGCTGTGAAACACAGTAGATATATGTTAGACTCCTTGCTTGCCATAGTCAGGTGGATTTAATACAAACTTCCACTGCCATCTGCAACAATTGCCTACCTGCCTATGGCAAACTCTAAACAAGTACATAGAGGATTTGTATTGTTTATACTTATCAAATAAATTTCTACAAATTGTATGATCGTTTTGTGATAGCAAGACGATCGAAAATCGTCCAACGATTAAAATGCATTGAGCATAAAGATTGATAAACTCTTTTTTATCAATATTTATGCACAACGCATTTAACCACGACACAGGACTTTCTTCCTAGTGGGGGCTTTGTAAAGTTGTAAAAAAAAACTGAACCTTGAACAAAATTTCAAGGTATGTGCATGCTATGAATAGCGTAAAACTATTTTCAAGCATATTCTTCGTGAATCGAACGATAAAAGAGGTAATATAGAAACCTTATGAAATAAAATAAAGAGAAAATACGTAGGAGCAATTTATCAACATTTTTGTAATGTCTAAGGTTTAGGTGGAGGTCTGAAACATTTTTCACATTACTTACCTCGGCGGGTCAGGGGCGTGTTTCGCAACGCAAGTGAGATTGATGTCTGATCCAGCCCTGACGAACAACTCGGGACCAGACAGAATCTCCGCCTTTGACACTGTGGGCAACGATACAATTTATTACTGCAGATTATTCAACATAATTAGATAGTGGTGGTATATAAGACACATTTGAAGAATTATAGCTGCGGGGATATAAAATAGAGAAATTAAAAGATTAAATACATTATACATGACTAATCATGTTTAATATTAAATTCACTTGAGAGATATTAATAGTATTCATTACCGTTCCAGGGTTATAACAAGTCACAAAAGTAACATTTATTTTATTTGTAGGGTGGTACACCATACAAATAGACACACTTTAAAAAATAATAGTAATACCATCATACATTAAGATGCAAGTTGAAGCTCGATCTTTTATCTTTAGCTCAGCCAACTAATGTTGTAGATGACTGACAAAATGGTTCTCAATTTTATCCTGGTCTTAGAGTTTATTTTAGAGATGTTTTATACTTTGAAAAGAAGAGCATTTTTCATTGCTAAGCGCGTAAGTAAATACTTAATACTTACTTATCGCTATATAGATTTACGTTCAGATGCTAATATAAAATGGTAAACTTGAAAGCAACGTACGTATGTCATTTAGTTATAAGTATGACCTATTTGAACGTTGTATGTATTGACTAGACTAGAATTTTGTAGATTCACTGGACATCGTACTATATAGTCCAGTCACTTTAGGCAAAAAACGGGGTCAATCTCGGAATCTCAACTCTTTTTCTGTACGCTCAACCCTTTTCGAGATAGAGAGCGGAGAGAACCCAACGCTCAGGCATATATACTGTTATACAAGGTCAACCGTGAATCTCGGTGAATAATACCTTGTATATAGAAATAAGTCAAGTAAATATAATTTAAGTTAATTTTTATTTAGTAGCTGTACTTTTGTTACAATTAAAATTAAAATTAAATGTACATTTAAATTCTTCAATAACTTGAAGTTCAAAAATATCAATTTTCTTCTTCTTCTTCTTCATCATCATCTCCTGGGAAATTGAAAATTTCAATTTCATCTTCATCATCTTAGTTTACCTGCATGATTGTCTCCAAACCTAAAATTTCTGGATCAAATGCAGTTTCTTCCTCAGGATCGTCTTGCAATACAACAACATTGAGACAAGCTTGCCCATTGCATTGTCCGCAAGCTAAAGTGGATTGCAAGCCCGATTTTCTGCATCCGCAGCGTGACCTTGTATAACAGTATATATGCCTGAGCGCTAGGTGCTCTCCGCTCTCTATCTCGAAAAGGGTTGAGCGTGCAGAAAAAGAGTTGAGACAAAAGTTGTGGCAAATTTTTTTATCTTCAATTTTTATAATAGGTGTTGAAGTGATTGGAACCATAGAAACGGAGATAATTGCAAAAACCGATTTTCGTGACCTTTGACCTCGAATAACTTACGACGCAGACACGAGATAATATGAGACTTTTGAGACAACTTTTAGAACGCCTAAATGAAGCTGTATACGAGTTTCCAGCTTATTATCTCAAATTCCGAGGTGAATCCCTAAAGTGACTGGACTATGTAACGCTACAACTATAATAGAAACAGGTCAAAATGTCAATGGACTCAATAGTAGGGTGGGTTAAAAAACATTTTTTTTTAATTATGGATTTCGCTAGCAATAATAAGTTGTCATTTAATGCTGGTATGACGTATTTTTAATATTATTGCAATCGGTGCAGTGTAACTGCCTCCGGATCAGGTTTAAAGTTTCGTAATTTTTAACACAAAAGTTGATGTTTTAAAGCTATCGTAATAATAAATATCAAACTACCCACACTATCAAAACTACTTTTATTTATATTAGAATAATACGTTCTAGTACTACGATACCCAAAACATAAATATTTACATGTCAATGTTTTGATTAAATTTGAGCAAGCTTATAACTGAAGCACAACTGAATGGTTCAACCAAACACTTCACGTATTTGGTTGAACCATTCAATTGTGCTGTATTTTGCTACGGCAAAGGTGTCCTACAGTGATTTTTAAAATGAATCGTACTCGTAAAGGTTTTAAATGTCCTATATTTGGTGATACAAGTGACTTAAAAGACAATATGCTTCCGACTTATGAAGAAGTGATAAAGTGCTACGAGTGGACGAGATGTGACATTAAAATCAACAAGGACACTAAAAGATATCCAATTTTTCAATAAGTTGCTGATGTTGTCATCGAAAAAAATAGAACTTTTATGGAAGAAAGCATCATTTCCAATTTTATCACATGAAAGAGTGCAAAAAATTCTTGTAGACGGTAGAAAAGATATAACTTTGGTTACCAAGAAAAAAGGTGGACGAGTCTATAAGGACTTCAGAATTGAGGAACATATATCCTTAATCAAAGAACCAGATAGCATATATTTGGCTCATATCACACCTGCATCAGGAACTGCTAAATATATAGAAAAGGAAATTTATAATTTTCTTTTGACTGAAAATGTATTTTTAGACAAATTGATGGCTATTTGGTGTGATGGAACTAATGTGAACATCGGAATATTCGGGGGTCTTATTAGATTACTTAAAAAAAGATTAAACAGACCGTAGCAGTGGTTAATTTGCTTGCTGCATATGAATGAATTGCCGTTTTGACATTTATTTTCATCAGTTGATGGTGAGACTTCTGGTCCAAGAACTTTCGCAGGTGAAATCGGAAAAGCTTTAGAAAATTGTGAAGAAAAACCTCTTGCGACATTTCGAAACATTCCAGGTCAAATGCCACCGATAGATACGAAAGATCTCAGCACTGACCAGTTGTATTTGTACAGAATAGTGTCGGCTATTATATCTGGTGAATGTTCTGAAGATTTAGTTCACAAATCCCCTGGAAAGATGTCTCATGCTAGGTGGCTGACGCGTGCTAACAGGATTTTTCGCCTCTACATTGCATCATCAGATCCATCAAATAAACTTGTTACTTTAGCAACCTATGTGGTCAAAGTTATGCTCCGACGTGGTTTGATATTAAAAGTCACCCAAGTTGTAAGGACGGAGGAAGACATTTAGGGCATTTAATTTCAAGGTCTCGTTACTTGACGACAGAATTCAAGGCAATTATTGATCATGTAATACAACGCAACGGTTATTACGCCCATGCTAAAAATCTCTTACTGTCAATGTTAACAGACAATGAAAAACATGTAAGAGAATTGGCACTGCACCGGATTTTAAAAGCACGAGCTGAAAAACTACAAAAATTGAGGCTGTTTCAGGTTCCGGACATAAACATGGATGCTGAAGTTTATTATGACCTTATTAACTGGTAAAGTCAAGATACAGAGCCACCTATTTTGATGCAAATTCCTACTGAAGAATTAAAATGTCTCATAATTGTCGAAGAGGACAATAAAATAGATTTTTTGCGTTTATCTTGCCAAACTCAGGCCGTTGAGAGGGCAGTAAAAACTGTGACTGAAGCTTCAGGAAGTGTATGCTAAAAATCAGCTCGTGAAGGATTCATCAAAGCCAAGATTGAATCGCGTAAACTTATGCCCAAATTTGATAGTAAAAAGGATTTTCGTGTAGAGTAAATTATCTCAAGAACACAATTTTTTTACTTTCTTCTGCTTATATCATCATTATTAATTAAAATACAGTTTTCTAATATAAAGTTTTGTTGTTGATATCAATCCTACATTATAAAAACAATTATTTAAAAAAGTTTGAAAATAAGAAATTTATGATATTTTTTTAATATTTGAAGGTCAATCCGGAGGCAGAAGATGTTATTCGATTATCCCCATTTTTTCTATGTTAGTTCTTATACCCCAATGACACATTTTTATCGCTAGCGCATATCAATAGAAAACTTTTTTTTTTTCTCCATACAAATGTGACCCACCCTACTCAATAGTATATTTAATGTTTAGTGTAGTTATAAAAGAATTAACGCAATTACGCTTTTATTAAGGCAAATAAACGTACCTATTTGCTTTTATTCTCGCGTTGTAATCCAACTACGATAATTATTGTGAAAATAAAAATTTGGTAAAGCTTGCGAAGACTTGCAACATTTATAATGGACTTAGGGCAATCTAACATAGAAACTTGATCTATAGTTGACCTCTGTGGTATTATTAGCTATTCTAGATATATCTTTTGCAGTTTACCATGAAAATCTTCCCTTTAATATTAAATATACCTTTATTGTTTCGTTTTTCTTTTTAAACGATAACTCCTGTATTTTGTGATAGATCTTGTATCATGAGGGCTTTACAAATATTTGATTAATGTACAGTAAAAAGAATCAGACCCCAATCAAAAGTTTGTGGATTCGAAACCATCAAAAATATTTTTTGTTTTTGTTGTTGGGTTGGAAAATCCTCTTGGAGTCCCTCCGCCATGGGGGGAAGGACGAAGGGGACTGTCAGACTCTTACTGACTAAAAACCAACCCGTGCTCCTCATGTACCCATGTGTCGGAGGGTAGGGTTTCACCGAAGCATTCCTCGCAACCCTCCGACGGGTATTGGCCCGCCAGATGGTCAGGCGGGTCCCGAAAGAAACCCCCTTGGCGGCGGATGAAGGTGTTGGGCTCCGCCGCCAAAACACCCAGTGGCCGCAGAGGACTTTTTTTTGTTTTTATGTTAATTGGCGGCAAACTAGCAGACGTATTGCCTGATGGTAAGTAATTACCGCCGCCCGTGGACACAAGGAACACCACAGGAGTCACAAGTGTGTTGCCGCCCCTTGGGGTTGGGAATGGGGATAGGATAAGGAGTGAGATGAGGGAGAAGGAATAGGGGATAGGGCCTCCGGCGGATAGGGAGGACGGCAACGCAACACCGCATCTCCTCTTCCTCTGCGGCCCATCGCGACGCAACGATGGTGCGCCCCCATTTGGTCGCGGGAGACAGGGCGCGCGGCAACGCAACACCGACACGCCTCTCCTCCCGCGACCGCACCCGACTGCGAGGGACAGACAGAACTGTCCCTTGCACCCGCACCTTGGGACGCATCCTACGCAGGCCTCACGCAAGCCCACGTGGAGCGTCTCCTCCCGGATACCGCTTAGCTTCACCGTTGGTGTTGTACCTGAAACCCACGGTTACTGAGCCCCCCACCACGACAAGGTGGAGATCCCACGGGGGGGAATCCATCGAACCCCAGGGCTCTACTTGGCACTGTAGCGAACACCAGCTAAGCCATACGTGCAGTCGTTGGAATAAAAACGTTGCCGAAAAAAATTAAAACGGTACGTTTGATATAGTAAGTATATAAAGGAGGTCGACATTACGAACTTCGTACAAAGGAATAAAAATTCTCTAAAAGATGTCTCGTATAAGAACAGCTAATTTGTTTTTATTTTCATTGGAGGATGAACGATGAAAATGTTTTCTTTTTGCGGTATATTAGGTAAATATTTTCAAACATTTTGTGGGCGCTGCGGTCCAATTTTGTTTATTATTTATCTAGTGCGTAACTCATAGCTACGAAATATGTAGAATGGTATTTATAAAACCACAGTAGCTAACATATATTATTGTAGCTTATGTTGAGTTTTAGCATTTCTTTGAGTACTTTTCGTAAAAGATGATTTGAAGTCTGAGAAGAATATTTGAACATCAAAGGCTTTTTGTTGACAAAGAGAACTTTGTTTGGGATATTATTACGTTGATTTATCGATTTTCAGTGACACTCCATGTATACGGCTCAACCAATTTTTATGATATTTTTGTGTTTTATGGTAGGAATGAGAATAGGTCGTAAAGCTTATTTATACCTGATTAGTAAATCCCTATCCTTTTGCATATTTTTTTAAGATAAATATTTAGTTTTGTTCGACAAGTAGTTGTATTGATTTTTATATATTCATATCTTGTTTTTTTATTACAGACAACGTTTGCCTAGACAGCTATTATATTTTAGGCAGTTAATACCGCAAGATAAACATATAGGTACTTTATCTAGCAAATGTTAATGTTTGCTCTATTAGCGATGTCGACAATCGTTTCTAGTTTACATGGAGATCCAGTTAACCGGAAGTTGCCTCGTCCGTCTTAGTCCACATCGTATACTTTTTTGTTCAATCGGAATTGGATTCTACGAACAAGTTTTACGTAGACTATGTTAATTCTCCGCATTGACTTTACTATGTGTTTTCACTTTGGTAATTCTTAATATGTAGTAGATATATTTGAGCCAAGAACGTGCAATATATTTACTTATATATTTGAGGTGTAAGAAACTTCAACAACAAACTTCTATTTAAACTCGAGATTTTTTAATAATTATTGTTCTTAACAAAGCGACGTTACAAGAATTTAATCACACATTTAAAACATATATTGTTCATACTAGCTACCACCTATTCATTGTATGTTTAAATATATATCTAAAACTTGGTTATTAATAACTCCATCCGGTGACGGTGCTGAAAATCAGCTCAGTAGTTTTAGTGTTTATCACGAATAGATTCGGCGGGGTACTTTGTTTTATAATAATAATGTGTGCATAGAGTTACTCACCAACAACAGTAAGTCTAAACGACAAACTGATCTTGGGCTCAGTGGACACCTGACACTCGTACGCGCCGGAGTCTCTTGGCTGCGCGGGCGCCACTCGCAGCGTCCACTCGTCTGACCCATCGGCGTGAAGCGCCGCGAACCGCGCGTCACTGCTGTAGGTATGAACACCCACTGTGAGGATGTGGAGGTCACGTTTGCGGATCCACGAAACCTGGGAACAAGATTTACGTATTACTAGCTAATATATGGTGCTAGTATAGAATGAAATGAATCAGTTAGACAAAAGGAATAGTTGAAAAGAATATAGTAAATGAAAAAGTTTTACAACTGAGACTATTGGTCGTAGGTGCAATGGTGAAGGCAACCAGTATCGGCGACGTCTAAAAAATACCATTGGTACTAGATGCTGAATCGCGCTATTAAAATTCTCACACACTGTAAGTCAAAATTGTCTGTAGAGGCGTAGTCTACCCGGTACGATCATCAAGCCTGCTTATTGGTTATTTTTTCATCTAGTTGTAGAAACACAACTTTGCGTCTAAATGATACCAAATATATTTTAGCTTAAAGCAAGATTTCGTAGAAAATTCTTTTAGTAACAGAGTAACCGGCAAATGAACAAAAAGGTTTCTCTGAATTACTCTAACAGTTCAATAAAAAAGTTTTGTAGAAATTAAACAACATCAAACGGATTTTACTGTGGCTTATTTTTAAATTCCGGAGAACGCTTTGTATTTTTATTTATATTTGCATTACACAATGATGCTCTTCAAGCAGCCTGGACCAGGTTAAACAAAACTATGTTGCATTAAAAACACATTAAAGCAAATTTATTCAAGATGTCTTTGCGATAACGCACAAAACGGTAGTATAAAACTTTGTAAATCGAAATGTCAGTTATATTATTATATTCTAACCTTCTTTAATTATTGTTTGGTACTCGTTAGCTAATTGTAAATAACTACAATATACCTGCTACAATACTATACATGGGACACTCAGAAAGTTTCGCGACACAAAAAAAAATGTTCTGTAAGTAAATATATTTTTATTACATCTTTTCAAAGTACTCTCCACCAACCTCTATACAAAGTTTCATGCGTCTGAACCAGTTTTCGATACAATTTTTCCAGTCCGCCGCAGACACCTCGTTTACAGCTTGTTCGAACGCTGAGAGCGAATCATCCGGCGACGAAAATTGTATCCCTTTGAGCAGATTTTTTTATTTTTGGGAATAAGAAGAAGTCACACGGTGCTAGGTCAGCGCTGTAAGGAGGGTGACCCAGGAGTTCGTTTCGATTGTGGTGTGGGCGGGCGCATTATCGTGGTGGAGCAGTATCCCGCGGAGCCCTGTGTTTGGTCGCTTGTTGCTCACAACAGAGAAAACTTCTGCCAAGCATTTGGTAGTATACCATTCGGCGTTAATGCTTCTTTGGTTTCGTAAAGGAATTGACACCAAGTAGCCAGTCAAATTGAAAAAGCTCGCGATCAAAATCTTACCCCCGCTTCTAGGTCGCTTTACTTTGGTAGGCGTTGATTCGTTTTGAAACACCCAAACTGTCGACTGGCGCTTTGTTTCTGGATCGTATTGATAAATCCAGGATTCATCACCTGTAAAGATGTCGTAAACACGCCGAGACGAGCCTGCTTCAAATTTGTCTATCATATCATGGCATCATTCCTCCCTTGCCTGCTTCTGAACATTGGTGAGGTTGTGCGGCATCCAGCGTGAAACTATCCTCCGCACCCGTAGATGCACGTGTAGGTTTACTAATGTTTGCCATAATTTAAAATACCATAATTTCATATGCCATACTGGTATTTGCCATAATTTCATTAGAAATAACGCTTCATTGACATAAAATGACTTTCACAAATTCCATTGGTCATAATCGATCAAGTGTCATAATAATTTAAATCCATAAATGTATTTGCTATAATTTTCGTTTTCAATAATGCCATTTTCCATAACTTTTATTCACCATAATATAAATAAAGATAATTTAGTACAAGATTGATGAACATTGAGTCGATTCTTAATGGAGAAAAAAAGAAACCTAGAATATACATAAAAAAACGAAAGAATAAACAACATTATAAAAAACAAAAATAATTACAGTGAAGAAGAATTTTTGAGAGCTTTGGCCTCCAAATTAAATTTAAAATAATGTTGCTTTCAAACTGTTTAAAACATCGGTGTGTATGGCACTGCCAAGTTCCACATTCTTCACACTAGTTTAAGAAACTAAGGTTGACGGAGCCCTGCTTCGCAGGGCTCCTATTTTCGGATTAAGGTTAAAAGAGAACCTAACATAATCTATTTAGTTACTTATTACAGTCGCACCTAACCCTAGGTACTCGAAAGCAATGACGCACAAATTTGACATTAGCTGTCTATATCATTTATACAAGATGGCGGTTGCGTTTCGTTTCACGTTTTTCATATAAAACCTAAATATCGCTTTTATTAATTCCACTAGTTTAATAAACTGAGGTTGACGGAGCCCTGCTCCGCAGGGCTCCCATTTCGGGCTTAGGGTCAAAAGAGAACCTAACACAACCTATTTAGTTACTTACACATAAAACCTAAAATTACGTTCCGTTTTGCATATTTGAATGAAGAATTTTTGGAAATTGTTTAAAAATATTTAGACGCAACTCCGGCAGCCAAAATGGGATTAAAACTAACTCCCTTAACCCTACACCACCAATACCCTCTAATTCGGGCGACTCGTTTCGAAACCCAATCTCAGATTTTTTATTCACAATTAAACCTAAAACTAAACCTCATATGGCGTCTACTAACTAAGCCCGACGGAGCCCCGCTTCGCGGGGCTCCTACTTCTGTGTGGTTTAAAAAATAAAACCAACTAACCTATCCGAGTCGGATTGCATGAGTCGGGGTGTTAACGATAATTAATTTCGACCTAACAATATTATGTATTATTTTTATAATTATATCAAATTTTGATTATGTCAAGAGTCGATTATGAGATGTGTTACTTATGGAAACTAATTATTATGATATGTGTTGTTATAGAAAGTCATTTTATAGCAAATAAAAGTTATCACTATTGAGTTGTTAAGGCAAACGTTATTAGTATAAATGATAATAGTGCACGTAAATATTATGATCAGGGATGATTATGGCAAACAATATTAGTGCAATTGAATTTATGGAAAACGAGAGAATACCGCACGTGTAGAATCTCGTAAAGGCTTCCTGATCCAATCTGCAGTATATGCTGAATCTCTTGGTATGTGACTCGTCTATTGTCTTGGATAAAATTTTTCACTATTAGCATGCTTTTTTCCGTAACAGCCGTCAAAGGGCGACCATTTCTATCTTCATCCACCCAAAGTTAGTCGACCGCGCTTAAATTCATTATACCAACGATACACGGTTGCCTTAGATGGGCCTTCATCCATGAATGCCATTTGAAGTCTATCGTACGATTCGGTCGGTTTTAGGCGACACTTAAAATCGTAAAAAATCATAGCACGAAAATGTTTTAGACGCAAATCCATTTTTCAATAGGCGGGTCCACACAGACCGAGAGAGAGCGAGTGAAGACCGGCACGTGTCTAATTCGGTAGCTCGGGCGCACGCGTGCGGCCGGCCGCGGCTGCCGTGCGCTTTCCTCGACCGAGCCACGTCCACACAGACCGAGCAGCCTCGCGAAGCATTTTCCGCGCGAGGCTGCGCGCTCTGTGTGGACGTGCCCCGGCCGAGGCAAGCGCGTGTGCCGACGCGGGCGAGCGACCGAGCGGCCGAGCAATCGCGTTTGGTTTTTTGTTTTGCCGCGGTCCGTACGCTGTTTCCTGCCTCGCTCGAACATAAGAATCCCTACTAATAATATAAATTCGCAAATGTGTTTGTATATTGGACATTTTTTTTATAGACTCACGTCTGTATCCGCGTAAGGATAGGCAGAGTTGTAATATTATTACATCCACATTTCACCATGAAATGTTTAGGTCCCACGTAATAGTGGACGAGCCTATTGCCGTTAACGAGCACATCAGCAGACTCCGTGCTGCTTCTGAGAATTCGGGAAAACCCAGTAACACTTTTGCCCGACCCGGGAATCGAACCCGGGACCTCCGCTCAGCAGTCGCATACCCTATCCTTTGGTCACTGAATGACGGAGGATACATTCATCATAACATTCTCATCTTTGACGCTATTTATTGTACGAATAATAATCCTTCAGTCTGTGCTTCGGTTACAGTATCCTTGCCTACAGACATTCATTTTCTATAATTCATTCTATATTTTTATCCATGTCTACCTATTCTATCCTTTAGGTATAACAATAATCGACGACCGGTTGGCAAAGCGGGAGTGTAAGCGACTACAACGCCGAAGGTCGCGGTTTCGATTCCCGCTCATGTCAAACATTTGTGTGCATGAACATGAATGTTTGTCTTGGTCTGGGTGTTTCTATGTATATATTTACAAAAAAGTAAGTATAAGTAAATATGTATATTATGGCCCATTATTACCATTGTCTAGTACCCAAAGTAGGTACAGCAATTGGCGTCAGTCAGGCAGCCGGCTAGTAAAAACACATGCCACAACCACATTGCAGTATGACCATTTCCAAGTACTATATGTATTTATAAACAAAATTTTAAAATAAGAGAGAGGAGAGACCAACAATCTCACATTGATACGTAGACCGATAGATGGCAAATGTACTATTTCACTCTAATTCACAAGTCGACAATTTGATACATGCGCAATAATACATTAACCTTCTGCAACTGACGTGGTAGTCCAGTAGACACCGAAAAGTATAAAATTTGGTTACGCATACATACATACATATCGTCACGCCTTTTATGCCCGAAGGGGTAGGCAGAGGTGTATTTCTACACCCACTTTTCGCCAGATATACTTTAGTCCCACGTAATAAGGGGCGAGCCTATTGCCGTACCGGGCACATTTCCAGACTCCGTGCTGCTACTGAGAATTTCGTGACAGAAAAACCCAATAACACTGCCCGACCCAGGAATCGAACCCGGGACCTCCCGATCCCACGCGCACATTTATGCCGCGAGACCAACGAGGCAGTCGTATAGGGTTTGATGTCGAGTTTTCCGTCTCTACGCAAAGATGGTATTTGCATCGTGTTATCCCTTAGTCGCCTCTTACGACACCCACGGGAAGATAGGGGGTGGTGACACTTGTATTCTATGCCGTCAACCACATGGCAAATTTGGTTTATTTGCGTTAATATTCATATTTGAGCACCGCCACTCTCAGTACCTTACTGTGGTGAGGTCGCGCATCGGTTATTGCGCCAGGAGCAGTATTAGCCAGCACACATGTGCGTGGCAGCAAAAAGGTGTTCACGAGACTACTACATCAGTGTTAAGGTAAGTGTCTACTATACTACTACCTCAGTAAAATTGTTATAATTTCATAGTGTCTCCTATACAACCACATCAGAAGATAAGTTTAGTTGCCCTCAAATTCGGTTACACCCGATTTATTTAAGAGTGCTGTTCCGCTTTCGAGGCTCATAGCGTAATGTTATATAGCATATAGCCTTCCTCAATACATGGGCCACCTAACACTGAAAAAATTTTTCAAATCGGACCATTAGTGCCTGAGATTAGGGTGTTCAAGCAAACAAACTATATTTAGCTTTATATACACACATCAACAAAGTCTAGGGATATTTTATATTTCATCAAATATCTAAAAATCTATGAAGAATTTTCTGATACAGTAAATAGAAGAATCATAGATTATTTTAAGGTCTTTAATAAAAATAAAAAACATTTCGTGTTTTTTTTTGTTTTAAATAAAAAAATTAATTTTTTTAATCATCATGGAAAATTAGTATGATAACAACAAACATTTCTTCTTAAAAAACTATTAATTTTAATAAAAATGGAAAAAATCTTGTAAAATCTAATCATTAATAATCAGTGTTGCCACCTCTTACATTGATTACACATCGACATCGATTGTTAATACTTAAAATTAAATTGTCAATGTCTTGCTGCGGTATGAGGTCCCATGTCCTTTGCAAGTGTTCGTAAAGTTGTTGTTCAGTCGTCAAATTTGGTGGAAAATCTCTCAAAGCTTTTCGTTGTAACATGTCCCAGGCATGCTCGATAGGATTTAAGTCGGGCGACTGTGCAGGCCAATCCAAAACTTGAATATCGTGCTCTCGGAGAGCGGTCGATACCAGCCGCGCCGTATGGCAAGGAGCATTATCGTGCATGAGTAGAAATTCATGGCCTATTTGAGTTCTGTGTGGGACAATAACGGGCTCTACTACCTCCTCGTGGTATTTTTGTGCAGTCATGCTGCCTTGGATCCAAACGAGTTGGGTTCGTCCGCCAAGACGAATTCCTGCCCACACCATGATTGTCCCGCCTTGGTATGGGTGGACCTCCTGAGGGTGCCGTAGACGGCTAACTCTCCCTGGAGCTCTCCAAACGCGTGTTCTTCGTGAATCCGGGTGAAACCCAAACCGGGCCTCATCGGTGAACAGCACCAAAGACCATTGTTCGTCACTCCATGGTAAATGCTCCCGAGCCCACGAAAGCCGCCGACCGCGATTGCCACGTCGCAATGCTGGAACACGCAATGGTCTTCGAGCATGAAGATCAACTTCATGTAACCTTCTTCGCACGGTTTGGTCGCTTACCAGCAGCTGGTGGTCCTCCTGGAGCCTTTGCACTAGTTGCAGCGCTGTGATATTGGGTTGTCTTCTGGCGGTCATTTGGAGAAATCGATCCTGTCTCTGCGTAGTAACACGATATCTACCTGTGTGCTGTTCGGCCACATCTCCAGTACTGCGATAACGTGACCACAACCTTGATATCACATTTTGACTGGTATGTAGGGCCTCAGCAACGACGCGTTGAATTGCACCATTTTCTAACATGCCCACGGCTCGTAACATTTCATCTCGACTCAAATGACGACGTGACATGACTTTTAAAGTTCGTACGTCACGTTAAATTAAAAAAGAAAAACAATTAAAAACCCTTTTCATTAATAATTATAATAAAACAGTTTTAACTTTCTTTAATGTAACGAATTACTAGCAAATTTGCCGCCATATTTTGTTTATTATTTTGTTTTTTTTTCTTTCCATGTTCAAATTTTGAAAATAGAATAAAAGAGGTTTTAATCTGTATATAAACTTTTTGTGGAAACTAACAAGGTTCTAAACTATAAACTCGTAAATAATTTAGGATTAAGATATCCCTAGACTTTGTTGATGTGTGTATATTATTAGCATTAGATTAGGTATCTATATTTGTATAAGAATATTAGAAAAAAAAGACATTTTTGCATTTCTGATTGTAATAAAGACACAAAAAAATATTAGGATGATTTTATTAACTACTTATCCATACCTACATATAATAAAATTGTTGATGTCTGTCTGTACAGTGAAGATATTTAAGAAATTTTAATAATTAATTATTATACAGGGTGTCACAAGACCCATCACCAAGCCGAAGTCTACTCGTTGTGGACATCATGCCAAGTCATACTAAGCAAAATTAATACATGGGAAACGATTTTTTTTTAAGTTTTCACAATTTTTAAACTGCAATTTAAAGCGCGCGCGTGCAATGCTCGAAATACCTATTAATCCATGGGGTCATAGGGCATCTAAAGAACATATTGGTGGGGTAAAAGCATCGATTTTGTACCTAATTAGGAAAATTCCATACTAACTTTGAGCCTCAATATCTCCTGAACCAGTAATTTCCCGGGTATGGTGCCGAAGTAAAAAATGTTCGTAGTGATTAGTACAACATGGGATATCAGTTTTAGTTAAGGGTCTTTTTACAACCTGTTTATAATCAATTATAATTATATAATAAATTAATTGTGAAGGAGTTTTATAACTTTAATAGTATTCAAAACATTCTTTTTTATTTTGGTGTATGTTTTATCCCGTTACGTAAGCTGGAAGTCCAGTTATTACGGATTCAGGCTGGTTTCAGAGTCACGCGTTTGACCGGCGCCGGCCACACGCGCGCGCTTAGTACACTAGATTAGTAGTAGCGTTTCATAGTCACGCAGTTCAAACGCGCCGCGTGTGAGACGCGCGCGCCGGCCGCGCTGCCGAAGCTTCGTACATTGCAATAAGAAACGCGAACTCGTTTCACAATGGTCCGCGCGCCAAACGCGCTGTTGAGACCAGACGCGCTGGCCGACGGCGCGTGCCGCGCGCGTCACTCTGAAACCAGCCTCAAGTTCCACGCAGACGCGGGCAAAAGCTAGTATAATGCTAACTATTACTGAGTAACATAGATATTTGTTTTTAGATGGCTGCAACCCTAGGTCAAGCAATCTTTCTGCGTCTTCTACCCCTAAGGGCACGTCGGCTGGAATTTTTGTAGGTAAAACAAAGCTGTGATTTTGATCCTGTCTAATTCTAATTGAACCAATGAATGTATCTCATGATGCCTAGGCTGAATAAAGTAATTGATAATTTTTAAAATGTGTAAAGTTAAGATTGTAAAAAAGTTGATTTTATGTTTTTGCTATGACATTAATACTTACATAGATATTCATAGACTGATTTGTGTAAAGTTAATAAAGGCTGTTTAATTACGAAAATACGAATTGTTACTTTCTTTTAATGTGCATTCCTTATGAAATATAGGCTATCGGTCTAATAAATATGAATAAAATAGTCGCATAATTTAAGGCTATAAAAGTATTTGATGTTGAAATGGTATCTCGTGTACTACAACGTCAGTAAAAATTTAAAAATTAAGGCACGTCAGTCGCAGAGGGTTAATACATAATAGTTTTTCAACTATATTTTCATGTTCTGAATTCAAACTTTATGACAACTACAATTTTGTTTTTTTCCTACGGTGCCGAGGCTGCCGCGCTCTAGGCCGCGTTCACATTTATCTGATGTAATCTGTCGTGACGGCGTCTGTCGTGTCGCGACAGACAATATCCCGGTTTGCGACGGAGAGGGGGGGGGGGAATTACGGTACAGCGCGAATTAAGAGATTGGACTCAGATTAATTGTAAAAAAAAATACTTTATTTAATTATAACAGCTTAACGGTATATTTAAAATATAAAATAGTAATCGCTAATGTTAGATCTACAAAGGTATTTATAATAAATTAATGCTAAGATGACAATAAGATTATCTAGATAATTTGGTGGGGAGAGATGTGCTGACGAAGCTAACATTGTTGGGTTCCGTACAGTTAACTCGCGCGAAACAACTCGTCAGACTAATGTGGACGCACCACTGTCTGTTGTAAAGCGTCAGACGCGCGTATGCAATTGTGCGCAATAGACGACGAACTAATTGACTTCCTTTTTATAATATTATTCTTATACAGTACCTATAGATGAGCTAATTGAATACGAAATAATATAATCCTATGTAAATAATTTATGGATATGATTGGATATCTACTTAATCTGAATCGGATAAATCATCAAAAACATTGCGAAAGTGTGAACTCCACGAGAGTCAAGACAGAACTGATTTAAAATTGCGTCAGATCGCGACAGACGGCGACAGACAAATGTGAACGGTAAGTGATTACGACAGAGACCAATGCCTCGCGAGGCTGCTCGCTCTGTGTGGACCCACCTAATGAGACACGGTAATTTTAATTATATGTATAGCTCGCGAAGAATGTGGATGGAAGTTATGAATTTAAAACGTAGGTACCTATTTTTACTTATAAGTAATCATATTTTTAAATAACTTGTAACTGGCCAGTCTCACATACATAAAAACTTTTTATCGCAATACTTTCTGAGTGACCTGGTATTCTGTTATATCTTGCTAGACTAGTAAGCGGAGCCTGGGCTTCGGTCTTGGATACAACTGGGATAACGCTAAGGCGATGATAATGACCTATTCCGATACGACAGACAAAGAAAAATATATCGTGAGTGCAGCAAATAAAAAATAAAGCCAAATCTTAAGACTAGAACTTTGTAGAAATGGATGCAGTTGAAAAAAATTGGTAATTAGGCAAGCAAAAGATTCAAATGTACAATTTTATCACGTCAGAGTCATTGAATACGTGCCTAATTCATAAGTTTATACAGTAATAAACTACATTTAAACCACTATAAAATAAAGCTCAGTGGTTAAAATAACAAATCCCGCACATTAATAATTATTTAACATAGACATTTCGAAAGCGGTATTTTTAAATTGAATTATTAATTTAATGATTAACGAAACGGTGTGTGAATGTGCTCGAATTAAAATCATCCAACTTATTAAATAATTGAATGACCGTATATATACTAGCCGAACGGCGTTTAAAACTTTTCTCGTTATAATGTGTGTACCTATAAATAATGAAAGGCCCTGAAATTTAAATTACTTATATAAAATTATAAAAACGGTGGAATAACGGTAACTCTTATTATTGAATTAAGAATTATTTGAAGTATATTATTCTACTTTATTTATTTTACTATACACCGCTATTTTTTAATTAGTACAAAAAAATTAACACAGCACTAAGTATCTTTAACTGATCATATTTATGTAGTAAAATAATAAAAACACTAAGTCCCAAAACTGTCTCAAAACTGTCCACAAAAATACGTGATAATTGGTAAATGCAATACTAATACTATGACCGACCCGAGTACCTACTACGAGTATCATAGTAAAATGAACCATTGATAAATTTCCCTCCCCCCGCCCCTCTGCGCCTGCGCCACGCCCCGACGATGCGACAAACAGTACTAAATTGCTAGCAAAAGCAAGCGTATCTAATTTCGTTGCAAAAGTTAATTGTTTGTCTACGTTTGCCCGACGCGATGGCCTATCATATCAGTTCATATCACGGGAGTATGTAGCTATGCTTCGTGCGTACTTTTTGAGTGGAAAAATCGCGATGCAGCTGTGTACCCATGGACATTTTATTGTGAGTGTACAAAAGTAATCCGGTCAGTGTCAAACAATTAAAACAGTGCATATTGGATGCTTTTGACAACGGTGGTGGACATTTCGAAGGACAATGGAAGTACTTGTAAGTTTAGTAAATAATACGTACTTAAGTAAATAATAATTTGATGCGGGCGGCTCAAAATCGGTCTGTGTTCTCCACACACCTTGAGGAAAGCCTATGTCCAGCAGTGGACGTCTCTAGGCTGACATGATGATGATAAAAAAATATTTGTAAATAGCAGATGATTCTAACTTCATAAATACGCCAAAATTACTCTTTTCTTTTAGTCCAGAACACCTTCTTTTATTTTGATATTTGTTTGCTTTCTAATTACATACCTCCGTATTTAATTACTTGTTAAACAATAAATTTTACCGGTCCTAAGCCCGAATGAAGTATGAAGGAGAGGGTAGAATTAACAAAATTAACCTACATTTATAATTTTTCTTCATTTTATTTTTTATGGCTACCTACATCATAAGTGCGACAGAGAGAATGCGAATGAGCAGGATGGAATATTATCAATGAATTAGTGAATGGATTGTAAAATATGACTATGATTTAAGTGAGATTTTCTACAATAAACAAATGATAATAACTTTGCTCTTTGTTGATATTATGAAATTCTTACGTCACATATATGATAATAATATCTTCGCTAATCTGTCCTTAAAGTTTTTGTACTAATTAAAAAATAGTGGTGTATTTATGCATTGGTGATAGATTTGATGATCTCAGTGTGAACGTCAAACTGTCGGTCCCAGCTATCATGTACATTTGTGAGAGTCGTAACGGAATATATATATGTAGGTACTTCTGTCCTGTCCTCTTTTTAGGATGTCTCCAATCTGGTCAGAGAAAGACCGTCTAGGTCTTCCCCTTCGTCCTGTCCCATTTACACTTGCCATATATTCATTGTCAGTCTTTCGTCATCCATCCTCTCCATGTGCCCAAACCATCTTAACATGCGTTTCTCGATGATTCACTACATCTTCTTTTAGCCCACAACACTCTCTTATCACACAATTATTATAATTATTATGTAACATACGGATTAGATAGAAGACCGTAAATGGCGAAAGTTTAGGATGCAACCAAGTTTACTGTGATGTTGTGCCTACATAAAAATTCTACTTTGTTTAGGTATTTATTTAAACAAAGAACAACACATTCACAAATTGTTTATATCCGTACTGTTGTGTGTATAATAATATTATAAAAATAAATGCTTTTCATTTCATTTCTCATTTACATTACATTCCAAACTGCGATCACAGAATCTAACTTAAAATTAAACAGTTTAGCTTACATCTGACATCTCAATAGACTTTTATCCTAACGAGTGGGAGCCCTCAATATCGTCACTAGTTCTATTTCTGCGACAACTAGCCTAATGCCTCAAAGATCTCTTTAGGTGACATTCAAAGAGCATTTATAGAATAGATCATGTTTGAGTTAACTGGTCGTTGTACTTAATATTAGTTTCAACGGCCATTATCAATAAGTATTTGTTTTCATTCATTACTTCATCTTAAGCTTAAGATGAAGTGCTGAAGTGCCGAAAAGAAATAGTCGTCGGTCACATTAATATATGACTAACCGAATTTATATTACCATTTCTTTTTCTTATTTTTATAGACTCACGCCTGTATCCCCGTAGGGGTAGGCAGAGGTGTTAAACCCACATTTCACCATTTGTATTTGGTCCCACGTTAGAGAGGGCGAGCCTGTTGCCGTTACCGGGCTTATTGTCAGACTCAGTGCTGCTACTGAGAATTCGGAAAACTCAGTAGCACTTTTGCCGGATCTAGGTGTCGAACCCGGAACTTCCCGGAATCCCGATCAGCACCACAGTACACTATCCAGTGGTCCACGAAAGCAGTCTGTTTATTCTCCTTTGTATGATAAAATAACGTTTGTAACTACAATAATAATTTATCGTGAAAGTATAGATAAAGAGAATAGAAATAATCAAGTTGTCGACATTAATAAAACGTAGTTACTGTATATATTTCGCATAAAATAAATAAAACCACAAAACAGTCTAAAGACCTTAGAACGTACATAAGTAAGTGGAGGTTTTAAGCCACGAAGTGCGCAGTGATCTTAAGCCGGCGTCTTAGGCAGGCTTTACTTACAGTTGCTTTATCAGCTAAATTATTCATAATCGACTTTGTTTAGAGTCGAGAAGCCTAACACGACGCCAACGCTTTGGCACATTTTAGACACTATAAGCCGAGGAGTCAAATTTCTCTATGAACTCCGTGCTATAGAATATTGAGCACATTAGAACAGGGCTAATACGAAAGTTTGAACGGCCGAAACGAATAAATACTTTTGGTATAATGGAATAATAGACAAGCATGAAGCAGCGAAAGCCTAGTGGAGAACCCGACAGACTTCAACGCAGAGGGTCTCGGATTCGAATCCACGGCGCACACCAACGACTTTTCGAAGGAAGTGTGTACTAAATTGTTTATTATCGCTTGTTTAACGGTGAAGGAAAGCTTCGTGAGGACGAAAGTAAATAATAATAATATTCTACCACATACACACATCACCCAAACTAAGCAGAGCTTGAACTATGGGTAGAGGAAAGGGACCGAATACTGAATACTTAGTTAAATATATTCTTAAAAAAAACAGTAAGGAAGTCTTATTTTAATCAGTCTCATGGGTTACAATTAAATGTAGTCATATTCAGTCTTGAAAAATAATAATTAAATCAACAAATAATAAACACTTTCCGTAATATTATCAACTAAAGTAAATTAATCAAAAATAGGCCTCTCCAAAAAGTGACCCTATTATGGTATTCCATAATAGAGCCATGACACGTTAATGAAAACAATAGATTAAAATTAGCCCTGCAAGCGAAAATCACAAATAAAAGCTGCATATTCTGCTCCGGAACATAAAACGTGACACCATTGTCTACAGGCAATGCACGGGATCAACTCTTCTCCCTTTTTATCTTCACTGAAAATCCCAGAGCAATACATGCACTCAGCATCAGCACCTGGATCGTTAGGTAGAAGAACAGAGGGTTTATTATCTCTTTATGCCTTGCCAGAAAGCCTTTAAACCATTTACGTCCAGCTGTTCTAATGTTAAAAGGATGGTTTAAGCTATTTCTTACCGCCAATTGATATGCCAATCTCTTCACATCATTTCGTGTAAGCCCAAAATACCGTTTTTCGATTTGCTTGACATACTGTAGTAACATATTTTTAATAATTATTAGGTCCCAAAACTGTTTTACGACCAAGGCGGCAGTCAATATTTGGCTCGTTGGTATGAAAAAACCGAAAGAGGGTAGTCCGAGGTACATAAAATACCTGTGCAGCCTTCTTGTAACCCGTTTTTGGGTTTTCACAGCTTCAATAGCATTTTTCATATTGGTTTTGTCCCACGCTTTTCGTTTTTTACTGGTGGGGCCATGTTGATCACAAATATATCTAAAAAGAGAGAAATAGTAATCAGTTAACAGATAAAAACTTGAGATTACTTTGAGGTCGTCTACGTCCTAATATGGAATAGTATTCCATATTAGGACCTAGACGATATACCATATTACGAACAATGTGATGGCAGAAGGAAACTTAATGTAACTTTTTTTCAAATTAAATATTCGTAAAATCACAATATCACCTAAAAATAACACACCTTAGTTAGATACTTTGCAACTTATTTTCAGATATTCTTGTAAGAATAATAAGAGATTATATAGGTAAAACTTACGTAAATATCCGATTGATTTTGCATTAACAGTGTCGCACTCTCTCACTGTAAGAATAATAAGAGATTATATAGGTAAAACTTACGTAAATATCCGATTGATTTTGCATTAACAGTGTCGCACTCTCTCACTGTAAGAATAATAAGAGATTATATAGGTAAAACTTACGTAAATATCCGATTGATTTTGCGTTAACAGTGTCGCACACTCTCACTCGCGTCTATTGCCGCTGAACGCCGCACGCGCAATGGCCGTCGAATGCGGGTAGCGGGAGGAGTAACATGACACACGTTTGGAATATTTGTGGCGTTTAGTTTTATAAATATTACAGTATTCCATATTAGGGACGTATTCCACAATTGGTACCTTTCCTCTACTAGACAATGGATAAACATACATATATATTTTTATGTAAATACATACATAATACATAGAAACACCCAGACCAAGACAAACATCCATGCTCACGCACACAAATGTTTGACTTGAGCGGGAATCGAACGCGCGACCTTCGGCGTAGCAGTCGCTTACACTCCCGCTGTGCCAACCGGACGTCTTAAAGCTTCATACTTCAATAGTTACTAAAATGTTTTGTTCGGCCAACTTAACTTCAATTAAATTCTAACTGCACCTCCTCTCATTCATATTAGGGACTTCTTAGAGCTCTCTACAAAAAAATAGGGGTAAAAGATATTTTATATTCCGCCTAGTAATTTGGTTAGCTTTATAAATCCTAAATTAAATATTCTAAATAATATCTACAGTTTTTAAATATATTTTAAGCAGTCAAGCATGTTTAGTCCTTGTCAAACACTTACATACATACTTCGTGGGTATTTTTGTTTGGCAGTAATATATAAACACAAACGCTCTTCACGGTAAAGGCCCAGGTCCACTAGACGCGCTGAGTCAAGGAGAATCGAATTCCAAATATTCAAAAGAAATTCGCCACGTGTTATAATATATTCACTATGAAACTGCGCACATTTACGATGTGCTACATCGGACTGCTACTTTTCAGTTCATAATATAATGTTATTATAGTAAGTAGTAGAACCAAAGTCACCGACATAGCTCTCCGAATAGTCAGGCTGAAGTGGCAGTGGGCAGGGCACATAGCCAGAAGAACCGATGGCCGTTGGAGCAGAAAGGTTCTGAAGTGGCGGCCACGCACGGGACGTCGCGTCGTCGTAGCAACATACCTTTGCTACGACGACGCGACGTCCCGTGCGTGGCCGCTACTCCAGAACCTTTCTGCTCCAACGGCCATCGGTTCTTAACCTACCGCAAGATGGACTGACGATCTTTTTGGGGTCGCGGGCAGCGGATGGATGCGGGGCTCAGGATCGGTCTGTGTGGAGAGCCTTAGGGGAGGCCTATGTCCAGCAGTGGACGTCTTTCGGCTGATATGATGATAGTAAGTAGTAATTCCAGCTTTCGTTATTACCTTCCCTAATATTTTTGGTATTATTAGATCATGATGATCGTTCTAGTTTTATTCCAGCTGCATCTTAGACTTTCCTCTTGGAGCCCGAGATCTTACTAGTGTAACAGATATGACAGAATATTAACATTCTATCGACAATAGTCCATGGTTTACACAAGCTTATTTGCGAGTACTGACTTCCCGTAACGACTGTCAAAGATCTTCATGACAGTCAGGACCGACAGTTTAGCGTGTTATCCAAGGCACGGGGCAATCGATAAATAATTAACAATTAAATAGACAAATTGATAAAAGTCAGCGGTGCGCGCCGTGGAATCATACCTCCAGGCTGTCTGTTGGTATCTTCACTAAGCTATCCGTTTTGGCATAATTAGGTGTACCTTTCGAAATAATGCAATACTATTTCATAAATTTTAAACTGATTATACCTCATCACCGAAGATAGGGATGCTTGGAAGAGTGTAAGGGAGACCTTTGCCCAGCAGTGGGACAACATAGGTTAAATAAAAAAAATACCTCATCACGCTAAAAGTCGCCCAACCCTCGCTTAAAATGTGATTTGAGGTTTTCAGTATCATTTATAATTTATCCTAATTTTTAAATCCTTACAATATCAATTATTTCCTCAATGTTTATTATTATTCATTTCTTTTAAATACTATTTTACGAATAATATCGATGATTTGAAGTCTCAATGTCAAAAAAAATAAAAAGATTTATACATCACATACAGAATGTGAAATGCCCTAGAATGTCTTAAACAATTACTGTTTTAATTATGGGGCAATTGTTCTGAAGGTTGAATGTCATTAATTACACAGCCCTACACTCATCGAGGTTTATTAATAGTTTACGTACTGAAAGAGGCACGAGGCAACGTCTTAATTATAAATTCATCCCATTTACTGACAAACAGAAATAACAATACCCACTTATCAAGATTAAAACGTTTCAAACTATGATTTATTCTAGTGGAAAAGGTCCTCCCGGTTTATGTTTTCACAAATTCATTTTCTATTATTTGTTACTAAGTGACACTATCTTGTTTTTGTCGGTTTAGTTCCTTAAATAAAAATATTAATTATCGCTCGCTTAAAAATGTGCCCGGTAGATGGCAATAGGCTCGCCCCCTATTACATTGGGACCGAAACATATCTGGCGAAGTGTGGGTGTGTAATGCACCTCTGCCTACCCCTTCGGGGATAAAAGGTGTGAAGATATGTTATATATATGTTATGTTATGTTCCTTAAAATAATATAGGTATAATTATGTTATTATAATGGTCTAAATAATTTGTAAGGTATACTTTTTTTGCCTCGGGCTCTTTAACCCGCAGTGTTACATTTCTACCTCATGCTTGCGTGTCACCTGCTGAGAGTCCTCCACCTGGATATAGATTACCATGGTCGGTCTAAAAGCCATTGATAGACTCTGGCCTCAGGTCGGCCAGTGCAAAGAGAACATGTTCGGATGGGCACTCTCGGACGGTACGGATTTGACTTGCTCGTGTGATGCAATATAAACAATGTCCCATCTAGTATCGTGCGTGCCTGACAACTTGCAAGTCACGCATAAAGTCGGTTCACCGTAAGCCTCCTGTAATATTTTCATTGACTCCGAACACGACATTCCATTGGTGATGTAAATTTTAAGACAAGCTCTATGTTCGATCTTTTTGTCCATTATGAAATTCGCAATACACACTAGATATGATATAACTAAATACAGCACTGTATTTAATATAAATAACTGTTGCAACTCAAACTCCGCGCCAAAATGCAAAATATTTGTGCCAATCTAACAACAACAAAAAAAAAACAAAAAAAAAAATTGGAACCATAAACAAATAATCCATACCCGATACTTTTTTGGCTGAATGTACATCAAAATAATAAAATATACAGTCCTACATATATGAAATAAAACAGCACCACACCCTATATGTACCAGTCTAGTATTAAGCTGTAATAAGCTCTACTAGCTGAATAGATAAACTTAAACCTTTAGACGAACGAACGCAACTTAAGTGCTTTCAACTTAGCATGTTATTGTTAGGTGTATTACGTCATTCCGAGTACTAATGTGTCTAGGATTACAGTTAACTTGTGCTGGTAAAGTATAGGTTGTCTTTAGTATATTGTGTTCAGTAGCAGTTATCGTTAGCAAAGTACCTATTGCTGTTTCAACATTATTGTGAAAGTAGTGATGTTAGCTTTAGAAGTAACTAAAATTATTCGTACTCAGTCGTCGTCATCATAACCATCAGCCCCGTATATAAACTGCCCCACTGCTGGGCCTGCGCGTCTTCTGACTATGAGAAGGGTAAGGACATAGTCCAATACGCTGGCCAAGTAGTGGTGTACTATTATATTTATACCTATATATACCACCTGCCATAGACTGCCTCCGTGCCTCAGTGGATAGCGTATGCGTCTGCTGATCGAGGGTCCCGGGTTCAATTCCCCGGTCGTGCAAAAGTGTAACTGAGTTTTTCTGAATTCTCAGTAGTAGCACGGAGTCTGGGCCTGGTAACGGCAATAGGTTCGCCCCCTATTACGTGGGACTTAAAAATTCATCGCGAAATGTGAGTGTAATATTACACTTCTGCCTACCCCTTCGGGGATATAGGCGTGAGCCTATAATAAAAAAATTATATACCTATTATATTATACAGCGTTAGGGCCTGTTCACGAGATCGGTCTAAGCGGCGCGCGTCGCGGCGGGCGGCGCGGCAGAGCGTCGTGCACGCCACGACCCTACAGCAGCGGTAAACGCAGCGGCAAATGTGGACGTATTTGGGCCGACGGAGTTACCCATAAATATGGCGATAACCAAAATATCTTTGTGTAACTATACGGTATACTTACCTACAAAATTGTCGACATTGGATCTTCATTTCTTACAAGTATTTTATATCAAAGGAATAATGCATATTCGCAATTAATGAGGCGTTGAATAGGTACCTACACAACGTAGATTACGTTAAGTAGGTAGGTAAATCACCTTTTAACTTTCATAGTAGCTGTGTCTGTACCTAAATAGGTACATATGTACATTACTCAATGTTTTAATGTTTGCGATTTATATTAAAACCTACCATTACATTCTGTAAAACATTGTTTCATTACATCTCGCAACGTTTTATTAACATTTTTATATTTATACAGCGGATGTGTTGCTATCCACACACGCGACCGTTTAAAAATTTCGACTTTAAATGTCTCCGTATTCATTACCGCCACAAAATATTTAACAAATTGTTTAACCGCCTAGTTCGTCCCTCGCGTACCGCTGTCTGTGCCGCTCGGAGTCGTGGCGTCGAACTCGGTCGCAGTACATTTGTTCCCGCCGCTCGCCGCACCGCACGCCGCGCCGCTCGCCGCGCAGCCATTCGCGCCAAAAAAAACGCGCGCGTTATCGCTGTGCGCGGCGGCTCGTGGCGTGCTTCGAACGTCTTCATACATTTGATCTTGCCGCTAGCCGCCCCGCGCTAAGCCGCCGCTCAGAGCGGCAAGGTCGTGACAGGGCCGTTAGCGATAGCCTAGAAGAGAGACGGACAGACTGCTACGCAAACAATCTCGGGATCGAATCCACGGCGTGCAACAGAAACTTTTTGGAATTCAATGAGTATTATATTGGTAATTTTTGCTTGCAGTGAAGAGAAAGATATTGTTAGGAAATCTGCACGTCTGAGCTCTCCATAATGTTCTCGATAGATATGTGAAGTCTAGCAATTCGAACCTGTTCAGTGAGGTGGACTGCTGCCTAACCCTTTTCAAAGTGAGAAGATGCTCGTGCCCATTAATGGGATAGTTTATAGACACCGTCGTATTTTGGTATAATTTATAGTTTCAATCGGAAGAGAACAGCTCTCAAATTACGATGTTAAAATGCCGGTGTACTGTTACTTAGTGAAATTAATCCTATATCCATTACAGATCAGGCGATAGAAATGTGTCGAGCAAAATGTTTTGTAGCAATGCGAAATGCCGGGCGACAAACAGGAGAATTTAATAAATTAAAATTAAATTAGACGTCTAGACAGATTCGTTAGTCTACCAGTTGCAAGCGCGATATTTGATCGAACTTCTACTCTGTAACTTCTTATATACTTAGTGAAATTATTTCTTAAAAACGTTTCGGCTTCAATTTCGTTTAGATTTTGGTGTTTCTATAATCATGATTGAATTTATATGTGTCACATGATGCATGTGACACATATAAACAATATGGAAGATTTTTCTGAACTCCAAAATAATATCCGCTCCTCAGTTCAAAGATCTTAGAAAGCGTATATATGGATAAAGAAATGCGGGTTGCGACTCTGTTTCATTCGACATCATAAAAACGAAAAGTTCTCATATTCATAGTAAAGATACTGCAGTTGATATACACTGAAATGCTTATAAAGCGTGAATGCATAGTAAGAGTTTATGTGAAAAGGCGTTCCCGGATTTTGGCAGACTTGTTCTTCGTGTGACGCTACCCAACTGTTTTCTTAGTAAAAATATTTGTAACATTATTTTAAACTGGTCTGGTAAAAATTCTTGCGTTACTCACTGACTGATAGATAAGCTACAGCCAAAACGATTAAGCTCAGGAAGCTGCAATTTGGCATGTTTGGTTCTTAGGGACCGTAGGTGTGCACTTAGAAGGGATTTCTTGAAATTTCCACGAGATCAGGTAAAATGGTTAAATTTAAAAGTGCGGGCGTAGCTGTGGGCCTCCCTAGTTAGATTATAATGTGATAAATTGCTAATAGCCAAAAATGGTTTGCACAATTTCACTTGCCATTTCTACTTCGAATTTTCTTTAAAAAATTACGATTGCGAGTTATTCGCTCTCAATGTGTACTATGAATCTCTGATGCGTTAAGGCTTTCAACTAAGTAGAATTACAACTTCTACTAATTCATCTTAATTCATCTGTTACAAAAATAAAGTCTAGATCACTTTTCTTTACCTATAAAAAAACTGTTTTATAAATGGAAGCAAGAGTATAAATTTTAAGAAACAGGCGTAGTGCTTAATTCACAGTAATCTCCTACATTCTAAAACCAGGATAACCATAATTTTCCTTCACGTGGGTGCAAATTTGATAAATTTGTTAAGAAAAATTAAGAGAGAAAATAAAAAAGCCGCAGCAATTTATGGGGCACCCGTCGTGCAAAGTAATTGTTAGCGCAGTTCGGGTTGTTCCAATTTTTATGTAGCCGCATCAGAGGAGTTTCATTCGAAATTGTATTCGAGACTATTCGCTGGGAGGTTTTAAAGCGTTCTTCGTGGCACGGCTTAAAGCCTGAGGACAGAACTAACTGGATATATCTGGATATTCCCTTACCATTCTTTCCCGCGCCGTTCAAGTTTTTATGGGTCAAGCCTAGATCAAGTTGGATTGAATACGTTGTCAAATAAAATCTGGCCTTATTGTCACTGTGACATGCTGATATACTGATTCATTAAATAAAATAATAAAACATCCATATTATGGCAATTCTTTGTGCAGTATGAATAAAATCAACGATTGTATGTTATAATGGTGAAGAAGAAAACGACATTCGGCAAAATGTTAGTAGAGTAATTCTGGTAAACTAGGACTGTTTAAGTATTGGAAATAGTTTTATGCCCATGGCGCAGTGAGTGAAATCTAACCTGCTACTATATTTTTTTAATCGGAATAATATCTTATGCTGACACCACTACATTAAGTCAGGAATTGGTGAAAAAAACATTAACACTATTTATGTAAAAAAACAGCAGATAAACCCCATAGCACCTACATAAGCGCATTTACCTTGATTCTTTAAATGACAGCTATAAGCTGGAGCCGATTGCGTTCTCTCACAAAACCTATTTATCATGCAAAGAAATGCATAAGAATAACATCAAACAAAGATAACACGAGGAGCTATAAAAACCGTAAGCCTACAACATTTTAAGGATTGTATTTCTAACAAGTTTGTGAGAAAGCAACCATAGCTTTTCCCACTAGTGTATGTAATGACCAACACCGGCATAACACCCGATTGGAAAATAAGCTTACCATTCGTAGAGCCTTTTGAAATGTGAATTCAAATTAAAAACATAATTTTATTTTTTATGGTGATCAGATAACGGTTACACACCCTGTATTGGTAAAAAGACCCTTAATGTAAACTGAAATCCCATATTGTACCAATAATTTTAACAATTTTTAGTTCTGCACCATACCTGGGAAATTACTGGTTCTATCACTATACAATTATTCTAAGTAGGTACAAAATCGATGCAATTACCCCGACAATTTATTCTATAGATGGCCTATGCACCCATGGATAGTAGGTATATCGGGAATTGCACGCGCGCACAATTATTTGCAGTTTAAAAAATGTATCTACTTAAAAAAAAAACATATCCCCGGTATAAAGCTGATTTTCCACCAGAGTGGCGAGACGAGGCGAGGCGAGGAGAGAATTGAAATTTGTATGGCAAATTTTCAATTCTCTCCCAGCGCATCTTTGGTGGAAAGAGTGTGGATTGACGAGAATATGCGAGGCGTGAATTGAAATATTTGTTTGTGTAAAAATGAACCGTATTGCTTCCAACATGGAGTATAAATTAACCAGTACCAGTATATCTTTATCTAATGAAGCCTACGGGCGGCGCGGCGGTCACGCGCGTGCTCGCACGAGCTCGCGATGGCTATTTTTAGTGGAAAAGGGTCAGTGCGATTTCAATTCTCTTCTCGCCTAGTCTCGTCTCGCCACTCGGTGGAAAATCACCTTCAAGGTGATTTTCCACCAGAGTGGTGGAAACGACACTCAAACATCACTGTACCTATGACGAACTCAAACATCACTGTACCTATATCTTTATCTAATGAAGGTGGCGCGGCGGTCACGCGCGAGCTCGTACGAGCTCGCGATGGCTATTTTTAGTGGAAAAGTGATTTCAATTCTCTCCTCGCCTCGCCTCGTCTCGCCCCTCTGGTGGAAAATCACCTTTATTTTTGCTTAGTATGACTTGGCATGATGTCCACAACGAGTAGACTTCGGCTTGGTGATTGGTCTTGTGACACCTGTATATTCCAAAGTACATAACAATTATATACGCACGTGTAAAGTAAGTATAGAATATTAAATTAAGACACTGAACATTTTTAATAAACTCCAAATGTACCTAACAAAAGCTTACAATTTATTCGAAAATAAATTTAGAAACAGTTTCAAAAGTTCTTCATTTGATTGAAATCACTACATTAATACGTATACCAAGCTGATGAATATAAATGTTTTAAGTCTAATATACCTACGTAGTTGGCTAGTATTTCTAAAATTAATTAATTACTTGCTTATCTTAAATCCTATATTATTTAAGTTAGTAAAATGGAAATAATTGTTCGTCTATATTATTATATTCTCATAGTTTTCTGTTATAATATAACGTCGTATACTTAGTCAAATAGCTTTTTATTCAAATGGTTAAATTGTTGTGCCCATATATTGTATAAATAATAAACATAGTTTTCAGTTGGTACCACTTTATAAACATAATGGTATAACAATATTGTATTTTTATGCTGTGGTAGTTGCCAGTTGGCATAACAACGTAAAATCCTAATGGCTCGATAAAACACTGGTTTTAAGCTGATTCGAACGCTTTTCATAAGCCATAGCCAAATATAAAAGAGAAGAGCTTTTTTTTATATCTGAAATACTTTTTTATGTCATTACATAAAAAAGTATTTCAGATATAAAAAAAAGCTCTTCTCGATTCGGATCGATAGATAAAATGGGAGCGAAGTGAATCGGCGCAATCTACGGCTCGAATGAATCAGCCCTTCACTGGCAATTTGGACACCATTTAGTCGCCGCTAACATCGGAAAACACATAGAAGATTGCCCACTCCTCTGAATAGTTCCCCACTAGAAAGCCAACCTTTAATGTCTTTCACTAGTCTTTCGATCCGACTCTGAAAAGGGGATTAAATATTGGATCCATTCGGTAAAGTTCTATCGTTAAATGCGACGGCTGAAATCACGTCTGACCTCATTACTGTTTTTGTGGCATATCAACCGGTATGATTTGTTTGCGATACCTTATTTCATGTTGCTGTGTAATGAAATGTCGATGGTTTGAATATTAAATCAATGTCCCGTGCGCATGTTTTTAAATGTAAAAGTTATGTAATTATCTGACACCATGGCTGTGCATGACATCATAAAATTATATAATTTTTTCGCCAGACTATATACTTACATATATCTCTTCTTTTCGTTAAAGCCTACACGATATGTATGGCTGCCAATAAGGACGTATCCATATATTGGCTGAGTAGTTTCACTATTAATATCTAATAGCTATACAGACAGACGGAATATCACAACTAGAATTACCCAATTTACTTAAACAAGTGGGTTATTTAAAAAATGTGACCCAATTCGATCAGATCAATAGAAATCACGTCATTCGTTAAGACTGATCCGACATTACATTCAGAACTATTCATACATACATACATGGAATATTAAATTGGCTACCTAACCCTTTTGTCCGTATCCTCCGATATATCTTATTAATATTGTAAGAGCCCGTGGTTACATATGCCTCAGTCAGTATTGGTGATACAGGTCTATTTGTTTGCTGGGTTCATATAGAATTGGAAGGGAAGCACGAATATGTATCTAATTTCATATTTTTTTAGAATAGTATCTGTCGATACCAGCTACTTTACATAATAATCGGTATGAGAGTATTTCCATTGGGTTTGTGAATTAAGTTTCCTTATTTGTAGACTTCTCGTCATCTTCTTGAGAATTAGTTCCATATCTCGTCAAAGTAAAGAAAGGGACTGTTTTTAGAAGCTGCTGCGGCTGTAAAGAATCTGGAAATGTGTTCGATGACCAATTGCAAAAGTATTATTATTTCTTTTAGGGTATCGTATAAGTGATCGGCGCTAAATTTATGCGGTCAAGTTTAATATCTACGGGGACGCCAGTAGGTAAATCAATTTAACTTCACTGGAATGATTTTATAAGAATTGTCACCCAGTTATAGATAACATTTGTGTTCGCTATTGTATATATTTCAGTGCTGATTATGATTATTCAGTTATCAAAAAAGGAAAATAGAATCTGAAGTAAGTACTTAAGTCTGTCATAAGACTTTCAATGTCTCTTGAGATATTTGTGGCCGTTTTAATGACTACTAGGGCAAGTAGATATTCCTATTAATTTCTTCTCGATGCATCATAAAAAAATAAGATTTTTGTCCTCCTAACTGCCAACACAAACGTCTTAAAGAAGTGGCTGACTATCGACTAAGAAATATTCGAAAGACAATCAATATGCTTTTCCCTGTACTTATGCGCTCTCCAAATACTTGAACGCGAGATCTCGTCATAGTTGCTGCTGTGAAATGAGATATGAAAGAAAACGCTCCTCACCGTCGAGAGGCACTCGTTAGGTTTGTAATACCTACGCATACTTGATCACGCTATTGGCAATCACAAGTAAACGCCCCACATACTCTTGTAGGTACTTACTCATACAAAGTAGTTTGGCCAAGTACCTACCAAACATTGACAAAAACAAGATAAAAAATTACGAACAGTATTTTCTCGTTGTATGTTTTAACCGTATATCCATTCTTTGTTCATTTTCCGCCTTACCTTCTTTTGATTAATTTCCTCGTGAGCCTTAAGATAATTTAGTGTTGCTGGGGCTCAAGTATCTCGATGCTCGGTACACGCTAAATTAATTCATGGCTGAAGAATGTATGAATCTTATTAGGATGAAGAGAGAGTGGCTGTATTAAGAACTCAATGTTTACTTAAGAAAAAATACGTTGCTACGGCGAACGTATAAGTGGTTCGTAAAATGGCACAACTTTACTGTGCACGGACGATTGTTATCCAGTACACGAGGATGATCTTTGTTGAAAAGGTTACGTGATAGGATGGATGACTATTTAGGGAAGTCGCTTATAAGATTTTCGATGAAGATGGTGAATATCAAAGTCTACTATGATAATTGGAAAGAATATTTACTGCCACAGTATTTTTATTAGTGTTCCAAATCTCACTAAAAGAGTTAAATTTGATAACATATACACACATAAATAAATTGCTACAAAGTTTTACCTCGTAGTGGGAAGTCTACAATACAAGGCGACCGCTTATAACACTGCGCTATCCGTACTAAGTTACGTAGTTTAAAAGATGACCACTTAAACCACCATAATATCCTATTAATCATTTGAGAATCAATGCTTTACACAAGTTAGGTACAAGACCTGCAAAAACATAAGCCGAATATTTCCAAAAGGGAGAGCCAACAATTTATCTTTTTCGTGACATATATTAAGATTTCCATAATGTGATGCATGATATTCATTGGGCTAAAGAGAAAATATTTCAAAAAGGTTGCCCGAGGACATATCATTCGTGTTTGTGATTGATTAAACCACAATTTGGTATACATTTGTCAATGTAATTGGAAACTCAGAGGGAATACAAGAGTAGTTTACTTTGGGTGAACAAATGTTTGCTGGTATACTTTTGGTTTGTTTTAATAAAAGTAGCTAGCACTTGAAACTGATTCATAGATGAACATTTTAAAACGTTTTGTGTATTATACATAAAACATTTCGAACGGTTTGACTACTTGAGTATGCTAAGCATGCGTTTGAAATCGACGCAATGTTTTGTTTTTAATATTCGCAGTTTTAGGTTTAATCTAATAATAGATATTAAGGGATTCGTTATAATCATATTCATAGGAACCTACAGTATACAGGGTGTAAAAAGACCTTTAACGAAAACTGAAATCCCATATTGTACCAATCACTACGAACATTTTTTCTTCGGCACCATACCTGGGAAATTACTGGTTCAGGAGATATTGAGGCTCAAAGTTAGTATGGAATTTGTGTAATTAGGTACAAAATTGATCCATTCACCCCGCCAATATATTCTTTAGATGCCCTATGACCCCATGGATGAGTAGGTATTTCGAGCATAGCACGCGCGCGCTTTTAATTGCGGTTTAAAAAATGTGAAAGCTTAAAAAAAACTTCGTTTCCCAGGTACTATTTTTGGTTAGTATGACTTGGCATGATGTCCACAACGAGTAGACTTCGGCTTGGTGATGGGTCTTGTGACACCCTGTATATAACCGAAGTAACAATTAGAAATAAATAGGTTCTGATTACAGTGTGTCCTTTATGAAAGCAAGAGACCCTCGTATTGCAGGCAGATGACGAAAGAGTTTGTTTGTGATCTTCTGGGTGGCGTCGCTTCGCTGGCACGACTTGCACCCAATGAAGATTCATTCTTAGGTGAAAAGGCTTTGATACAGTTTTTCAAACGTTTTATAATTTTCATGAGAATGTGTAATGTTCTATTATATTCATTTCATTTTAGACCGCATTGCATTTCAGCGTAGTTGCGCAGTCGTAGAAAATTATGCCGTACATCCGAACTACCGTGTAGGTAGCTATTTATGCACGGACGCGCAATATTAACCACCAGTCCACTAACGCTGAGGTTAGTTAGTGAGTATCGGTTAGTAATAGGTACAAATCGTTTAGTGCATCTAAGTGGAACGGGAGCAAGACGCAGTAACTCGTTTGGGCATTGCGGAGCCAGTCGTAAACAAAATAACTGAACTGATTTAATTTCAATAAAGTAAATTGATGTTTTATATGGAAATAAACTACTCTCTTATCACATTAGTTTTTATTAAACTTCTAATGAGTATATATTTATAGAGCTCAATGTTGATCGTATTAATGTTAAATAAACATAAATTAAATCTTGCATTTTTTATTATTGCTTTCTATCTTATCTATACTATAATAAAACTGTAGAGGTGAAAAAGTCTGTACATTAAAGATATTTTGACGAAAATTAGCTAAAAAATCTAGGAAAATGCTAAAAAGCAATACTTGATAATTTTTAGAATTTATGTCTGTCTGTCTGTCCAACGTCTTTCCCTATGTTGCTAAAGATCTCTAAAATGGCGAAATTCATTTCAATAAAATTTACACTCATGTACAAAAGATACTCAACCCTATAAAATAGTATATGTTACATCACAATCAGTTGAGTGGTTTTCGGTGTACAGCTTGACCTCTCCTTTGTACGTAGTCCCAAACAAAACAGGGATCATCCTAAACTGGATATATATGTGGTCCCATCTATAATCATTATAAGTTTGTTAGTAAAAGTATAGTTAGTCTCTAAATAGGTACCTTCAAAGTGTTTTATGGCTATTTACCCGACTTTAAAAAAGGAGGCTATTCTTAATTTCGTCAGTATATTTTTATGTATTTTCCATAAATAAATTACTGGAAACGAGGATATTTATAATTATCCTTCTGACTGATAGATGTCACTATTTTCAAATAATTTTCTAGCAAAATAAATGTTTCTTGCAAAAAAGACAGTAATTATGTGTCGGGTATCTTTCTGTTATTAAAAATAATAGAGTATAATATTCGGCACTTTCATAAACAAAAGGTCTCTGTGTCAAAATTTATTACAATGACCACTTAATTTTAACGGTCAATCTCATTTATTTAAAATTATTATGTTTATGTAATAGTTACATAATTATATAATAGTTGCATAGGGTTCCCACCAAGAAGTTAGGGTCCCAAGCCAACCTCACCTGCAAGTGGTGCACCTGCCGATCAACGGACGAGGCTTTGGCAAACAAAATATCCCAATAAGCGGCAATAGGCTCGCCACCTATTACGTGGGATCAAAACACTGACGAAAAGTGGGCGTTTAATATGCCTCTGCCTACCCCTTCGGGGAAACAGGCGTGAGTCTATGTATATATGTATGTATGTTCATTTTATTTTAAATGATAAAAACAATGACTATAGATCCTTTTTTCAATAAATTGTCGATTAGTCCATATTCTTTTCCATCTCGGTCGGTTTGTATATGTAAACATAGATGGCGTTTTCTGAATGGCAGTGTTAAGATTCTCCGTTTTATTTCAAATTATTATGTTTATATAATAGTTATATAATCATTTCATTTTATTTTAAATGATAAAAACAATGACTATGGATCCTTTTTCATTAAATTCTCGATTAGTCCATATTATTTTCTATCTCGCTCGGTTTGTATAATTATGTAAACATAGATGGCGTTTTCCGAATGGCGGTGTTAAGATTATCCGTGGATTGATGAGGTTCTTAGTTAATTTTCTTTTGTTTTCGTCGGATTGATGTCTTACGGCCATTTTCAATATTCGAACTATAGATAGATCTGTAGATTTTAGATTCGTGTTTGACATATTTTGTATGGAGCTTTTGTCAAAAACTGTCAAAAACTAATCTAAAATCTACGATCTATCTGTAGTTCGAATATTGAATTCCGTAGTTAGTCGTTTCTTTTGAGTAATGAATGTGGATGTGTTTCTTTAATTTCTTTCGTTCGTTCGTGTTCTGTACTTATACAGGTGTCTCATTATTCCCAAATTCCCACGCCTCACATACGTGTGAATCCGTGGGTGGGAGACTGAGGCCTGAATTCAGATACCTCTTGAGTAACTCAACGGGGCTATCTTACTTTCGGCAGGGCTGGATATTCGTAGGCCTGTGTGTATTTTCTAAATAAATCGCAGGACAGACTTGAAACAGCTGGAATCGACCCCCGAACATGTTGTTTTTCACCTGGTCAGTTATATGTTCACGAGTAAGCAGTAAAAATAATTTACATGTTCTATATGAAGGTGGTAGATAATGTTGTGTATAATGAAAGTCTCTAATGATATCCCTACTATCCCTACTTCCCTACTTAATCCTACTAATATTATAAATGTGAAAGTTTGTGAAGATGGATGGATGGATGGATGGATGGATGTTTGTTACTCTTTCACGCAAAAACTACTGAACGGATTTGGATGAAACTTTACAGTAATATAGTTTATACATCAGAATAACACATAGGCTACAATTTATAAAAAAAATGTATAATGTTGCCACACTATAAGGAAAAGTATCAACTAAGTCGGCGAAAATCCTGTATTATCTTTATTTGTTTGCTTGGGTCAAATTTAGTAATTGGAATTTTACCCCCTTCCTGATGATTGATCTGATATTTGGTATACACTCATATTGTCATCGAGATTAAAAGATAATATTTAAATGATTGTAAATCCAAGATGGCCACCGATATCAAAATGGCGAATCACATATTACTTCACAACAACCTCAATATGGGTACCAAATGAAAGGGTTAGATTGGTAGAATGGAGCTCACTATGAAAAATCTAAGATGGCCGCTGACACAAAATGGCGTCTTATTTATTTTCCACAAATACCTCTATATGGGTATCAAATGAAAGGGCTTGATTCGTAGAATAGAGCTCACTATAAAAAATCCAAGATGGCCGCTGCCACAAAATGGCGAATTACTTATTTTCCACAAATACCTCAATATGGGTATCAAATGAAAGGGCTTGATTTGTAGAATAGAGCTCACTATGAAAAATCCAAGATGGCTGTTGCCGCAAAATGGTGTATTACATATTTTCCACAAATAACTCAATATGGGTATCGAATGAAAGGGCTTGATTGGTAGAATAGGGCTCTCTATGAAAAATCCAAGATGGCTGCCGCCACAAACTGGCGGATTACATATTTCCACAAATACCTCGATATGGGTATCAAATGAAAGGGCTTGATTCGTAGAATAGAGCTCACTATGAAAAATCCAAGATGGCCGCTGCCACAAAATGGCGAATTACTTATTTTCCACAAATACCTCAATATGGGTATCAAATGAAAGGGCTTGATTTGTAGAATAGAGCTCACTATGAAAAATCCAAGATGGCTGTTGCCGCAAAATGGTGTATTACATATTTTCCACAAATAACTCAATATGGGTATCGAATGAAAGGGCTTGATTGGTAGAATAGGGCTCACTATAAAAATCCAAGATGGCCGCCACCACAAAAAGGTGAATTACTTATTTTCCACAAATACCTCAATACGGGTATTTAATTAAAGGGCTTGATTCGTAGAATAGAGCTCACTATGAAAAATCGAAGATGGCTGTCGCCGCAAAATGGCGTATTACATTTTTCCACAAATAACTCAATATGGGTATCGAATGAAAGGGCATGATTGGTAGAATAGGGCTCACTATGAAAAATCTAAAATGGCTGTCGCCATAAAATGGCGGATGACATATTTTCCACAAATACCCCAATATGGGTATCAAATGAAAGGGCTTGATTGGCAGAATAGAGCTTACGATATAATTGACCTAAGCGCAACGTTATTAAAAGCGCGAGAGTATGAGTTGGTGCGCTGAAGCGCAGTGAGGAGGAGGGGCGGTCTGATTTTGTACTTTCTGGTAATGCTTTCAGTTTTTATTTTTGCTGCAATTCTATTCAGTAGGTATATAAGCTCTTCAATAACTTTAATAATATACACTACATACTAATCTTTACCTGAAGTTTGACGACTATAAAAACAAAAGTAATTTTAAGTACTTATTATCTGTTTATAATATATGTATGCTACACGGCTAATGTGCAGATCCGTTTGTAATGAAATTTGATATGGATAGTCTGAAACCTGGGGAAGTACAAAGGCTACTCTTTATTAAAATTTTATGCGGGCGAAGCCGCGGGCGAAAGCTAGTCATTAATATATTTAACAGACCTTATGACGAATTAGTGCACTGAATCATTGTACTGACCTGGTCCCAGCAGGAGATGTAGCTCAAGAATATATGTAGCTCTCCCTCTGTGTTGCAGCGGTCAGACAGCAATATCTTTGGCAAGTTATGTCATTATTTTAGTAGGTATAGAAGTATTTATTACAATTGCGATTTATTTCCTACATTATCTAAATCAAATAAGAAGAATTATTCTTATGATGATATTGTCGAAGGCGATAATAGTATAAAATAGAACATTCCATCGACAGTAAAATCGTGATAAATTACAATGCGCGAATAAGTCAGTGTTGCCACCGATGTCCCGGCTGATTAATACCTTAGCTGAATCGTACGGCCTTTTTGTTGCGCCTGTTACGATATATTGAATCCAATACTACATCATGACTTATGAAGGTTTCGTAAGTGTCCGCGCACCACACACGCCGCGATCTAAAAAAGAGGTAATAGAGAAGCAGCGGCAATGAAATTTCTCTTATTATGTAAAACATTTAATGCTGTTTCTCAGCTTAGTCCGAAGGAGCAATAGGCTAACCATCTCGAATGTTGGACTGCGAAAAACATATCCGACCAAAACTACATGAAAAACATACAAAGAGCTATGGCAGATTTTTAGGTCAGTGCACTAAAAGCATCTTAAAAACTCATTACAACCAAAATTCATGAAATATTTTAATACGATTTTCTATATTTTAGTCTAATTTAGATAAGGCTAGGCAAAAAAGTATAAAATTAAAAATAGCTATTATGTTAATTGATTGCCGGCCTTTCGTAATGGCCATTTCTTTGGTTTGTCAGAAAGCCACAAGGTTGCCAGAGTAAATAATTATTTTTCTAAGATAGAATCATCAATGTTTTTTTATAAAAATTAAGAAGATTAAGAGATTTAAATAGTTAATTAATATTAATAATACTATTTTTTTGCTTGTTACGTTTATTTCTATGCGGGTTTTAAATAAAGTAAAGTATTAAAACTTATTTCGACGTTTAAAGTAAAACTGGGCGCTGGCTAAGAGATGGCCATTCAGAGCTATAAAAAAAAAATACAACATGACATTTGACATTTCGACTTTTTTCACATCATCTCGCTGTCGCCCGCGCTTGTTTCTTTGTGTTCTGAGTGTTTTCGCTGCTTTTCCCCTGTTTTCAGTATTCTTTTTGACCCGGATTGCCCAAGGACTCTGTTTTCGCTTCTTGTTATATGACTCAAACTGTTTATGGACTCTGTTTGTGACTTGTGCGTGCTAAGGATTCCGATACTGCCCTGTTTCTTGGATATTGTTTTGTACCCGGTTTCTACAGCCAAAATGAGTGTTCGTGGTCGTGGCCACGGCAGTTGAAGTCCTTAAGGAACATAATATAGAAACAACTGAATATAATCTCAGAGGCAGTGATGACGCTATTTTAGTAAAAGGTAGAATAAAATCAAGACACATAAGTTGGAAACAATATTATGTTTGTTTTGATTGAAAATATATACCTGGGCGAATAGGAATCACTGAATATTGCTGTAGTTGCCTCGTTGGTCGGTGTACGCTAGGATGTTGCGCTCATGTAATGATCATCGTTTGGTATTTGGGATGGGCAAGACATCAATAAAATATCTTTGCACCAGCTGCCTTTTTAGATGATGTGCTAGTTATAGAGGATGATGAATAATGAAATATTGTAAAATGAAATCTTGTGTTTTTACTATTCACCAAAACCTTTTCCATACATTAGGGAACCTGAAACATCTTTTTATCCTTGGTAATCCTATGTAAGTAACACGTTAAGAAACCGTCGTCGGCTCACTATTTTACACGACTGCCCAAAAAAGTAGTGTAAGTCTTTTATATCTTATATTTTTTTTTTTATAATTATAAATCATATTTCATTTACTCATGCACCATGAAATAAAAATATACATACGGTTATCCGCAATAGGCTTCGTCAAAATGTCACAGAGAATTGCAATATGTAATGTATGTGAGTTTCTTTATTCCGCCATAACTTCTAAATGGCTGAACCGATTTCGGTGAGTGGGCTATTGTTGGAATCCTCACGTGACGTGAGGCTATATATTTTTTGGGAAATCAGTCGTGTTTTATTTTTCTTTGAAAAAACGTTCAGTATGTAAATAAATAGTCAATATTGATAGCATATGTTTAAAGCTGCATAAGAGCATATGATTTTAACGACTGATATCTATGTATGTCATGATAACAGACTGGTCTCTCTATGCACAGAGGAGCTTATCCAAGTGGTGCCCACACCTGGGGTTGCTTAACTTGCGTAATCGTTAATAATGTTTACTAGTGGGCACAAATAGTATTATGCTATCGAGCTCCTTTAGTTTTATATACCAATAAATTATTATTTGATGCAGCAATATACTAAATAGATGGTTATTAATGACATAACCTATAAAACTTCTAAGCATAATAACTCAAAAACCTGGCCACCTATAGTTACGATTTTTTTACCTTTAGAATCAGCAATATATATTCTATCAAACAAAGTATATTTCATTTATAGATGCTAAATTTGGTGATTAACTAAAATGATGTATGGGAAGCTGCCATAGCTCTTTAAATTGAACGTCAATTATGTGTACAACTATTTCTAAGATATGAACCAAATAAAAACCAAAACCTCAGGAAAATCTTTATAAACTTTGTTATGTTTAATTCTCAATTTGAAACGAATGTCAAACAGTACAATTTGATATTTGCTATTCCTTTTAGTCTTGAAATACGAGGCCCACTTGTACACCGTCTTTACGAGTACTTTACAAAGTGGGCGCGTTCCATCTTTAAAATTATGAAAAAGTACTTAAGGTTGTCTCTTAAATTATATAAATGTTAGGTATTGTCTCAAAGCACTCGGCTTAATAATATAGGTAATTACAAGTAGATAAAGATTAATAGTCTACTAGATAGCGTTGCACATATGTGGGAGGATCTTGAGGGATGTAGTGAGTAGGTTGTATAATAATAAATTTATAGAAAGGCAGTTTAATACTTATATAATGATTTATTATTATAAAAAGCTAGCTTTTTCAAAGTAAAATATAGAATGAAAATTGGAATACTTTAATTGCTTGTGGTCTTAATAACTATTTATTTTGAGTTCAATACCAGTTGGCATTAATCGATTTATTTTTCAACCGATTATTAAATTTGATTAATTTTAATCAGATTAACTTAATCGTGACTAAATTAATCTTAATTAAAATAATAATCGTAATCGCGATTAATAGAATTAATCATTAATCTTTAATCGTAAATTTGATTAAACAGATTAAAGTATTTTAATAACAAGCAAAAAAATTACTTAGCGTATATGTTTTGAGCTAAAGTAGATGCTAGATGGCGCTACTTAACAGACAAACAAACTACAAACTAAAGTATTTAGAAATCAGACGAATTATTTGAGAAAAGAGTGAATATGAAATATAATTTAAATCATTCACCGTACTAAATACTTTTTTTCAATATTTTAATTAGCATTATAATGACCATTCGATTGCTGTGAGTTTAATAAATAGTCAAATAAAAAAATCTAGTCATCTTCTTTTTTTATTATCAAACTTGTTCCTACTATATTAATCATACATTTTTAATCGTGATTAACGATTAATAATTACGATTTATAATCCTAATCAGCAAAATTTTGATTATGATTAATTAATTTTAATCGAAAAAGCCACGATTAAGTTTTTAATCGTTAATCAGATTAACTTTTTGCCAACACTGTTCAATACTAATTAGTTTTTTGCTAATACATAGACTCACTCTTTTTTTTTCATTTATGTCCTCGCATGATACATACGTGTTTGTCTTAAATTCTCACTAGGATCAACCCCTTCCTAACACAAAATGAGCTCCCTTCGCCTAAAATTTAAAGCATGAATGAACCACTATTGTTTTGATTAAGATTGTAACTAAGCTTTCGTTGTCTGATTTGAGAAAATTTTTATATGTGTTGTCGTAAACGAGATTTTTTCGTTTCATCATAAAAGCCGTAGTTAAATTATCTCCTTCTGACTGGCGATTATTAATCCCAGCCTATACCAGGGTCCGCCTGATCCGCCGTCACCGATCCGAAGTAAAATAAAATTATTGTAGACTCACGCCTGTATCCCCGAAGGGGTAGAAAGAGGTGTAACATTACACCCACATTTCGCCATGAATTTTTAGGTTCCACGTAATAGGGGGTGACCCTATTGCCGTACCGGGCACATTACCAGACTCCGTGCTGCTACTGAGAATTTCCTAACGGAAAAACCCAATAACACTTTGCCGACCTAGGAATCGAACCCGAAACCCGACGAGAATCCCACGCGCACATTTATACCGCGAGATCAACGAATAAAATTATCCATTTCTCAAAAATAGAAATAATAGAGTTTTATATAGTTCTTTCTGAAAAACCTTTTAAGTCAGACCTATTTAATAACCTTAGAAATAAACGCACGCCTTTCCTTTGTATACCGCCTACATAAAATTGGTTAGTCCTTTTTTCTTCCCACGGCTTTCTGACCACTAATTTAATTGTAAGAACCCTTGAAAGATAGTCATATTTAAAAGTATAGCTCAAAAGTACCAGTTTATATAGCTAATTGATATAATTAACAGTCATTTATCCTAATATAATTACATGTGCAGTAATAAATCAGAACTTAACAGGGATGTCTGTGGTTCTATATTTAATCGTCGTTGACAGCCTTATTTACATATTAACGTCATTTATGTGCCTACATGTCACGCGGTTTGGACGACAATTTTGGAAATTTACTATAAATTATACCAAATAGCATACCTTTTATTTTAATTGCTGCAGCATTAGGAATTAAACCATGTATTGCCGTTGACAATCAATCAAAAGATCACCAAGATTATATTAGCGGATTACCCGGGCGGGAATCGAAACTAGAACACTCGAAGTGAAGACTTTACAGTGAAGTGACCGCTTAAACCACTGCGTGAAGCAGGCTCGAGAAGTCATACTGCCCAACCCAAATATGAATTGAATTTGAACCTCAATTGCGAATGGCAAGTTATACATATTAATTTATGCAGCATGATTCTGGACCTATTTTATATTATATCACACTAGGAACATAATTCGTTGTAACAAACAGATAAAAATATATTACAACTCAATTTCACCTTAGCTGATTGTCTGAAAGGTGGCAGCTGGTTATTACACGGAGGAACTTATTCCAGTTAAGTGATTGAATAATCAAATCAATTCAGACAACCCTTATTAGTGTACAAATGACTGATTTTTATTCTAAGGAATGTATGTAAAGTATGCGATCTTTTTAAAAACAATTATAGGTATTTAAATCATCATTTGCATTATAATTGCAACATCGTTTGACATCTTTTGGATACAAAAAGCACTCGAATGTAAAAGTATTATTTTCAAACAGCAAAATAATAATTTAAGTAGCTATAATGCCATGTAGAAGTCGACTACACAACACAATGCTACAAGGGATGTGACTTTTTACACCACTGCATTAACATTATATTTATAGCTAGAAATGTTTTTTGTCATAAATCAGAATCATAGATTTTGAGGCACATGCATGAATATGGGTGATAGAAGATGTGACAATTTGTGTTTTCCACTTAATATAAATTAATCTCGTAACAAAATCTCAATAAATCCACACCTTTTTGTCGTAGCATAGTATAGCTGCACTATTTGATATTCTACCCTCAGCATAATCTTCAAAATGGCGTCTTGGTGCACCTTGAACGCAAATTACCGTCGCGACGAGGATAAATCAAGTGCCGATCGTTCGTTCCGATGATCGACACGTAATTAAGTATTCTTACTCACGCAATGCCTGTGTGCTTGTTAAACACCTTTATTAGAAAACGTGATGTTGTGTTTTGGTCGCTTTTCATGTGGTAAGCATGCGGTTTTAAAAGCGATTGCGAGCCTCTGGATTAGACCTGATCAAGTTTGGTGATTGTTATTGAGACCGTAAGCTGATTTGTAGCACAGAGTCTGAAAATGTGTCATATAAACGGCAAAAGGTTAGCTCCATGATAAGGTAAAATAAGTTCAAACACTATAACCTAACTGCAAAAAAAATGTATGACACCAGACAAAATTGCTGTGAAATTGTCGTGTAAAAACTAATAGATATGTATCGTCTATTAAATAAATGACTAATACGCAGTAAATTCTAATCAATTTAAATAAATTTTCATAGTTATATTCGAATAATTGCTGGCGTAGCACCGATATACCTAAATCTAGACCCGGGTTAAACTCGTAAGTAATAATTTTCGCAATAATTTATGTACCTATAGTCCGTGCCACGAGAACATAGACTTTTTGTAAACAAATAATTTTTACTAAGTGACTTAGCGATAGTTCTGTCAAAAACAAATAATGTCAAATCCAATGAGCGCAACGGTACATAGATACGTGTCATTGGAAAATAATATGTCAATGGATCGGGTTTTTATCGATATTATGCGCTGTCAACAGGATCTTTTGATGTTTTGAGGTGCTCAAGCCTAGAATGTCAACATTTGGCGTTAAGTTCATTGAAATGTTACATTCTTGGGCTTAACATGTATTTATCAGAGGACAAAACTAAATTTTTTAGTTATCAAGAAGGGGTAAATGTAAAGTAAAATACAAGTTTATAGGATCGCAACGCTTTTTCAGCTGCCGGCATCTCGAAAAAGCGGGTACAGAATAGCAGATGGCAAACAAAATTATATATACCTAAAAAAAATGCGTTTTCAGACTACCGTAACTTTTAATCACACTTTTAATGGATTTTGTTTAAGTTCATTCTGACGATTTCATTCACAGACAACGTAAAATCTCCATGCCTAGGAATTTTTATGTACCTAATGTACCTACTATCTAGTTATCTGTAATATAATATTGTTCATTCTTGGTCAACAATTTAATATTTTAGGATAGGTAGGCTACTTTGCAAATGATTAATTGTCAATGATTTAAAAAAATCATGTCAATAATAGAGTAACATGTATGTACTCTATCATATACATACATGGTACTCTAGTTTTCCTTAATTTACAGAATAAATTACGTGTAAAACGACAAAAAATCGGCAAATTTATGAACATTCGACCATTCAAACACAAAATCAAATAATTTTATTACAATAAAATTTAACAATATAAATTTAAAAACATAGTGGCATAATTAGGCATTGAAAAAAAAAGACTGTTCAAAAAGTATAAAATCTAAAACACAACTGTTTGAGAAAAGGTTGTGATGCCCTGAATGTTTGTTTACAAAAAGTCTATCTTCTCGTGGCACCAACTATAGTATATTTTGCGCATAGGCTCGATTCTATTCATATCAAGCATTCAGTTTGGCATGGCGTTCATAATTATTCACAAAATCAACAATGCTCAACTCAAAACAGAACTGGCCAGTATACTCGAAAGGTACTTACACTCATGCAAGGAGGTTGTTTTATAAGTAAAATACAAAATAAAACTTCTATAAGCGTTCAAGATTTTCAAGTTGGCTGGCTTTCGCATCGACCTAAATAGCTGACTTATTAACAAACTTGGCAAGACTTAAATAGCTAACTGTATTGCCAACTAATCTGGTCTTCATCAGGGCACTTTTGAAGACAAGTAGTAAAGACACTCAGTTACTGTGACGCGGATTATGTAAATATCGCGTTCCAAAGAACACTGATGATATTTACATGCGATATGAGCACACCTTATGCGCAATAGGATATTTTATCACAATAATATATGAAAGGATATGGTAATGGAGTATTACAGTATTCCAGTTTTCACCTGTCTACAATATAAATGGACAACTTCGTGACAGTGTAGAGCTTTCACCTGGTTGATGCTAATGTGAAAAGTGCTACGGATACTTCATTTATGCTTAATTATCTAGGTGAGACGAAAAGGGGCGTATAGTCGTTTTAACTATGTTATAATAAGTATATCAGTGGGAAATTAGAAGGAACCTGTATAAGTCGCGAAAGTCTTAAAGTATTTAAGCTATTATTCTAGCTTGAATACTTTTAGACTAGTGCTGATTACGCACATCACTTTATTATGGTCTTATTATATACATGGTGTAAAAAGACCCTTAACGAAAACTGAAATCCCATGCTGTACCAATCACTACAAACATTTTTTACTTCGGCACCATACCTGGGAAATTACTGGTTCAGGAGATATCGAGGCTCAAAGCTAGTATGGATTTTTTCTAACTAGGTACAAAATCGATGCTTTTACCCCACCAATATGTTCTTTAGATGCCCTATGACCCCATGGATTAATAGGTATTTCGAGCATTGCACGCGCGCGCTTTTAATTGCAGTTTAAAAATTGTGAAAACTGAAAAATAATCGTTTCCCAAGTATTCTTTTTGGTTAGTATGACTTGGTATGATGTCCACAACGAGTAAACTTCGGCTTGGTCGGCTTGGTGATGGGTCTTGTGACACCCTGTATAATATATAAAATATCATTTTTATATATTGATACGCTTCGAAATAAAATACCTTAAACAGTAAGACTATATTTGTATAATAAGTAATCTTAATGCTTTAAAAATACCGAGCATTAAATCAACATTACGACGAAAGCACTTGATGCGATAATCGAAAGCCTATAATCCGTTCAAATACAAACAGAGCTCAAGAGATTTATCTTTGTTACTGTCTACCAAGAAGTCAGTACGTAGTGGTCATACGGGTCAGACCAGTTCAAATGAATGCAAACCTAGCTTAACTCATAGTCAAAGTAGAGCATGCATAACTTTGACTAAACCTAGGTAGACACTCGTATTCCCATGCTCATTTCTGAGTAAAATGACTTCAAAGCAAAATATAAGCTGATAGCAGCTGCAACCGTGTCGGTAAAATGAATGTGAGTGAAAATCTAAATCTGCATAAATCATAATCTGCATAAATCAATTTATTAATTTACATACAACGCATAGCCGAAACTACTGGGCGAAGGAAGCAAAATTTCAGTTTGTATGTCCTTCGGACCGTAAGTTTCAATCAATTTTTCAACCAATTTATTTAAATAAGTAAATACACAATACATTATATTATACATGCATCACCATCTAGTCCCAAACTAAGCAGAGCTTGTGCTATGGGTACTAGACAATGGTTTGACATACATATTTTTATTTAAATACATACCTTATATACTAACATACATACAATATACAATTTTTGTTAGTAAATAAAAATTGCTTCACTTGCGGCCACGATAATGTTGTGCGTTCTGGTGGCACTTGTCCGCGGAAGCGACGGAACACCACGCCTTTCGGCCAAAAGTCCTCCTTCATAACAACAGGCAGAAAGCACGTCGGGATCCGCACCACAAACGCCTTTTCGCCACGCAACGTCAACTACGTTGCGTGGCGACTCCAGCAGCTGTACTCTCGGCATGTAGTTCGACTTTTGGCGCACGTACTCCGCGATGTCCTCCGCCTTAGTGGTGTAATGCAGGCGAGAGATGTAGACGGGTGTGTTCGGCGCGGCAGCGCGCAGAGTTGCACCAGGTTCCACAGGAGCCGTGCCGCAACAGTTCTTGACGGTTTTCTGACGACGCTTCCTCCGCTGCACCGTCACAAAACCATCATCTGCTACATCAGCCTGTTTTTTCGCCTTTTCCGGCTTGGGCTTCGTAGCTACAGGGGTGCACGCAGTTTCCTGCTGAACCTTTATTGAGTTAGGTCGCGCGGCGATACACGGAGGAGTCGCGGGGTCGGGGGCAGGGCTGCGGGGCGCTTGTGTAGCGCACTCAGCAGTCGCAATATTACGCGGCGACAGAACTGCTGACGCGAAGCTTGCGACCGATGTATTGACGCATGCACCTCGGCGCGTGTTGATGTTACTACGCGCCGGTGACCCACTTAAATCGACAACCTTACGTAGGTCGTCTAACTCCGTGCGCAAGAGTGCGACGGTATCTTGAGATGTCTCCAACTTTTTGTGTACATCCGCTAAACTTGCCTTAAGAAAAACTATGTCCTTCAAAAGGCTTGTAACATCGACGTGGTCGATAGTGACAGGAGGTGACTTGTTTAAGTCCCTCGCCACAAACGTCGGCACGGCGTCAGGATCGGTCTCTTTGAGCAGCGTGATGATGTCTTGTAGGCTTTTCTGTGTCCCGTCACGCCTGCGGGACACCATCTGGTCACATTTGTTTAGCGACCTGTACACAAGCATACCAACAGAATATGCGAACGTCTTGTGAAGTAGGTAAAGCAAGAGGGATATCGTATTTTTCATCTCCGGAGAGTACCGTTTGTGGTAACTACTTGCCGGTTTTCTTCCTTTTAGTTTTAATATCATATCGACCTGTTTGGGAACATTTTGCTTTATTGTGTAGTCAAAGTTATTTATTAAGCTATTGCATAGCTTTTATCGCGGGCTTGAGCGCGGCGACCGAATCCAGAAATTCCGTAACGAAAAAAACCTGACACCCTTCACATATTACATAATCAACTTGGCGTAAGCGCCAAGTTGATAATATTATGTATTATGAACTTTACTGTTTACTAATTAATGAGTTTAGAATAAAATGTTTTACTTGTACAAAGGTATTTTTTTTATGTGGAACATATTACAGCGGTTCATAGTAGGTACTATTGTCATTAATTATATTACAAGTGGTAGTTATGGTAGAAATTGTAGCTTTGGTAAGAATAGTAGTTTTGAGAGAATTAGTTCTTTTGACAGCACCGGCGGTTTTGGTAGAAATGGTAGTTTTAAAAAAAGTGGTAGATATGATAGTGTTAGTACGAATAGTAGTTTTGGTACATATAGTAATTTTGATAGGAATTGTATTTTCGGCAGGAATAGTAGTTTTGGTAGAAATTGTATTGTTGGCATATATGGTAGTTTTTTTTTTATGTGGACCATATTACAGCGGTTCATAGTAGGTACTATTGTCATTCATTATATTACAAGTGGAAGTTATGGTAGAAATTGTAGCTTTGGTAAGAATAGTAGTTTTGAGAGAAATAGTTCTTTTGACAGCACCGGCGGTTTTGGTAGAAATGGTTGTTTTAAAAAAAGTGGTAGATATGATAGTGTTAGTACGAATAGTAGTTTTGGTACATATAGTAATTTTGATAGGAATTGTATTTTCGGCAGGAATAGTAGTTTTGGTAGAAATTGTATTGTTGGCATATATGGTAGTTTTTTTTTATGTGGACCATATTACAGCGGTTCATAGTAGGTACTATTGTCATTCATTATATTACAAGTGGAAGTTATGGTAGAAATTGTAGCTTTGGTAAGAATAGTAGTTTTGAGAGAAATAGTTCTTTTGACAGCTTCGGCGGTTTTGGTAGAAATGGTAGTTTTGAAAAAAGTGGTAGATATGATAATGTTAGTACGAATAGTAGTTTTGGTACATATAGTAATTTTGATAGGAATTGTATTTTCGGCAGGAATAGTAGTTTTGGTAGAAATTGTATTGTTGGCATATATGGTAGTTTTTTTAATGTGGGCCATATTACAGCGGTTCATAGTAGGTACTATTGTCATTCATTATATTACAAGTGGAAGTTATGGTAGAAATTGTAGCTTTGGTAAGAATAGTAGTTTTGAGAGAAATAGTTCTTTTGACAGCACCGGCGGTTTTGGTAGAAATGGGAGTTTTGAAAAAAGTGGTAGATATGATAGTGTTAGTACGAATAGTAGTTTTGGTACATATAGTAATTTTGATAGGAATTGTATTTTCGGTAGGAATAGTAGTTTTGGTAGAAATTGTATTGTTGGCATATATGGTAGTTTTTGTAGCATGTTACTTACGATTGCTACCAAAACTACCATCTTTATCAAAAGTACCATTTCCACCAATGTTACCATTCCTACCAAAATTAAACCAAAGTTTACCAAAATTAAATAAAAATAATTAATATCCAAGAAAAAAAATACTGCATAAATAAAATAAATATATAATTATAATTGCATAAGTTGATAAAAAATGCTATGCAATAGCTTTACCGCGGCAGTCTCCGAGTGCCACACGTCTTTTTTTTCAAATATGATTTACTTCTGTCTACTACATTGTTATGTAATATGAGAATGCTATAACATATTGTTTGTTTATGCAGTAACTATTTATTCGCAGACTGTATGGTGTAAAGTATATCTAATAGTCATGATAGTCTAAATATTTGTTTAAATTTCTACCCACTAGTCGGTTTCATATTTTAGCAACTTATATATTGATAACCATCGCTAGTTAGTCCTATTGGAAAATAGCACATTTATGATTTGATTAATTGCAGAAATAAATTAATGTACTAAGTTTGTACTAATACAATCCACAGGCGTCTTCAATTCGAATATATCTTAACAAACCACAGGCGTCTTGTATTCAAACCCTTAAGTTACGAGTTTTCCAGTCATCTAAACTTTGAGTCGGTGCCTTAAGTTCTCTCTAAAATTGTGATCTCAGGCTTTCTAACTAATCCATAGCAAAGATTAGGAGGCTCGAATGTGTTTAGAGTTGCATCATCTAAAGTCTAAAGGAAGGCAATGGAACCATGTGACCCTTCGAAGCACTGTTTGCACACCTGTTTCATTCAATTTGATTGCGTTTTAATATACAATTTCAAAGTACATACATATCATCTTATAATTCAAGTAATGTTTGTTCTTCATATATTTACCAATATTATAACTGGAATAGTTTTCTGCCATTCTTATTTCCACTTAAATACTTTCTAAAAGTACTTACATACATAAACCGTTCTCAAGCGAATGATAGTAATATTTACAATATAATAATCGTATATTACAATTGTGATTTCAGTTGAGAGCTTTCAAATAACATTTTCTCTTTATTGATGTTCAGTTTAAACATTTATGAAAGAGTGCTCTGTAAATGTAATCAATATCTACTAACGCCATTCGAAAAAAATATCAGTAAAAATCCATTTATTTTATTTTTGCAACAAACTTGCGCCGGCTGTGTTTTCATGAAGAAGACATGCAAAGGTCATATATTTTGTCAACATTTTATTAGATTTTTATTGACAGTATTTCCATTCGTTTTCTTAGGAACTGTCTGTTAACAAACTACTCCGGTACAATGGTGATTGTCCTTGTGGTTTTTAGATATTTAATTTTACCGAGAGAAAAGGTATTGGGCATGTCTGACCCGCTTTGCGAACAGTGGCGGACATTAACCAAAATAGTTTTAAACAAAGGGGAATAATATGACCTTTCATTGCATACAATTGTTTGATTAAAAATCGTCGGAGATAAATGTTCAGGATGCTTTAAAAATAAAACAAACGGTATCAAAGGTTTTTATTTCATCTTAAAAATGCATAAAAATAATATCGAAATGAGCTAATGTTTAGAGATATGTTATATGCTGTCTCTTTCGCTCATTGAACAGGTTTTTTTTCGCACATTAAATAGCTGCGCCCATATCGCTAGCATTGTTTATTATCTGTCTTGGGCCATACACCAGGAAGCAACAGACGCAACCGCTGCCTTTTTAAATGATCTTATGATTGCTTTGGATCAAATTGAATAAAAATTATTTTAATGAATTAGCATTTTATTTTTCTTGGGTTGATGCTGAGTCCTGGGATTTAAAATAGTTCGGCGATTTCAGTTACATGTGGAGCATAAAGATGCCTCTGTTTTCCTGAATGCATTTTGCAAAACATGTACAGCATTTTGTCCGAGAACAACTTATACATTATACCTTAGAATCCTTTTAAAACATGCGAGCAAAGCTGATGTAGTTGAAGCTAAGCTAAAATACAACAAAGGTCATCTAAGCTCAGCTGTCAACCAGACCTGCAGAACTGTGTTTAAAAAATATGATAATTATGAACGAATCTATTCTGCAGCTTTAATAAAGTTGCCTATAAAATCCGCTAGGTTAAAAGCTGTACTTGTTAAGTTATTTTCATAGTTTCTTAGAAGCTGTAAATAGTTTATTTGAGTTTGGCAAAAGTGTATAGTAAATAGCTACATTACCGAAGTCCAAAACTCTCAGTAGATTTATTATTGGAAGTAACTTGATAGTTGCTACGTCGGCGGTTACCTACCGGATTCCAAAAGGTTAGATTCAAATTATGACTAATTAAAATAAAAACACTTATTTCATATTTTTTTACACAACTACGAATTAGTGATAATGGGACTAGCGTGATAACTAAGATTAGCGAAACATAAAATACATCATAATTATGACAACGTTCTAACACACCTTCACGTAATTTTAAACTGGGTGAAGCCTGTTCCACGGCAACCAGATTACTTGTTACTTAAAACTGGTGATTGCTTAGTATGCTTGCTTTAAAAACTTTACCGGCATTTTGGTGCCACATATTACACCATATTTTGCAACTGTCGAATAAGCAAATCATATGGAGCGGTGAAGGTTGTATTCAATCACAGCCCTTTATTTTGTGACCGTTCTCAATCCAATAAAGTCACTAGGTACCATATTACATGGCTATGTTCGTATTTGGTTATAAATTGACGGCTGTTTTGAGGAAACGCATTCACTTGCTATTGTTGTTGCCAAATGCGGTCAACGCATTCGGAAACTGACCTAGTCCAACTAAACATGTTCGGTTAAAATTGTGGTCGATACATTTATTTACCGACCTAAATGGGTTATAAGTCAGCTATTTTCTATTCACTTCAATAAATTTTATAATTTAACTTCATAGTAGTTTTGCATGTTGCGGCCAAAAATTGTTAAAAATCGAATTTCATCGTCCATGTTTGAAGAATGTATCAATATATAATGATAGGTGATATTGATATACAAAAAATATCTATGACAGTTCACTTAATATTTTTTATGATATACAATAGATTGAAAACTATAATGAAATATGGAAACAACACAGTGATTGCTTTCAGCATCGATCTAGTGAAAAAGCAATTCAAAATTGCTTTACACATAGAACGAGGGCAATAGCACGGTATGACATCATTCTTTCTTATCTAATAGTCATTGTCTAATAATCATAATAGTCTACGACTGCATCTTATATACAAAACATCGTTTTGCAAAAGTACGTGCGCCTTATAATAAATACGTCGAACTTTTGACACGGTATTCCAAGATTGACTTAAATTGCGATTATATTAAACTAGAGAATGCACGCAACTACTCCATTACATTATTTTTAGGGTTCCGTACCTAAAAGGTTAAAAAACGGGACCCTATTACCAAGCCTCCGCTGTCTGTCTGTCTGTCACCAGGCTGTATCTCATAAACCGTGATAGCTAGAAAGCTGAAATTTTCATAAATTATGTATTTCCGTTGCCGCTATATCAAAAAATAAAAAAATAAAACATATTAAGGGTGGTCCAATACAATAAACTTGTTTCTATTCGTATTTTTTGCTCAAAGTTCCCAACGGTAAGAGGTTGACGCTTAACATTTTAACAGAATATGTATTTGTATATTACCTTTCAAAATGAATAATTAAATAAAAAAAGTTAGTAATAAAGGGGGGCTCCCATACAACAAACGTAATTTTTAAGCAATTTGTTACTCGATCGTAATAAACAGGTAGAAACTTCAAAAAATTTTAAGTATACATACAACAAATGTGATTTTCTTTTATAGATGATGGTACGGAACCCTTCGTGCGCGAGTCCGACTCGCACTTGCCCATTTTTTTTTATCGTTTTTTCCAAATCCCGTGTCAGTTTTGGGAAGTTCCTTCTCAATGCACCTCAACGGTCCCCGAGGAATACAAATGCCAAAATCCTGCTCCAATAGCTTCCTGCGCCCAATAGTTTTGACTGTGCGTTATCATATTATACAGATTATTATGATGATTCAATATTTTTGTTGAAGTCAATTACCTATTCGGGGTTGACCAATATGCCATTTTACTGTATAAATTAGAAACCAACATGAGAATGTAGTTGTAGATATTATCCTAAGTGGTCTGTGATATTATATAAGCTATTTCTAAATACCTACTGCTCCAGTACTTCTAAGAATCGCGCCATAATAGCGCCAACATGATTGGCATTTCTCAGAAACTAAAATGTCTGTTCAATCCTACAGCTCGAGATATTGGGTGGCAGTTATGATTAGTTAATGATACTAGACGTGACAAATATATTTAATCACTGAAGATTATTACTACTTAGTGTCATAGTTATTTCAATCAGAAGCAAAACTGATTTTTTTAATAAATCTATCCTGTCCCCTACAAGGTTTTGATCTTTATTTGGTACGTATATTAACAGCTAAGTTCCGGAACGATTAACCCCTTGAGTGTCCTACGGGCACGGTGTGCCCATAAGGATTTGTGTGAACTTCACTCTGGTGTTGTGTGATTGGTTACGATAATAAAAACGTACATCGACTAGTTACAGATTAGCCAACATAATACCATTAATTTTTACCATATTTCCAAGCTTGTAACCGAGAAAAATAAAAAAATTGCTGATTTTGGTGCTCAGTTTTCTCCGTGCCGCCATATTGCGCTGTGGCGATCAACTAAGTTGAATTTGTGATTTTTCAAAAATGTGTTCTCAACGCAAACGCTAAGTGATTGTTTTAGTATTGTATATCAAATTATAGACAATTTAGTGAAGTATATGTTTTAAATAATTTTTTTAGTCAGGTGTAAAAACATTTACAAAAAAAGTGTTAGTAATTTTTGTGATGCAGTTTTCGGGCGTTGGCCGCTAGCCGTTCTCCATATTTTAAATGATTATAATATGTAAGTATTTTTTAATTACTTTACTAAATATAGATAAGTTTCTCACCAAGGTGTCTTAAAATCCATTGTTAATTAGACATTTTGTATTGTTTTTGCTATAAATAGGTATAAATATGTTTTGTGAGTGAGAAATGTTTTCCGTCGGATGGTCAAAATGGCGCAAATTTTTCGCTACCATGAATAAATGGTTATTGTGAAGTGATTTCGGTGACCTGTGCTAAATTAATGTATATAACCGTCGCGTCGTCTGCCCGTGTCAATATTAGTGCAGTGAGAAAGTGACTTTCGTGAATAATTTATGTGTATTGTGGAAAAATGTTTCACATGGTGTAAGAAAAAACAAAGTGACCTGCATTTATAATTTTTTTCCACATGAAAAGCTTAAAGGTAAGCTATTTTAATATGATTCTCATATAGATTAATTTCTGAACTGTATACAGTATAAGATTTACGTCATATAATTACACCAAACGCGAGAAAATTATAGTTTTATAACCTAGGATCTTATAAACATTACATCCTCAAAATGGCTGAACACTACCAGAGAAAATGCATTTTGGAGCGGGGCATGCGAGGGGTTAATATGTCAGTTTTAACCACAGATATAGATTTACATAGATAACATAATTATCACGATTTGTATTGAAACCAAGCGTGCCGACTTTTTAATACCTACTGGGACGTTGCCTGTATCACAAAGTCGAAGCGATGCGCGACAGTATCGCTTGTGCGATATTCATCGTCTCCTAACACACAACGTCAGATCAAACGTCCGAAGCAAACGCGGCAACGTAATGTGAATAAAGTTTACTTAACGGTAAAACGGACGCGCGGGGACTGAAGTTAGTGGCGACCAACCTCGACGCTTGGTCGGAGTTCAGACACGCAAAGTGCATGCATTTGCGTTATCTATGTAGATCTATGTCTGTGGTTTTAACATTTGGTAATCTTTCCTAAAATAAAGCTTTGTAATTAAATTTTAAATAATTATTTTTATCATTTATTTATTGTTCATCATCATGTCAGCCTGTGCTGAATATAGGCCTCTCAAGGCTCTCCACACAGACCAACATTGAGCCAATCGTATTCAATCGTTTTCAACGAGATCGTCGGTCCACCTTACGGGCCTACCGCTGCTACATCGTCCGGTACGTGGCCGCCGCTCTAGAATTTTCCTGCGCAATGGCCATTTTCTTTGAGCTATGCTGATACATGTTATAATATTTAATTTCTTTCTTATAATATCTCAAAAATATACAGTGGATATTATTTATTGGATTTATAAGGAATTTAAATAAATAGTGGTTACCGATTTTATTTACAGGCAGACTTGATTGTGTTTGTTTTACAAGCGGTCCGAGTAATACCGTTGTATTAATTTATGACCCGCAATTTTTCAGTTTGCTGCTTGTATAGAAAATTAATGCTGCTATAAAAAAGGAATCACAGCGTGCGTGGCTTTAAAATCGCTTATGCTAAGCTCATCACGCAGTTTCAGTTTGTTGCTTTTAGGTTTATATAGCGAAGAATCACGTCATCGGAGCAAACGATTTCATCCAAAGATTCACGTTGATTTCTACGAACCGTATAGTATATACTGACCGCTCTATCGGCAAGGTTGCGCACTCTGCAGTGCAGGTAGGCAGGCTGTCCCACGGCGGCGGTGGCCTCGCGCTTCGTGCTGTTGTCGAAGTACGGAGTACCCAGGGGCTCCCAGCCTCCGCCGCCGGCTGTTACACCTGCAACAACACATATCTAGATAAATAAAAATTAATTGCGGAAATGTTTGTTTGCGCATAACTTCCTGCACCAAATTGAATAAATTTGTCTTTTATGTGTGTTATTGCCAGGAGAAGATTCGTATGAAAAAAAAAACATAAAAAAATAAATATTAAAAAAGCAGTACCAAGTTCGCCGCCTCAGCTAGCATTTTATATTATCACAAATAATAGTACTACAGAGTTTCCATAATGGTACTGAAAACATCCTCCATGTTTAGTGTTCTCCATAATGTTCTCGAAAGACATGTGAAGTCCGCCAAACCGCAACTGGTCAACGTGGTAGACTATGGCTTACCCTTCTTATAGTGAGTCTCGTACCCATCAGTCATAGGCTCACGGTATATATACATTGTGAGCATTTAAGTAACAGTATTATTGGTTTTAGTACGTATACACCACTATTTTTTAATTAGTACAAAAAATGTAACAGAGCACTAAGTATCTTTAACTGATCATATTTATGTAGTTAAAAAATAAAAACACTAAGTCCCAAAACTGTCTCAAAACTGTCCACAAAAATACGTGATAATAATTGGTAAATGCATAATTAATACTATGACCGACCCGCGTACTATCATAGTAAAATGACCCATTGATAAATTTCCGGCCCCTCCCCCTCTGCGCCTGCGCCACGCCCCGACGATGTGACAAACAGTGCTAAATTGCTAGCGAAAGTGAGCGTATCTAATTTCGTTGCAAAAGTAATTTGTTTGTCTACGTTTGCCCGACGCGATGGCCTATCATATCAGTTCATATCACGGGAGTATGTAGCTATGCTTCGTGCGTACTTTTTGAGTGGAAAAATCGCGAGTGCAGCTGTGTATTTTATTTTTATTTTATTTTATTACATAGGTACAGCAACAGACTATAAACTAATACATCTGTCCACATATTACGCAATACACCATACTTATGCCTATAGTCCAATTATAGCTATACACAACATTTGTTAACAGTTAAAGAGCAAACAGAAAAATATGAGAATCTATGAACATTACAGACTATTTAGTACTTTATTTATTTGATTTACATTCTTCATATAAGAGATGTTTGAATGTATTATATGTGTTGTGAAAAATGTCGAACCTGGAGCATATCGCGTTATACTGAGAGCACATTCGCAAGATCGGACTATTTTGAGACACATTGTTATTGCTAATTGGTATAATAAAGAGTTGCGGGATTCGTACGGACCTCACTGGGACCTTAAAACTTATCTGGCCAACAAGTTGATTGTCGAGCGAACCATTCACAATTTTGTGTAGAGTGCACATGTCGCTTATCCATCTCCTCTTCTCGAGTGTCAGAATTTTAAATTTACAGAGTCGTGTTTCTTAGTCCGGTAGTTCTGCCAGTCACAATTTTCTACTGGAACTACTTAATTCCTATCACTTTTAAATGATGATACTGAGAACTTATGACGTGCAAATTTTATTAATGTTGACCTTTAATTTAAAATGTGTCATACACATACGTGATGAACAGTAAGACTTATGTAATAGCACTATAGTATTTAAGATTAAATTTAATGTAACAGGAACATTTGAACGCCGGTGACGGCAAAATACTATGGACTTAAAAACAGTAAACAACTTTGTAAACAGTATTCCAACAAATAAACTATTATTTTCTATTCTGTAAATGTTTCACATTAATAAAAAAGGTGTCCGAAGGAACTCCATAGTGGGTATTGTGTTTCGATAGAAATTTCAGAAACATTTTCATAATAGATGCCTAGACTTGATAGTATATTAGCTTTTTTCACAGAGCGACTGCCGTCTGACCTCTACAACCCGAAGGCGTAGGCATATATTATGGTTTAGACCAGACATTTGAGGTCACTGATTGCCTTAACGACTGTCAAAAATGATAACCGAAACCGATGGCTTTACGTGCTTTACGAGGCACGGAGGGATGTGATCTTTTGTGGCCAATCACCCTATGCCCAGCAGTGGACGTCGTTTGGCTGATATGATGATTATATTTCATATCAGTCAAACGACCCAAATTCATATAAGTACGCAGATATGGCGTGGTGTACATACGTAATGGAGCCACCTAATATTCATATAAGCTGTTGTGCATAAGATTATCAGTATCAGTTCATATTTAAAGCGGTTCAATATACATAGCATGATTTCGGATTTAACAATGGATGGAGGTAATGAATATAAATTCACTAGATCATCCTATGTATGGAAAACTAAAATTTAAATAATTGTAATGTGAAACAATTAAGTATTGATTGATGGTGAGACGGAGGATCTCAGGTAGGATGTCGGGGTTCGAGAGAAACACTGCTAGGCTGAACAGGTTCTTTATTATGTCTCACTACCGCTTACATACAGTATGACCGAACTAGGTAAGCACTGGCCTGAGCTGGCTGGAGTAGTTCCAGTAGAAAATTGTGACTGGCAGAACTTGTAGCTTTGGTAGAAAATTTGCCAGAATCTGTGGTAGGAAATGGTTACTTTGAAAACGATGGTAGTTTTGGAAGATATGGTTGGTTTTGTTTAAATAGTAGTTTTAGGGGAAATTAAAGTTTTGGTAGAAATTGTAGTTTTGGTAGCAATTGTTGTTATGGCACAAATGCAAATGGTTGTATTGAGATAATGGTAGTTTTGGTAGAAATTTTAGTAATGACACAAATAGTAGAAATGTTAGGTTTGGTAATTTTGAAAGAAATTGTTTTATGGTAGAAAACGGTAATAGTAGTAAACCAAAACTACCATATTACCGGAATAACGTTCTGAGAATGATGATTGGTAGTAGGTGCTTTATTATTATTACAATGCCCGCTATTGCATATAATATAAACTTCTTTGGTGTTTAAATGTTGATCATTCATCATTCACACGATCAACACTATAAATTGATGATGCCTTTTGCAGTCCACTACTAAGCCTCTCCACATGGTGGTTTTGGTAGTAGGACAGTAGTAGATAAAACAACGCGCTTATAATGTCTAGTTTGTATTATTAGTATTACATGGCTATGATTAGCTGCTTATTATAGCTCGTTTGCCACTTCTACTGTATAAAAGTGGTCAAGTGCGGGTCGGGCCACGTAACATAACGTAACTTTTTTCAAATTAATTTATTGTACAGTTTTGTCCACGTGGTTACAACGCATAACCATGGCAAAGAACAATGCCCATTTCTGGCCCAGTCTGGAACTCATGAACAGCACAATAAAGTTTCAATTAGTTGTTGAATAATCCTTTTTATTTATAACTTAATTTATAGGCATTACTAAAGGTGTGCCGAGAAACTTATTCAATAAATAGGTTTAAAAAGATGTGTTAACGTCTAAATAGCCAACACGTAAAAGATCAGAAATTGCCAGTAAAGAAATCATAATATTAAATCGATTATCACTTCTTCTTTATCGATTTTACATTTTCTCTATTAAAATTATTTGAGTTAATAGCAAATCTCTACTTGGTCCTTAAACATTTAAAATGTGTGTATTTTCAAGGTATATATGCTATTAACTACAAATAAGTTCGATTTTGAACCAAATATACAGGATGTAAAAAGACCCTTAACGAAACCTGAAATCCCATGTTGTACCAATCACTACGACCATTTCTTACTTCGGCACCATATCTGGGAAATTACTGGTTCAGGAGATATTGAGGCTCAAAGTTAGTATGGAATTTTTCTAATAAGGTACAAAATTGATGCATTTGCCCCGCCAATATGTTCTTTAGATGCCCTATAACCCCATGGATAAGTAGGTATTTCGAGCATTGCACGCGCGCGCTTTTAATTGCGGTTTAAAAAATGTGAAAACTCAAAAAAAATCGTTTCCCAGGTATTATTTTTGGTTAGTATGACTTGGCATGATGTCCACAACGAGTAGACTTCGGCTTGGTGATGGGTCTTGAGACACCCTGTATAGATAACCTATGTCCGAAATCCATATCGATTAATCAATATCATTGAAAAACTGTAAAATGGCAACATTTTTGACTCATAAGTAAACGTCAATAATGTCATATTCAGTTTATTTTCTTTGTTGCCTATTTGTTTTGCTCGTGCACATTGTGAATGCTTTTTATGTTTTTGGATTTTTTACGACTTCTGGCTTTTTCTTTCGGATTTCTACCCTTACCAAATGTTTAACTCATTCCTTTCTACTCAAAACTACGAAATACTTTAACTATTCTAATAAAAGTGGGTACACACCTAATGTTTAGTGAGCATATAAAAGTACTTCTTGTAATAAAACTATGAATGTGATGGACCTCTAATCAATCTCAAAATTCTAGTTTAACACTCTTTTATCGAATGCAATAACAACTACTACGATTTTTGACTGTACACATCTGGGCCGGCGTCTCTAAGAAAAATGGGCATTGTTCTTCCAGCTCTCTAGTGCTTATATTTTTTTGTAAAACCGCGGACGGACATGGTGAAACTATAAGGGTAATTTTCGAAAGCTAATCGAATCGTCATAGTCAGGTTACTACAAAATGGTAATATGCACGTTTTGAAAAATAGTGTTGCCGTAGTTATACATAACGATGTACCTATGTTATTATTGTATTAAATACCTATTACGTTATTTTGTTTAAGACGGAGAAAACCTACTTATTTAGAGTAGGTACTATTGTCTTCTGTATTGTAATCAGTAAAAAGGATTTGGCAATTAGCTCTCACCCATAACTGACAAATTGTATAGAATTAACGTACTTATATAGGTACGGAATTATGTGGTATACGTATACAAGTAAAACATAGAGTTATTCATAACCGAAAATCATATCAACATAGTACTGTAAATTTTGCAAATTCTGAAAGGTGGTAGAGCCACGCTGGTTACAACACGAGTCGCTCGACCGTGGAAGTGCTACCCTCACACAGACCATCGACGTAAAGTGACAGTATTGTAAATGCTGTTGCGTTTCGTTAGGTGATAAGAGTACTAGAGGCCCTAACCCGCCTTTTTACGCTCTTTTCCTTTTCTATAGGGAAAGGAAGAGAGAATGAGTAGAGGAGGGAGGTTGGAAGGGAGAGAGCGAAGAAAACTTTGCCCGCTCCTCTTTTTCCTAAGGTCGGCAACCAAGTGATGCTGGGTTGGCGTCACTGGCTTCTACTGGCAACGGTTAGCCGCTTACCATCAGGCAGGCGCATTTGCCACCCTTGTAGTATAAAAAAAGAATACTTCATTCATATCGTTCTAGAGCTGCGTAGTCCTCATGAGCAAATGTATTGTATGACCTTTTACTGGAGCCAATTAAGTAAACAGAATGTGGCATATAATTTAGAGTACAATTGTAATAATAGTTTTAAATAGAAAATAGTTTACCATACTACTAATAATCATGTAATTAATGAACTTAATCCTGGAGCTTCATAGTATTGATCGGTTGATTAGCTGGTGGTATTATGACTGGATTTAAATAAGTATACATATATGGCATGTAAAGTATAATGTGGAGCCACATCACATTGATTTGTTTTTATATAAGTTTACTGGATTCAAATAAGTACGTACGATGCAGCATGTAATCAGAGTTAAATAATACGTAAATCAACAACATAATGCTAGCAAATAACTCCATGGCGGCTATCATTTTACTTGTGGATCTAACAATGCATGGTTATAATAAATATAAATCCACTGGATCAACTTATCTATGGAAAATAGATAAGGATTTCATCTAATGATATTAAGTATCTATGGGCCTTATCCGAAGGCGCAAGATCGCTCAGAGGGCGATGGGGAGAGCTATTCTCGGAGGTTTCCTGTGCGAGATCGAATCAGAAATGAGGAGATCCGCAGGAGAACCAAATACATAGCTCACCAGATAGTCAAGCTGAACTGGCAGTGGTCAGGGCACATATCTTGAAGTTGAGGCCGTGGAGGCAGAAAAGTTCTGAAGTGGTAGCCACATACCAGATGACGGCGCAGAGGAAAGCCCCCCGCAAGGTGGATCGACGATCTCGTTAAGAACGCGGGAAGCGGTTGGATGCGGGCGGCTCAAGACCGGTATGTGTGGAGAACCTTGGGGTAGGCCTATGTCTAGTAGTGGACGTCGTTTGGCTGATATGATGATGAATTAATGATATTTCATCATACCAGCCAAACGACCCAAATTCATATAAGCACGCAGATATGGCGCGGCGTGTATAGTAATGTAGCCACATAATATCCATAAGCTTGTGTGCATAAGATTATCAGTAGCAGTTCATAATAATTAAAGCGGATCAATATAGTATGCTTTCGGATTTGACAATGTATGGAAGTAATAAATATAAATTCAATGGATCATCTTATGAATGGAAAACTAAAATTTAAATAATTGTAATGTGAAACCATTAAGTATTGATTGACGGGTATATGTATGTCTTAAAGGGGCCAAATAAATATACAGATCATGGTATACAATTATGCGTAAAATAGTAAGCTAAAATATTCAAACACAAATACTCAACTAACATAATCCTGAAGCCACATAATATTGACCAGCAGGTCTATATTATAAAGTTTTGGATTCAAATAAGTTCGCACATGTGGCGTATAAAGTGAGCGGCCCGTGGCAAAGTGGCAACCGCTCGAATCTATCGATTCGAAAGGTTAAGCGCGTTCGTCACCGTCTGGTTTATAGATGGGTGACCAGCCACAAAAAGTCACTCCCTCCGTGTCTCGGAGAGCACGTTAAGCCGTCGGTCCCAGCTGTCATCAAAAAGATCCTTGACAGTCGTTACGAGGAATTAGTACCTGCGAACATCCTGACTCTGGTCTAAACCATAGAATATGGCTATCCCTTCGGGTTGCGGAGGTCAGACGGCAGTCGCTCTGTGGAAAAGCTAATATTCTGTCAAATCTGGTTAGACTAGAAAGCGGAACCCGGGCTCCAAGGCGAAGGCCTGGATGCAACTGGCATAACGCTCGGAGGATGGTGATGATTTGGCATAATTATTATACAGTATAAATGGAGCCAAATAGTATACAAGAAATGGAAAATATCGGACTGAAATAGTATTTAAAATATCAAGTAGAAAAAGGATCATTATAGTGCTGGTAAGAATGATAAAATGGTTATATCATAAATTATTATTATTACCCGGAGCAAGTACTGAAGTAACTTGTCCCTGGAGCCACATATTGATAATTGTCACGTCTGGATTCAAATAAGGACGCACGCATGGCATATAATTCGGAGCCAAAAAGTTGACGTCGGTCTGAGATATATGGCCGTTACGGATCCAGTTTTGTTCGGTACTTTAGCCAAATTCATCACGAATACATCTAAATTTTATTGAATATGTGTGGCAACGTCTTGCCAGGAATGGCAACATTGTAAAAAAATCAGTAATATATTCCATAGAGCAAATGTTATTCGAGTGCAAAGGTGGATCAAGTAAGGAACGGCAATACCGCGTGATCAACCAAGTCCGCAAACAGTCGTTTATATATATATATATATATATATATATATATATATCTTTTTCTCTGTAATGTTTATTCTGCTTAACATTTTTGGTGTGTGCCTTTTGTGGCAAAATAAAGATTTCTTCTTTCTTCTTTCTTTTCTTTCATTTGTGAATCGCTTGAAGTATTGATCATTATGGGTATCAAACCTAAGCGCCACTATACCCCTACTATAGAGGCGCAGCAACAACATAAACTTATATTTTATATAAAGACTCACGTCTGTATCCCCGGTAGGAAGAGGCGTAATAGTTATTACACCCACATTTCGCCATGAATTTTTAGGTCCCACGTAATAGGGGGCGAGCCTATTGCCGTTACCGGGCACATCACCAGACTCCGTGCTGCTACTGAGAATTCGGAAAAACCCAGTAACATTTTTGCCCAACCCGGGAATTGAACCCGGGAACTCCGATCAGCAGTCGCATACGCTATCCACTGGACCACGGATGCAGTCTATAAACAAATACGTGTGGTCAAAGGTCCTAAGGGTTTTTTTGCTAGCTTTTTTACTTAAAAATGAACCATTACTGGTTAGGTAGCTTAACTGAACGGTTAAGGTACTTAATTTTACTTGAGTGATGATATTCCAATTTCTTACTAAGACAAAGGATTGACCTAATTAAAGGCTTTGCTTTGGGATTAGACAAATGGGATGGAGGACGCCTCTCTTGTGATTAAACACCGTCTTATTTTGTTATTGCGTAATTTATGTAGTTCGATTTCTTATGCAGCTAATGCCTCATGCACGTTGTTTACCGGGCTTATTTCAAAATACGTCTACGGGCGTTATTATTTAAAACTCGATTTTTTCTACGACGTTTACGTGAACAATGGCAGAAAATTTAACAAAATTTATAAATACTAAGATAGATAGATAGATAGATTACACTTTATTGAACACCAAAACAAACAAAGTATTTACATAACTTCTTCTTCTTTCAATTTAAGAGCTTTGCTCTTGTCGGTGGCGTGTACGCCATAAATTTCTGTCTTCGACCAGTACCTTGACCTCCTAATACGCATGACCTTTGGCTATACCCTACAATACTACCTACAATATCAAAATCTAATAGTATTGTATCGATATTTAACAGTTCCTCCGTAAAAATCACAAGTATTGATACCGGTTTAAGATATTCCTTTGGGTTGCTGCAGTCAGACGGCAGCCGCTCTGTGGAAATGTGGGGTATTAATATTTTGAAAACCTGGTTAGACTAGAGAGTTAACCTGGGGCTCTAAGGCGAAACTCTTAGATGATCTATCTTCTTCTTCTTCTTGTCGTATCAATGGCGGTTTTAGATGACTGACGACCAGTATTCTGCTACAGCTATAGCGTTGTTTGTGGCCTTATACAGCTCAGCCAAAGAGCATTTAATCGGACAGGAGGGGCAAGAAAGCAAGTGTGGCATGTCCTGCCTTGTCGCTCCACAGTCGCACCGGACAGAGTCCTCAGCCACATAGCCCCATCTATACAGATTGAATCTGCAGCGACCCACTTGTATTCGGAGTCGGTTTAGGGACTTCCAGGTGGACCAGGGCAGGTCCTGCCCTGGGGAAAGCTCCTCTGCAGGCACAATGTAGTACTCAGGAGGAGCATGTTTTTCATGCCACAAGTTACGGCGTGCCTCAGCTGGACTGTTTGTAAGAGGTTTCGTGTGGCTTAGGAAACTTTTACGGCTCCTTAGGCGGGTTGAAACTGTTTCCTTATTATGGAGTGGATGTCGAGTGTCCGTCTCTTGTTTCGACTTCTCGATGGAACACGCCGCACTCCTTTGCACCTCTGGAGGTGCAATACCTGCCAGAGGGTACACCATATTAAGCGGTGTTGGCTTCAGGCAGCCTGTTATTATAGGGCAGGTGTTGTTAAGTGCAACATCTACTTCTCTTGCATGATGATGATCTATGATGATAACATACAACTAGACTTATTGAAGAAGTTTGCATATCAGTCGTTTCAAAGGAACATTAATGTCACGGAATTTTTAATAAATCTTAGTCTAGATTGATGATAACGCTCTTTAGTTATATATAAAAGTCAAAATGTATGAAAACAGTAGGTAGTTATAATTTCAAAACAAAAGGGTCATTGCTTTCAGTAGTCATATTTCACAGTAATAAATTGTTTTCAATTTTCGTTAATATATTATTTTTTTGAAATTGCTATACCTGAAAGGCGATTAATTACATTATTCATATTTATTCTTCGAATTACTGTTACAAGTCGGTATATCGAGACTGGTATTAAAGGACCAGACACGAAAACTGACGGCGAGCGATTGTGGCAGTGATTTCGATTTACATGTAGTCTTCTGCTCCACCGCGGCCGATGCCGTGTCAGTGTAGAACGCGCCATGGACACGGAAATTGCTGCCGCTGCCACCCGCCGCTGCTTTTCGTGCCTGGGTCGTAAATCAGTAGGTCACTGTTTCATCAACTAATAACCGTACTCTTTGTTTAGTTGTAATCAAACAGCACTTATCAATCTATAATCATAGGCGTAATCGTACGTTGTATATGTACATATAGTATGGCAGCTACTTTGTGTGTTATTATTATTTATTTTAATTTTCTTTTTTATTTATCCCTTGTGCACCCCTAATCTTCAAAAAGTTACATATGCGTTATCTGTCGGTCAGTCATTAACACTAAAATTTTACCTATACAGATCTTGGTATCCTCCTTTAAATATTTTTATTTAATCACAGAACGGTATTAATTTCTATCAGAAAATCTGCCAAATCGGACACTTACGACAATTTAGATTGACGATGTCATGAACCTGTTTAAATGGCGGGTTACTTATATCCGCGTTAAGTCAAGGTAAAATCGAACGATAATTCTAGGAAATTGAGGAACAATGTTAACATGTCCAAAGATTTTCCAAATTTGATTTTTCAAAATATTGTGTCAAAATATCATCAATTCATAAAACTTTCGCGATTTGTATAATTATATTATACAAGTTTATATAGCGGATCTTACACGGGATAACTAAGATATTAAATAATAAAACCGAGGTATTTATGCCTTGCCTATTAACTAAATAATGATAAGTATAACATTATTTAAGAAAATTGAACTATTACTAGGTGACTATATAATATGTACATATAAAATAAAACAATTATTTCTATACTTAAGTACCTAAGAAATGAAAACCAGTACATAAAAAAGGTAAAGAAAATTTTTAAAGGGCGTCATGGAAATCCTCCACATCGCCATTAATTGGGAGCGTGCCCAGGATGCTGGCAGCATTGCCACGTTGTATGGTAAAATTCATAAAACTAATTTAAGGAAAAATTTCATAATATTCTTTATCATAATTAAGTCTGTAGTATTTAGTCGATTGTATTAAATATTCTCACATTAATTATGCTTCATTATGATGGTATAGTAAATTTATTTATCGATACAGACAATTAACAAGTTTCGTAAACAGGCTGACATGAAATTGTACCTAGCTAAATAGCCGTTGCATTGAAGCCAATTTAAAATACTAAAAAGGCGTAGTGTCTATCTCCAAATTTACTTTTGGCGCTAAAATTAGAAACGTTTATTGAAAGATGATATACCCGTTGTATCTTGAAGCTCACATAGGTAATTCGTATATTTTTTGTTGCAAATATATTTTACTTATAGAATTTTGTATACTGTATTAATAGTCAGCAAAGCTATACCCACACTTCATACAAGGCTCTTGTAGTCTAGTGTGTTTGGTTTATAACTAGTTGTAATATTGTTTATGCTTATATTGTCCGTTATTAGTTGTCCGAAAAGTCTCGAAGGGTGTACAGTATTGAGTAATAGGTGAAACCTTTAGCCTTAGTTACGTATGGCTTAAATATAATATGTAGTTGCCTAAATTTAGTTGTTTATGAATTACTAAGCTATTGGAAATTGAAAAGATTCACTAGAAATATGATCCATTGTTATTTTATAGAATGAAGACATCGATACCTTACTGAAAGTGATAAAGGTCTACGTAACATCACCCTATGAGCAACGGGTGCTGATCGGTAGCCTTAAATAGCGCTGGTGTAACCGTGGGCAATCTAGTAAATTATATTGATTGCAGTGAAGACTGTATTTATTCGCCATTATCATTTATTGTAATGTTCATAGCTTAACAGGCGCGTCTGTTGTCTAACGTTAAACTAAATGAGCCAGCTAGGGCACCGCTACAAACACACTTAGTGAACATATTGCTGATTGCGGCATGATGTTATTAGCGGACGCGTGTGGTTGGTACACGGTTGAGCTGGGACCACAATTGAACTACCTAACGAATGAATGGATATGTAAATGTTAAATTCTTGCGTTATTGGCTGACTGACAGACAAGCTAACGTCGAAAATATTAGGCCCAAGAAATTGAAATTTGGCATGTACTCGTATGTTCCTTGGGGACTGCCAGGGTGCATTAAGAAGTGCTTTTCTGAATTTCTCATGGGATCGGGAAGAAACGGTTACATTTAAATGAATATGCAAATGTAGCTGCGGGCTTCCTCTAGTAGGTAATAAGTCTAAACCTTTGTATATTTATAGTTTTGGATACGTAACAAATAAAATTAATTTAATACAAACCTAATCAATGTTCATATACAATAGGTATCCACTAACCAATGTGTGCATTTGTAATGGGTAAAACTCAACTAAACAATAACATATTGTTAAAATGTGTTAAAATGTAACATTTTAATTAGCAGGAAGTTCCGGGCAGCCTTTTGCAGTCCACAGCTGGACTTCAGTCTGTCCTAATTTGCTGCCAAGCAGCACTATAAAAATAATAATTTAACATGTTAGAAGTGAAATGAAGGTGCACACCTACCATTATAGTTTATGTAACACGCAATTAGATCCTAGATTCCTTCACCATGCTATTGAAATTGACACGTGAACTAGGCTAGTAGTTTTAGTTATACACTGACAAGATCATGCTTATTTTTATAAAGACTAGACTTTTCCCCCGACGCTGCCGGTCGGTGTGATTTATACATCTAAATCTTCCTCAGACATCACACTATCTATTGGTAAAAACGGAAGTATCTGTTCGACAGTTTTTGAGTTTATTACGTTCATACAGGACACGGGGTTTACATTTTATAATACAGGGTGTAAAAACACCCTGTATTATAAAATGAACCTTAACGAAAACTGAAATCCCATGTTGTACCAATCACTACGAACATTTTTTACTTCGGTACCATACCTGGGAAATTACTGGTTCAGGAGATATTGAGGCTCAAAATTAGTATGGATTTTTTCTAATTAGGTACAAAATCGATGCATTTATCCCGCCAATATGTTTTTTAGATGCCCTATGACCCCATGGGTAAGTAGGTATTTCGAGCATTGCACGCGCGCGCTTTTAACTGCGGTTTAAAAATGTGAAAACTTAAAAAAAAAATCGTTTCCCAGGTATTATTTTTGGTTAGTATGACTTGGCATGATGTCCACAACGAGTAGATGTCGGCTTGGTGATGGGTCTTATGATACCCTGTATGAATGTACAGGCAAATGCTAAATATGAGGCAAAATTTCAAGCCTTGTGGGTGATTTAGTGATTCGTTTGTTGTGCCGTCAAAACCTGCTTACAATCCGCAATCCGCTTCTTTATATAGTATGTTGTTAAATAATCGCATGTCTCGTGCCTCGGAGAGCACGTTAAGCCGTCGGTCCCGGCTGTCATGAAGATCTTTGACAGTCGTTATAGGGCGTCAGTACCTCTAAATAAACTGACACTAGTCTAAACCATGGAATATCGCTATCCCTTCGGGTTGCGGAGGTCAGAGAGGCAGTCGCTCCGTGAAATAGCTAATATTCAGCTAAATCCGGTTAGACTAGTAAGCGGACCCCAGGTTGAAACTGGGATAACGCTAGGAGGATAATTATATAGTATGTAGTTTTCTTGACACCTACTGCCTGCCTTAGCTAATTTTTATTTTTTTGATTTGTGTTGTTTTTAAAGGTTATAAATCGAGTTCGACGACATATACATTCACGCGGTTCAAATTTGATGGTTATGCTGGCATACCACCCGTGATATGATCCATCGATACAGTGGAAAAAACTGAAGCAAAAAAAGGAGTTTGTTCATAGCTGTAGTATTTACTAAACCGACGATTTAGGAGATCAGATACCTTGCTTGCTGTAGAAATGGTACTCTAGATTTGTCAGTTACGTTAAATATGATCCTAATAGCTTCGTAGTTGTGACTGTCAGATCAATATAGTACAAAAGATGAAATGTTGCTGCATGTTCACAAACGGGCAGGGTCCGTTTGTTGTGGTCTAATTATTTTCAAAGGATGCTAAAGACAAGTATGGAGCGAATACCATACAACTTTTTTAATAAATCAGCTACCGCGCTGTTGACTTTACAAACATTCAAACAACGGAAGCTAAGTACCTATACACAGAATTGGAATAACCATTTTTGAATCGCTTAAAGTATTGACCATTATGGGTATCAAACCCAAGCGCCACCATACCCCCACTATAGAGGCGCAGCAACAACATTAACTAATATTTTATATATAGACTCATGCCTGTATCCCCGAAGGGGTAGGCAGAGGCGTAATAGGTATCACACCCACATTTCGCCATGAATTTTTAGGTCCCACGTAATAAGGGGCGAGCCTATTGCCGTTACCGGGCAAATCACCAGACTCCGTGCTGCTACTGAGAATTCGGAAAAACCCAATAACATTTTTGCCCGTCCCGGGAATCGAACTCGGGAACTCCGATCAGCAGTTGCATACGCTATCCACTGGATCACGGAGGCAGTCTATAAACAAATACGTGCGGTCAAAGGTCCAAAGGGCTTTTGCTAGCTTTTTTTTTACTTAAAAATGAAACATTACTGGTTAGGTAGCTTAACTGAACGGTTAAGATAATTCATTTTTCTTACATACATACATAGACTCACTCCTGTTTACCCGAAGGGGTAGGCAGAGGCATATAAAACGCCCACTTTTCGCCAGTGCTTTGATCCCACGTAATAGGTGGCGAGCCCATTGCCGCTTATCGGGATATTTTGTTTGCCAGAGCCTCGTCCGTTGATCGGCAGGTGCACCACTCGCAGGTGAGGTTGGCTTGGGACCCTAAGTTCTTGGTGGGAACCACATTTTACTTGAGTGATGATATTCCAATTTCTTACCAACACAAAAGATTGACCTAATTAAAGGCTTTGCTTCGGGATTAGACAAATGGGATAGAGGACGCCTTTCTTATGATTAACCGCCGTCTTATTTTGTTATTGCTTAATTTATGTAGTACAATTTCTTAAGCAGTTTATGCGTCATGCACGTTGTTTACCAGCTTTATTGCAAAATACGTCTACCGGCGTTATTATTTAAAACTCGATATTTTTCAACGACGTTTACGTGAACAATGTCAGAAAATTTAACAAAATTTATAAATACTAACTTCTTTTACTTTCATTTTAAGAGCTTTGCACTTGTCGGTGGTGTGTACGCCATAAATTTCTGTCTTCGACCAGCACCTTGACCTCCTTATACGCATGACCTTTGGCTATACCCTACAATACTACGTACAATATCAAAATCAAATAGTTGTGTATCGATATTCAACAGTTCCTCCGTAACTGTTAAATATCGCAAGAATTGATACGGTCTTAGATATCCCTTTGGATTTCTGCAGTCAGACGGCAGTCGCTCTGTGGAAATGTGGGGTAGCTAATATTTATTAAAATCTGGTTAGACTAGAGAGTGAACCTCGGGCTCTAAGGCGAAACTCTTAGATGGTCTATGATAATAACATACAACTAGACTTACTGAAGAAGATGGTACAGAAGTTTGCATATCAGTTGTTTCAAAGGAACATTAATGTAATGGAATTTTTAATAAATCTTAGTCTAGATTGATGATAACGTTCTTTAGTTATACATAAAAGTCAAAATGTATGAAAAGAGTAAGTATAATTGCAAAACCAAAAGGTCATCGCTTTCAGTAGTCAAATTTCACAGTAATAAATTGTTTTCAGTTTTCGTAAATATATTCTTTTATCGTAATTACTATACCTGAATGGCGATAAATTACATTAGTCATAATTTTATTCTTCAAATAAGTGTTACCAGTCTGTATATCGAGGCTGGCATTAAAGAACCAGCCACAAAAAGCGGCGGCCAGTGATTGTGGCAGTGATTTCGATATACATGTTGTCTTCTACTCCACCGCGGCCAATGCTGTTTCAGTGTAGAACGCGCCATGGACATCGAAATTGCTGCCACTGCCGCCCGCCGCTGCTTTTCGTGTCTGGGCCGTAAATCAGAAGGTCACTGTTTCATCAGCAAATAACCGTATTATTTGTTTAGTAGTAATCAAACAGCACTTATCAATCTATAATCATTGGCGTGATTGTACGTTGGCATCTACTTTGTGTGTTTTATTACTTTTTAATAACAACAAATATTTATACGGAAACTCGTGGTTTTGACTACGTGATATAAATAAAAAAATAGTTTTATTATTTCTAGGGATTTAAGCTTTGAGTCCAAAGTTTGTGCATTTGATCTCCATAATACATACTCTACATTTTTTATGTTCTCTGTTACACGCCTGTTCAAAGTTCGATTCGATTAATAGAGTTCAATGTTCAATTCAACTAATAGAAATACCATGTATTCTCTTTGACGTTTCGGCGTTACTAAAATTAATCGAGGTAACGCGATGTCCATCTGATGATTCACATATCACATTATGATAAATCTGTATGTATTAAATTCTTCTGTTATTGACTGAAAGACAACACAAGGTCAAAACTATTAGGTGCAAGTAGCTGAAGTTTGGCCGGTATGTTTCTTGGGGACCGTAGAGGCGCACTAAAGAACATACCGATATACCCACGGAATAAGAACGAAACGGACAAATAAAATAATATGTGCGGTCGTAGCTTCGGGCGTCCTTTCGTCCTTTAGTCCTTTAGTATATGCCTTGAATAGCTGTTCCTCTATCTTTAACAATATGGTTTTTCAGCAATCCAGTCACATTTACTTTCATAGTTACTGAACTACTTTCCGTAAAATGTTTCCGTCAGTTACAACTCCTCTGACAGTAATTACACCTCTGCCTAAATTCGCTGTTACGAGTCATAAGTGTGACATTATGGTTACGTTTATTACGTAAATGACTTCAATTCTGCCAAAATATTGCTGTTACCTACATTCTTAAAATAGCAATGGCTAGATGGAAAAAGGGGAAAGTTAGCAAACGGGAAAGTGGACGATTCGTCAAAAATTAACGCACGTCATGACGAATGAATGGTTACATTGCAGTCGCAAGCGTGTTTTTACCCGACTACGGCGAAGCCAAAAGGAAGGGTAATGTTTTTGGCAGTCTATGTATGTATGTAAATAGGTATGTATGCTTGTATGTTTCACCGCAGTGCCTAATCTACCGAACTGATTTTAATAAATGCAATAGATTCGTAATAATGGCCCGGGTGACATAGGCTATGTAAATTTCATCTTAATGTTCTATTACGGAATTAATAGCTCAGATTCCAAATAAATTTCAAAAAAATAAACTAACATAATCATTACGTGTTTGTTATCAAAGGAAAGAAATTGGCGAGCACATTACAAATATGTACATATATTATACTGTTTTAGTCAAAATATAAGTTTAAAACGTGGTTGTACTTAAAATTAGCGCGGTTCAGACGCTTTGCGTTACCTGCATTTCTGTCTTTAAATATGACAATGAAAGTATTGCACGATTAGTTTACATGCCCCATCGGGATACAGAAAAGAATTCACTAAAACAAATAAGTTTAAAAACTATCACCCGACTGTGTAAAGAGGGGTCTAAAAAGGATGAAACAAGAAAATAGCTCATTCAGATATAAATGCATAAAAGTATTAGTACAGAAATGCTCAAGCTAGAGCCGTGTTGCTCTCTATTTCAGGCATATGGAATGGACGATCGGTTGGCGTAGCGGTAGTGTAAGCGACTGCCACGCCGAAGGTTCGATTTCCGCTCAAGTCAAACATTTGTGTGCGTGAACATGGATGTTTAGGTCTGGGTGTTTCTATGTATAATATGTATGTGTATGTATAAGTATGTATTTACAAAAAAAAGTGTATATGTATGTTTGTCCATTGTCTAGTACCGAAAGTACAAGCTCTGCTTAGTTTGGGACTAGATGGTGTTGTGTGAATGTGGTAGAATATATTATTATTATATAGCCATACTAGAGGACGCCCGTACATATTATTTAACCAATATTTAAACCCATTCAGTAATCGCTGCAATCCACCAGTGGGTCGCGATCCAAAGTTGGGCAAATGCATATAAAGATAATAATAGTAATGAAAATGCGCATTATACGTAGATAGACTAGTGTAAAATATAGTCATTATTAAATTCCATATTATTTAAACAATTTGTTTACCCCGTTTTTCTCTGAACATGTGAATAAAATATGTACGTGTCCGTAGTACCTACATAAGTTTTAATTGCTAAAATGGATCGATAACTATAATGATACAGCCAATATCCGTTCACAAAGAAGAAGAGCAGACATGAATTAATCATTAGTTATAAAACTTCAGAGTTCCTGATGGAAAGGAGATGTACCATTTGGCCATACATTATGGGCCTGGCAAGAACAAACACGAAACCATGTGTGTTTTGAAGATAAATTACTACTCTATTACCCTGTATAATTTTTTATTAAATAACACTTGGTGGAAATAAGATACGAGATATTTGAAATGGAAATTATTCCAAACTAAAAATACCTCCAAATTGAATTTTAACATAAATATAATACCTAGATGTATATAAGGGTATGTCTTTGTGTCATATAGAACAAAAACTACATAAAGAGAGGCCAATAATAATGAATAATCACCTGTGTACTAGGGAACCTCATACTATACTCGTCCAAAAAAACTAACTATAATCACAAACACCGCTGCATATTCTTAGCATGTGTAGAAGGTAGTGATCATTATTATTGAATTTATATTCAATTACATTACAATTAAAACCGTACGAAAACACCAATAAATCACAGCAAAATATTCACGATGCGCAGTAACAACACGAATGACATACCAGATAAAAAATGTGTTGCTAATAGTTTGAAAAAATATTTATAGTATAGATTAAAAACAAAACGATTTTTACCGATTAATAATTATGGAATATATATAAAAAATATATATTTCTTGAATCTTTTTACAAATATATGTATAAAGTAAATAAGACATTGTTTTCTAATATAATAATAAAAATATTATTTCCTTAAAACAATTTCTGCCTACCATACTTCATTTTATATTTAATGCTGGCAACATAAGACATTCATCCGCTATTACCATAGCCTATTCAAAACAACAATCTTTAAAAACTAAAATCTTTCACCGAAGTTCTATCAAGAAACGAAAACGATGTATAAATTTTAAAAATTATATATTTAATTTCAACGATTCACAACTTTCTGGCCGCTACAGGCCGTATTTGGTATTTCTCCTTTGAATTTAATCTTGTAATATACATCTATTGCAGTTAATTTATAATTTACGTAACGGGTACTAAAATAGAATTGAAATAATCATTAATCATAATCATTGAGACAGAAGTCATGATAATAATTATGTAAGCTATCTTATTGTCAAACGACGGTCATAAGAAGTATGTTTTTGCTAAGATCTAATGGGCAACTTGCACGCATCAGCCAGACCAAACATTGACTTTGATACTTACATGATTATATTTTGAAAAAAGACAGCAGTCTGACATTTATTCTGTGACGTCATAGGCTCGGAAAATGTTTCGTGAGTACGTTGGCATTGCATAACTATTTCGTGTTGCGTCACACGAATATTCCCGTCGGAAATATTTGATTGGATTGCTTGTATCGCAGAATTGGTCTTTTAATGAATCTCGCTTTTTGAATGTCCTTCAGAAATGAACAGAGATGGTAAGGGCAAATACTACATTTAAAGGAATTGATCACAATAAATAATCTGGTGGAATAATTACGACCTTGGTAAAATATGTCAGGTTGGCGGAAACAGAAACTTAATGGAACAACAGTCCCCCCCGTGGGATCTCCACCTTGTCGTGGCGGGGGGGGCTCAGTAACCGTGGGTTTGAGGTACACCCACGGTGAAGCTAAGCGGGATCCCGGGAGGGGACGCTCCGCGTGGGCTTGAGTGAGGCCTGCGTAGGATGCGTCCAAAGTGCTTGTGCGGGGGACAGTTCTGTCTGTCCCTCGCAGTCGGGTGCGGTCGCGGGAGGAGAGGCGTGTCGGTGTTGCGGTTGCTGCGCGCTCTATCTCCCGCGACCAAATGGGGGCGCACCATTGTTGCGTCGCGGTGGGGCCGCAGAGGAAGAGGAGATGCGGTGTTGCGTTGCCGTCATCCCTATCCTCTGCGGCCGCTGGTTGTTTTGGCGATGGAGCTTAACAGCTTCATCTGCCGCTAAAAAGGGTTTTGGTCGGGGCCCGCCTGACCATCTGGCGGGCCAATACCCGTCAGGGTGTAGCGAGGAATGCTTCGGCTATACCCGACCCTCCGACACACGGGTACATGAGGAACACGGGTTAGTTTTTAGTCAGTAAGAGTCTGACAGTCCCCTTCGCCCTACCCCCAGGGCGGAGGGACTCCATGAGGATTTTCCAACCCGACACCAAAAAAAAGCGTGGAACAAAAGTAAAGTTGCTGGATATTTCCAGAGACAATGATATTGGCAATATACACGCTCATGGAAAATACCTATGTGTTTGCCAATGAGTGCACTGGGTTTATTCCTCATACATTTATAAAGGTAAAAAAAAATATTTAGAGCAAAAGACATTAGATAATTACCGTCAAAAGCAACTGATTATGTAATTACACAATTTTTGTTGCTTCAAACCTGCCCGTGTCATATCGCCATAACATTTCATACAGGTGCTCGTGACGGATTGCCGTTACTCTGTTTAGCTTCTAAGGTTCAGCTAAGAGATATCATTGACGCACGCTATCTTAATTATGGCCAAATACTGTAAATATAACCATTACAGTTTTAGCCAAGAGGCAGTGAAAACCCAGTGGACAAATAATGCATTCAAATCCACGTCTCTCACCACTGACTTGGCGTAGTTTGTTTGCATTAAATTGTTTATTTTCTTGTACCTCGGACAGCATGTAAAGCCTTCGGCCACCTCGGACATTAAACTGTGGGTCCCGGCTATCATGACGATCTTTGACAGTTGTTACGGTAAGTCATTTCCCTTGAAATACATTGTCACTGGTCTTAAACATAAAATATCGCTACCCCTTTGGGTTGTGGAGGCCAGACGACAGGGGATTTGTGGAGAAGGTAGTGTTGTTTATATAATAGATACTAAATCTTACTCAAACGGTAAAAATATCAGTTTTTTCTTTATTTAAACTGCGTAACACCACTTCATTTTATTATTTTACCTTAAATATGTGTGAACGTAATAACGGGTGTATCAGTAAGAGTGCACTATTTAAAAGTGGATTTTTTTTTTGTCATGCAAGTGGCAACTCTGAAATTTGACAGCTATCATCTCTGTTTATTCCGATTGTTAAAAATGGAGCGCTTTTCGAAAGAACAACGCGTTATATTTGTGAAAACTTATTACAAAAATGGGGAAAGTTGCGCTGAAACCGCTCTCAAACTTTACCAAATTTTCAGCCGAGAAAGTGCACCTAATGTGTCAACCATTCGAAGAGTGGTCAAAAAGTTTGAAGAAACTGGGACAATTATGGATAATAAGAATCCTTTGCGTCAACGTACCGGTCGGTCTCTTGAAAACATTGCTGCAGTAAACGAGAGTGTCGCCAAAAACCCGAAAACATCAATTCGACATCGTTCTCAACAACTTCTAATTTCACGAAGCACTACGCAGAGAATTTTGACTAAAGACCTCCACCTTCATGCGTACAAGATTCGGTTAACTCAGGAGCTCAAACCAGCAGACCACGGAAAGCGCCGGCAATTCGTTCAATGGGTAACGGAGCAAAGTGAAGTCGATGCCAATTTTTCGACAAAAGTCATTTTCTGCGATGAAGCGCATCTCCATATGAATGGCTTCGTGAATACACAAAATCGTCGAATTTGGGACGCAGAAAATCCTCATGCAATCCATGAGAAACAAATGCACCCACAACGAGTAACTGTCTGGTGCGGATTTTGGTCAGGCGTCGTGATTGGACCTTATTTTTTTGAAAATGAGGCCGAAATTGCAGTGACTGTGAACGGCATTCATTACAGGAATATGATAACGGACTTCTTGTGGCCTCAACTGGAAGGCATGCATCTGGACAACATTTGGTTTCAGCAGGACGGCGCAACCTGCCACACCGCGCATGAAACAATCGACTTATTGCAGCAACGATTTCCAGAACACATTATCTCACGAAATTCTGATTCAACTGGCCACCAAGATCGTGCGATTTAACGCCGTGCGATTTTTTTCTTTGGGGTTTTGTGAAATCCCGGGTTTATGCGAATAAACCCGAAACAATTTCTAAGCTCAAATCGTAAATCCAACGCTTCATCGGTGAGATATATCTCTGTGCAAAAGTCATGGAAAATTTCATGAAAAGAGTAATGGCCTGTCATCGGAGCCGTGGGGGTCATTTGCCGTGCCTATATTTTATTCCATACTTAATCCGAACATGTCTTCTTTACAATACGATAAAAATATCGCAACTCTGTCATAAAATACTTGCTTTTATTTTAAAATGAAATAGTGCAGTCTTATTGATTTTATATTTACAAAATGTTTTATCCAATTTATGTGAATAGTCATAATTTTATCACACATTTTCTCTGTACTTTAGTAACTTGAAGCGCGAAACAAACCTAATTTCGTTGGCTAAGAATTTTTAATCGTGCGGTTAATAAATGAAGGGCCAGAGACTTGGTAAGCTTTTAATTAGCACAGCGGATCCTTAAAATCAGATACACTAACTAAAAGTTTGTCGTGAAGTTAGCCCACTCTAGCACATTCGACAGCAAAGTTCAATCCCTGTTCCTCTTTTGATTTTGCCGAGTTCAAGGAGTTTTCAACTTTGAAAATTTTATAGTTTATCTTTGTTAAGAGTTCTTGAATGTATTAAAAATGATAACCCTTGGGGTATGCCTCAGCTGATTCAGCAGTCAAAATAATATAATTATTAATTTCGCAATAGGCTGATTTAATCGCATGCTCTAGAGAGTTGTTTGAATTGTGTTAAGAGTTAATTTCTCTAGACCTGAAAGTCAAAGTATGTTATACCGGTTGAAGTGAGCACGCTTATAATATTATACTGTGATATAAATACTTTATTAATTGTCGAAAGATTCAGACTTGGGTACATATGTTCATGACCTTTTAAGGTGCAGAGCCGACGAAGACCTGTAAGACTTTAAAACTAACGGAAGGAAAGAGAAACCCACCACACACCCTCGGATTGACCACGCCGACTATTGCAATAGAAAAACACGTAGCGAAGCATTGTCGGCGCAAACAGCGGTATACTGCAAGTCAGGTATCTTCCTGGAACCCATACTATTCCTATACCTATCTTATCCTTTCAGAGGAGTTCAGTATTGTCAACCTATTTCTATTGCAATTGTTGCGCTGGTCAAGCCGAGGGTGCGTGGTGGGTTCCTCTTGCCTTCCATTACGTTACATTGGAGTTCCGCCAAGTTTTAATGATTCAATCAACTTTAAAACTTTTATTAAAGGACATTAAAACTGATGTCCCAAAAATACAAAGCACATCGATCTCATAAGCGTAAAGCTGCCCTCAAAAACAAAAACACCAAAAAAAAACAAAAATGCTATTTCAAACTCTTTAGTATGACCTACAAACTGATGTCCTCTTTTTAAAGAAATCTAGTTACAAACAACAATTTTAATGCCTTATTCGTGGCAATAAAGTAGCCTTAACGACACGAACACAAATCTCAAAGGCTTTCGGTCGCACTCAAATAAAATATTTCAAGACCTTGTACTAGATTTCACAGCTCACAATACCTTCAACGGGTAAATCTAACGACAAATTTTATCGGCATTGAAACACTTTGAAAGAGTTACTGTAATATTAATGGGAATTAAATTTATAGCAAACTTTTATCATCGAGTTGATTACTTGTCTTGTTTCCCTGTAAATATTTGAGTAAATTTTAATTTGTTGTTAAATACTATGTTTAGAACTAAATATCACCTAAAATAAAATACCAATGTACTCTGTAAATAACTTATAACATGACCACAACATGACAAGTACCTGTTATGAGTATAATTAAGTGAAACCAATGATCATCTTCTTGCCTTGGTCCCAATCTATTTGGGGTCGGCGCAGTACGTCCTTCGCTTCCATTCTTTTCTGTCGCTCGTCATCTGATCATTTACCCCTTTCTCTTTCATATCCATCCTCACACAGTCCATCCATCTTTTCCTTGGCCTCCCTCTCCCTTTCCATCCCTCTACCTTCATATTCATCACTTGCTTACCTACATACATATCATCTCTTCGCATAATATGTCCATGCCAAGCCAAACGACTTCCTTTCATTTTCTCGTCTATAGGCGCCACTTTCAGACTACCTCTCACGTATTCATTCCTAATCTTATCCATTCTCGTAACTCCACACATCCATAGCAACATTCTCATCTCTGCCACATGTAATCGTTTTTCATCCATCTTCTTAGTAGCCCAACACTCAGCTCCATACAACGACAGGCCTTATAACCGCCTTATATATGCGTCCCTTGAATTTCAAAGGCATTTTAGGATCGCATATTGTGCCCGAGACCTGTCGCCATTTCATCCATCCTGAGTTGATCCTTTGCCGAACATCTCAGTCAATTTCGCCGTCGTGTTGCAGGAGTGAACCGAGGTAGCGAAAGTCGGAGCATACTGGTAGGGGTATACCGCTGAGTGTAACCGGGCTTGGACTAGAGAGGCCGCCAAAGTCACAGAACATGTATTCAGTTTTGGTTCTGCTTATCCTAAGGCCTACGTTCTCCAGTCTCTGCCGCCACTCCTCCAGCTTGCTCTGCACCTCCTGTCCACTTTCTGCTACCAGGACGATGTCGTCGGCAAACAACATGCACCAGGGTGCCTCTTCCTGTATGTCCGATGATATGGCATCCATAATCAACAAGAAGAGGTAAGGACTAAGAGCCGACCCTTGGTGCAAGCCTACAGCCACATCGAATCTGGCTGTGATTCCAGCTGCGGACCGGACTTGCGTGTGGCATTCAGCATACATAGCTTGGATCAACTTCAGGTACTTTTCAGGCACTCCTTTCTTCTTGAGGGCCCACCACAAGACTTCACGCGGTACCCGGTCATATGCCTTTTCGAGGTCAACGAATACCATATGCAGATTTTTATGCGCCTCCCTGTATTTTTCACAAATTTGGCGAAGTGCAAAAATGGCATCCACCGTACCTCGACCAGGCATAAAACCGAATTGGTTACGTGAAATCTCACTCTCTGCTCGCAAACGTCGCTCAATTACTCTCTCCCATACTTTCATACTATGAGGCATTAACTTTATTCCCCGATAATTGTTGCATTCTTGGACATCTCCCTTATTTTTAAAAATGGGCACTAGGTAACTCCTGCACCATTCCTTGGGTACTGTCTCCTCATGCAACATCTTATTGAAGAATAAAGTCAGCCACACCCATCCATCCCCTAACACCTTCCATGCTTCTACTGGTATTCCATCTGGTCCTAATGCTTTCCCATTCTTCATTCCACTCACAGCCCGTCTTACCTCGTCCTTACTTATTACATTCACTAGTCCAATATTCTTCGCATTGTTCTCAAGCATTTTGCACCAATCATTCTCTTCATTCATGAATTTTTCAAATATGTTCTCCATCTTTCTTTAATCCTATCATCATCCGTAAGAACCACTCCTGTTCCATCTTTCATACACTTGATATGGGATACATCCCTCGCCTTTCTCTCTCTAGCCTTAGCCAGTCGGTATAAATACTTTTGGCCCTCCGGCTTCTCAATTATCCGTATATCGTTAAGGGCTTTTGCTCTAGCTAAGGCAACGGCTTTTTTGGCTCTTTTCTTACATTCATCATACTTCTTTTTCTTACTCTCTTTCAACGAGTCATTACCTTCGTTCATCAGCTGCCATTCCCTAAACCTTGCTTTCTTTTCCTTGAGCACACTCTGTACTTCCTCTGTCCACCACCAGGTATCCTTATCTTTCATACGTTTTCCTTTCGATTCTCCTAAAACATCTTTTGCCACGCACTTCATACATTTACTCATCTCCTTCCAGCTCTCATTCACGCTGCAATCCTTCACATCGCCCATCTCAATCATTTTATCTACCACTCTATTTCTGAACTCTACTGCACATTCATTCTTCTCTAACATATGCCATTTTACTTTTGGGGGTAGCTGCTCCTTGGTTCTTTTCGAGCTCAGCCAAATTTTTAATTCGACCACCAGGAGTCTGTGCTGTGAGACTAAGTCTTCTCCCGGTACCACCTTACAGTCTTTGACCCAGTTGATACGTTTACGCCTTAGCAGAAAATAATCAATCTGGGTCATATGGTGGCCACTGTTGTAGGTTACCAGGTGTTGCTCTTTTTTTTGGAACCAAGTGTTAGCCACTACAAGATCAAAAGCGGCAGCAGCTTGGAGAATTGCTTCTCCCTCGCTATTTCGGCTGCCTAAACCCCAGCCTCCATGTACTCTTCCATACTCTCCACTTGTTCGTCCCACATGACCATTAAAATCTCCTCCCACAATTATCTCTTCATTCTCCGGAATATCCGTCATCATGCTATCGAAATCCATCCAAAACTTCTCTTTCTCACAATCATCACATCCTACCTGAGGGGCATACACACTTATCACATTCAGAATAATATCTTGCAATATCACTTTCACAGCAATCAATCTGTCATTAATTCTATTTACACATGTCACACCATCTTTCAGATTTTCGTCTAACACAATTCCCACTCCATTTCTTTTCCCATCACTTCCACAATAATAAAACTTGTATCCTTCTCCGATCTCCCTAGCTTTCGTACCTTTCCATCTTGTTTCCTGCAGACATGCCACATTTATTCTTCTTCTTTTCAAAACATCAGCTAACTCTCTAGCCCTTCCAGTCATCGTACCTACATTCAAACTTGCATACCTCACCCTTACGTCACAGGCTCGCTTCTTACGTTGCACTCGCCCGGAGTAGTGCAACAACCCTTGCATACTTCTCGCAGGTGCCGGGTGCTGCCCCTGCGCGTCGCCTGCGGGGAACGCCCTAACCCTATCGCACTCCTTAACATATGTGGCCATACTGCAAATATGTTTTGGCATGGATTTTACTATTTATTCCCAAGGAGGGTTGGCGTCAGGCAGGCGGACTAGCCGGCCGCCTGCCTGACGCCAACCCTCCTTGGGAATGTTATCGTTATAAAGGAGGGGGGATAGGAGAAACGGGGTAAATGGATAGGATGTATGATGAGGAATAAAGGGTTTGCAGGTGGGGGTACTGTAGTCACTGGAAGGATATAGGGTAGTGACTACAGTAGCTCGGAGAGCCGGGAGCGCGTACCCGAAGCCCTGTCTAATGGTCGGACAGACCAATAGACAGAAGCACTCCCTGACTTAGACAGACCAATAGACAGAAGCACCCCCTGAAGTGAAACCAATGATAATAAATTAAAAATAATTAATAAAATAGACTGGCCTGTTGGTATAGGAACCCTAATGCTTTCACCGGAGGTTAAATTACAAATCTCCTTTTTTGGTTTTCTTTGCTTTCTTCCTCACGAGTTTAAGTAGTTTATGAATCCGTTGTCAAAAACATAATAAGGTATCTTTATTAGAAAAGATGTATTTTTTCTAGCAGCCATATATTATGTAGAAGAGTTGCAACACAGTTTTGCATAATATGTCCAATTGTGATAAAAAAACTGTGTAATCATACTTAGAATTACAGTATATACTTTTGTATTACTTCATTTCTCTTTTCAAGTGAAACAGAGGTTTTTATTCAAAGTAGGCTTACAACTTATTTAACTTATTTGATAGTCAAACTCTGCACTGCTTTCGTACGTGTTAAAGAAACTCCACGAGCAAGAGCTGCATTGCGATTAAACTAAAAAAATCTTGAAAACTGGGGCTCTCTTGTACAATTCAGCATTTTATATATCTCGGCACAAAATAGCTTCAGGTTTCTATTTTCCTTAGAGATTGGACTGAGTTAGTTTATATGTAGACCTGAGCATCACAAATTATGTTCTGATGCTCTCTGCTGAAATTCCGATATAGGTATTTTATTCGATAATAGGGCAGCTCTAAGTCTCAACTTTGAACCTGCGGTGCGCACCGCTAACTTCTCAAAGTTACATTATAATTAATAATTATAGGTTGAACCAAAAGTATTTGGTCCTACTCAGTGCAAATGAATTCCGAACACTGCTGCACTAGACTAAAAATGCTTAATATTGCAATATTGCGTCTCGTCTGTCTTTTTGATTTTCATTTGTACGTCCGAAAGTATGTTGATATTTTCGTGGTTGGCCAGCTTGTGCAGAAAGTGCCACTCCAATTCTACTGTCTGCAGGATCAGATATATTAAATTAGCCTTATACACACCTTTTTAGGGCTCCTTTATGTGTAATATAGAATTAATTATATTTCTTTTTAATTGAATAATTTCAGACGAAACGTCATAGCATTTCATAACATCGGTTCGTGGCTTAAAACATTCTTTGTTCATCGTAAAAGTTTATATTAATGGATATTAATGAACATCAACGGCCTTGCTAAGATCTCTTGTACACGTGTGTTTGTCAAGCAAAACTAGTGAAGTGAAGATAATGATTGTAGTCGACTGTTATATTACGTTTATTAGATATGTAACCCAGGTCACATGTGCCATATCTAATGTATAACGAGGTAAGTATCTTGTTCGATGTTACTATAATAAAAATATCCTAGAAAAAGTACACACGGTCCTCTGATCCAATACTAAGACATCAGATAATTGATCGATCGAATCGACTGATATTCTAAAAGAAAAATATTTACTTCTTTTCACACAAAAAATTGTCCTGGTTGGGAATCGAACCCAAGACCTCCGGCTTACCAGTTAGTATCACTAACCACAAGACAAACAAGCTAGCCAATTAGGTACTTACGTAATCTAAGTTAGCTTAATTGCTTGTTAGGGCTGCAGCAGGCTTGCATGCCAAGTAGAGCCGAGGATAGAGCTGTATACACAATGGAAGCGTTAATATTGGAGAACGTGTGGGCTCGTGGTAGGTATAAGTGCACCTGCGAATCTGTAATATTCTTCATTATATTGCTATGTCAAACTTTAATATAGCTTTCGAGCTTTCTTTCAATCGCAATTATCTCAGTACGCCACAGCAAACTTGGTTTAGTGTTTTCAAGGTACTGCGATTTTTTCTGCTTTAAAAATATCTATTGATTTTATTTCAGTGTTTCTGCAAATTATTGTCAATATGCGCAACACCAACAACTCTTTAAGTATTATGCAGATCTTTCTTCAGTTCGAAAATTTAAATAGCAGCACGTAGCACAGCGTATTCAAGATCTTTTAAAGACTGAATTATTTGGACCGGCAAGTGAATAAAAAGTATTATGATCAATGAATCTTAATTATTTTTTTAATAGCTTTTTCAGTTTTCGTCTAAAAGAATTATTTGAATTTGCTTTTGCGCTTCTATGGAGTAATTTTGTTTTCCGTCAGTCGGTGCATCTATAAAATTGCCTTTAGATGTATCAAGTGGTCAAAGTAGTTTGTCTTGATGATTAAAAATTGTCTTGATATTAAATAATTATAAGTTATTCAATTTTCTATCGCTATGAACAAGATACTAAAATACATTTTAGAGAAAAATTTGCATATTGTGGATCAAATTGATACAAACATATTTAGATTATACAATATTCTGTAGCAACATATGGTCATAAGCGTAACACAATATGCCAATGGGTATTAACGGGAGGCGATTATCTAAGTAAGTTAAGTGATTAAATTTGCTAAAGTGGCGTCGTCTACATATTGATATCGTCCCAACGTATAATGTGATAGTCCCTACTCTACATTTTCTCGTACAATATTAGGCTCGTACCTTTAGCTCTTAAAGAGGGAAAGTAAGCACGTAATTATATAATACTAACTTTTACTGCCGACAACGCCTGCGTGAGTGTCGGTTATCACGGCAAAAAATAACCCGTGTACTATTTTGACGTTTAAGCTGCATTACTGCAAAGTTCCAACAAAATCACTTTAGAAGTTTTGGCGTGAAAGAGTAACAAATGTCCATATATTCATCAATCCCCACAAACTTTCTTTTAAAGGACGACCCAAAGCAAGGTGGAGAGATGTAGTGCTAAAGGACCAGAGGGTATGTAAAGTTACTGACGATGATGTTGCAGATAGAGCGAAATTGAAGAGTAAAATAAATAAAGCTGATTCCACCACCATGTGGGATGTATAGCTAGGAGGAGAGAGGGATAGAGAGAGAGAAATACCTTTGTTTTACCGACGTTTCGGCCGATTTACAAATGTCGTGGTCGTGGCGGGACTGACTAATCTTTTATTACAATAAACCTGTGGTAGTTGAATGCGTTTGTGTTCCTGATCCTTCCAACTATTAAGTTAAAACAATATTGTATTCAACAGATATTAACAATTATCCGATACGAAACCCGAAGCCAAATAGCGTTGGCAGTTGTGAAAGCTAAAGCCAATAATCTGATCGTCAAGCTGCCAGTTGTGGCGGAGTGGGGAAGACTTAATTTAAACAAGTGAAATAATAAAAATATTGAGTGGCTTAAATCCAATACCTGGGTTGAATGGCACCGTATTGGCAAAAGGTTCAAGTTTAAATTGAATAAATAAGTTTGGTAATCTTACGGTTCTGAATTTAGAATAAGTTTATTTTGTGGGTTTTGTAGTAAACTAAGGTAAGCTTAAAGTTTTGCTACGGGCATCGGAATATCTCAGCTTTTATTTCGGTGACTATAGGTACAAAAATGCTGTAAATTGGCTAGGTTACACGTTTAACTCACGCATAAGTAATCTTAATTAAAAATGAAATACTGTTGATAAGGGTAGCGCCCGTACACATACTATATTGTTAAATATATTCCGGCATTTGACAAGAATTAGACTTTACAGTTAACCACGTATAATTCGAATAACCTTAACTTATATGCAAATATCATCATCATCAGCCTGCAAGAGTCCACTGCTGGATATAGGCCTCTCTAATGGCGATTGGAGAGACCTATATGCAAATATAAGTTTAGGTAATTCGAAGCAGAAATTAATATTGTGATTTAGCTTCTTGACATTGCAGGAGGCCCTTGTCAAGTTTTTCTGAAGATGTGAATACACTAGTAGATACATTTTCATATAGAAAATAATTGTATAAAAACATATTCTGTAGAGTATAATAAAGTTATTCATCGAAAATTCTCACGTTCGCTATAAAATGTATTATCACTATGCTTGAAAGGTAAGTTAGGTACCTACAGACTGTTTAAATGGAGTTTGGTTATAGTTACGTTGGCAATGTTGAAAAATCACCCGTGTGTTCCTCGTAAAAACAAAATACCCTCGACGCAATGGGAGTAAGTTCTCTGGGTTAAAAGAGCTCTAATTGGTAACATAACCCGAAAATTACCTTAAAAAGTCATACAACTCTAATGTTCTCAGTAGAAACGTAAAACAAAGCTGCGTTGTGCCAGTTTTAATAATTACATGCATATGTAGATATCAACCTTGAAAATAAAGCCTAATTGGTTGTTTCAAATACAGAAGTATGCTTGATAAAGCTTTTCATTAAAAACTATCAGAGCGTGCAAGTGCGTTTATAATATAGAGCAGAGTATAGATACATTTGTGGCGATTTTTGCCGAAAACATAACGATTTTTGCCGAACCCGTTAGGATCCAGCTTCCATTAGTATGATCCCTTCCAGCGATAAAAACGTGCTTTGTTCCGCGTCACGTCCCGTTATTTTTTATTCCTCCACTTTTTGAATATTATACAGGGTATTTTGTAAATATTTCATTATGAAGTCGGGCTACTGAAAAAGAAATTTCAGTTGAGATAAAAGGGTTCTGTTTGTTTGTATTCTAAACCAAATTGCGATTAGGTCATGACTGTTCTTTTTATTGTTAATCTGAAGGCAAACAATGTGCTTTTATAACTGAATTATACACGTCCATTGTTGTACTATTGGTATTACGGTACATTCGCAGCTGGTTGCGTATAAAATATTACATTACACTGATTGTTATTTTATTTTTAATCTTTGTAATGACGTGGAAATACTACAAGGTCTTTCCACGTCATTACAAAGATTAAACCCGTGAATTGAAATAGTTTCTGAAGGATTGGGTTAGGAACGACGACAGTTCTAGATTTTAACTAGATTGTTAAATACAAGGTCTTTAACTGTTGTTGCGGTGACTCAGTTCCCTCAAATATTCTGACAAAAGGCGATATATCGGCGCTGAATAAGAGAAATATTTTGTTTAAGCTATGCACGACGCGTGAACGTTCAAATTTATTCGTATCGTCTACATAAAGATGCTCTCTTATCTGAAGCAGACACGGTGGATTTTCTTAGCGTGTACAAGTGCCGTTCCTGACTGACTAATAGACGACGCACAGCTAAATCTATTGCGCACAACACGCTGACATTTGGCCATGAGGGCAGTTCGTTGCACTAAGAAGGGTTTGTTCCAAATTCTCACGAGAACGAGAAAAAAAGGTAAAATAAATAAAAAATGTTCGAGCGTAGGTGCGGGTATCTTCTATTTTATTACAAGCATACATTCATCATCAGGCCCTTTATACTGTCCCACTGCTGGGCACGAGCCTCTTCTCACTATGAGAAGGGTAAGGCCATAGACTACCACGCTGGCCAAGTGCGGGTTGGCAGACTTTACATGTCTTTTGAGAACATTATGGACAACTCTCAGAGATGCAGGTTTCCTTACGATGTTTTCCTTCACCGATAAGCAAGCGATAATTAACAATTGAATACGCACTTAACTACGAAAAGTCATTGGTGCGTTCCGTGGATTCGAACCCAAGACGCTCTGCGTAGTAGTCTGTCGGTCTCTCAACTCGGCTATCACGTACAAAGCATACATTACAAAAAGTTAATTTTACATAGAAACGGTGAACAAATAGATCCGTCAAAGCGCTAGCTTGTTATAGTATTACGTAAAGATTACGTTGAGGCATAAGGTTGTTTTATTTTCGCTGTAATATCGTTATCCACACGGATAAATTGCACCATATATTCTAGTTTATTATAGTCTCTACTAACTTACTTTAAGCTTACGTGGCAAAATATGGGTTGTTTAATTTAAATCAAGCTACTCTTTTGTAGATAATCAGGTTTCGGTAGAAATATGTAGTTATATTACCGAAAAGTATTGGCATAAAGTAGGGAATCGAAAAATGTTAAAACATTACATTAGAAACAATAATGACGTAATTTTTTACATTTTAATGATCTATATATACCTACGACGAAAAATGAAACGTATGCAGAGGTTTTACTGCTCTACACGAATGTTGAGACGTCACGATCTATTCCCATCCCTTTCCATCCACGCCTTGCCTCGCCAGTCTAAACGCGCCTTAAGGTTGTAAAAGAAAATATGAAATCGTATTATTCTGAAATATAACGTTTAATTTATGAAATGTAGAACAGAGACAGTGCATTTTGTACGACAAATTTGTTGAATCAGTTTGATTAGTAACTAAGATAGTATTTTCTCAGAAATGTACGTCTGTAATGATTAACACTGTATCAGCTGTTTTTGCTCTTAAAACTGACTTAAATAATGTTTTTTTAAGTGAATAAATAGGCATAGGAAATATCGTAGTGCGTGTGGTGACGGATTAGGAATACAAAATGTTACTATCCCATTTCATGCCATATGTGACGTAAGATGCGACTACAGAAAAATATACGAAGCAAAAAATATCTTAGCGAATAAACCAAAACTTGACATCAAACATACTAATCAGTTTCTTATTGACTATATAATGGTACTGTGGATCAAATTAGAAGAGGGTTAAGTCCAGCTGTGGGCTGCGAAAGGCTGTAAAGCATAGGAAATACACTAGATACTAGCAATGATGTGCTACATGTATGTATGCAACATAGCATGATATAACATACTACTGCTGTTTTATACATCACCCATCGCATTGTCTTTTCTTAAATTAAACAGGTTCTGCACTCCATCAGCTTTGTCGGACAGAAAGGGAATTACCCATTTTACAACAGAGCCATTGTCCTTTACTTGATTGTGACGCATTGTTTTACATTTGTGATTCACTGCATTGCATGTCAGGTTACGAACTATATTAGCAAAATACTCATTTACTTTATCCATGGAATTGATTTAGTAAATTTAAATGTACGAAATGTGTTTTGATCACTTTTGAATTTTGATGTCATGATCATGGGATCTTTGAGTGCATTGTGGGTTGATGAAGGCAATGGGCGTTTCTTCGTTTCTTTCACAGCTTACTAAACAATTTCATAGAATTATGCGTCCATCGATGCCGGTATAGGTGTTTTTTCGTGCCGGTGCCGGCTAGTTAAAGTAAAACCTCTCCATGCAAAGCAGTCAGGTTTTGACGTGGAATGTACATATACAAGAATACAGACGATATAATCATGATGTCATTATGTTTATTATATGACATATGACTGCACGGTTGGTGTAGTGGTTTAAGCGGTCGCCTCGCCGCTTGACACTGTGCCGAGTGTCGTGGGTTCGATTCCCACACGAGACAACACTGTGTGTGATCAATAAATCGTTGTTTCGAGTCTGGGTGTTCATTGTGTCCGTTGGTTGTATGTTTGTAATGTCCCCCGCGACACAGGATTTATTCCTAGTGCGGGAGTTGTCTTTTTTAACAAAAAAAAAAGTTATTGGAGGAATGGAACCTTAATAAAACCTATAATAACTTTTCGTTTTACCTTTCTTATGAATTTTTCGTGTGACAGTGTGAACTGTAGTGTTTGAGTTTACAGGCCGCGCCAAGGCCACCGAAATTACCAAACTATTTTTGGCCGAAAACTAATTGTTGGGACTTTCTCATAATTATTCATTAACAGTATGCCATCTAGCCCATTTAATAAAAATTGTAGTTGATGACAATATTTTACGGCTGCTAGCGATATTATGACTATAAAAGCAAGGTTTAATGTATCTATCCTAAAGATTGAGTAGTTAGTATCAAAGATATGTATATTATTATGTGTTTTACGTAAAAATAATATTTTTTGTAAACAATACACCATCGTTTTGGTTTATACTATCTTCTGTATAAAAGCTTACAATTATTAATCAATCTATCAATTTAAAGTTCGCACAAACGGTGAGTTGCGCAGCAAGCCATGAAAACTATAATCTTCAGTAAGTCTACTCAAAATTAGAGTCTGTTCAGAAACATTTTGTTTTACGTTTCGTATGCTAACATGTAATGTAACGAATACTAA